>OU343220.1:26665744-26787248 GCA_910596185.1 Chrysanthemum makinoi
AATTTTCTGGGACTAATTATGACAACTTATGATTTCAAAAGGACCTTTGGTGACTTTTCTTTAAAATCGTACTTTCGGGGACTATTCTGTCAATTTGAAAGTCGAGGGCTAGCGCCAATTATGCAAACTTTGTTAGTTTTTCATCACGATTTTAAACATTTTGCATCACGAAACATATAAAAACACAATTTTGAGATATTTGATTATTTTGATGCATTTCGGTGTTTTTAAATGTTTTGCGGCTTCAGATTTGACCTAAAAATGATGAGTGAATCACGCGGCTCATCGATGCCGAGAACAAAGCGAGTTGTTGAAAGAGCGAGCCGAGCGTTAGTGGAAGCGCAGAACAATGTTAATCAATGCTAAACTTCCAGTTACTTATGGGCGAAGGCTGTATCTTGCATGCTATACTCAAAACCATTCCATGATTACAAAGCGCCCAACAAAACACCTTTTGAGCTTGTCCAAGCGAAAACCGAATCTCAAACACTTTCATGTATTTGGCTCTCTTGCTATCCAAATAATGATGCGTGATGACTTTGGAAAGCTCAAAGCCAAAGGTGACATTAGATCTTTATAGGATATTATGATAATTCTAAAGGTTTCCGAATCTGGAATCGTCGAACAAAGGAGGTTATGGAAGATTCATGCTCATTTTGATGAACTTACGGAAATGGCTTAAAGTATATGACTTGGAACCGGACACAACCGGCTTAAACTTCCCCCAAACCCCATCATGGTGAAAAAAGCCCCTGCTCACTCGTCGACAAATGGAAAGGCTATTTGCTCAGTTGTTAGGTGACGATATTGATGAACGTGCTCAAGGTGTATCGCATTTGTCTCATTTGCTCACGATGTAATACTCTTATACGATACACTGCTACAACCGCCCGGTTAAAGAAGCACCACCAGTTGACTCCAACATAACGGTTGAACAAACCGCTTCCAACAATGATGAGCAGGGCGATGATGTTCGAATGAAGTACCCCGCTGCGATTTTGATCCAAATGCGTTCTTCAACCCGGTTTGCAAATGAGGCTATTTGCACGGATGTGAGAATCATCAACAAACCATTTGAATCCTCGAGAATCGCACAATGTATACCAACATCAACCCTCACACATAGATGGACAAAAGACCATCCTACGGAAAACATTATTGGCAACAGAATAAATCATTAGATTCGAGACAACGTCTTCATACGAGATGGTGAACATTGCATTTATGCACTCACATGCCGCGTCGAGAACCTAAAACATTAAAGACGCAATGACAAAGGACAACTGGATTGAATCCATGCAGGAAGAACTCAACCAATTTAAGCGTCTTGAAGTATGGGGCGGTTGAAAGACCAGCGAGGGGTCTCACGTCGTTGGTCTCAAATGGATTTGGAAAAACAAATTGGATCTTTGAAGGAAATGTTATCGAAATAAGTCACGTCTTGTGGCTAAGGGTTATCGTCGAGGAAGGGAATAGACTTTGAAAAATCTTTTGCTCCGGTTGCTCGTCTTGAGGTTGTTCGGATATTTCTCGCGTTCGCAGCTCATATGAATATGACGGTCTTTAGGATGGATGTCAAAGCTGTGTTTCTCAGCGGACAAGCGAAAGCGGTTTATGTCGACCAACTAGAAGGATTAGTTGATCGAGTTCCCGAACCATGTCAAACTCAACAAAGCTCTTTATGGTCTCAAACAAGCTCCTCCGGTGAATGCGATAAGTTATCATCTTTCCTCATTGCCAATAATTTTACCAAATGTTCGTTGACCCTCTCTTTTTATACAATATCACGGGGCACATATCTTAATTGTTCAAATTTACGTTGATGACATCATTTTTGGGTCAACACATAAAAAGTACTCAATCGCTTTTGCAAACTAATGAAGAAACATTTTGAAATGTCCATGATGGGTGAACTACGTTCTTTCAGGATGCAAGTTCATCAATCACCCGTGGTATTTTTCTTGAGTCGATCAAATATGCCCTTGAATTGTTAAATAAATTTTGAATGAAAACCTGTGACACTTATGCCACACCAATGGCTCATACCAAGCTAAACCCGATTTGATTTACATGGGAAGTGGTGACCCTACCAAATACCGTAGTATCATTGGGTCTCTCATGTATCTATAACCCGATGGAGCACGATATTGTCTTTGTTGTATATCTTTGCTCAGTTATCGGTCGACCAGCTGATGCCCACTCTGCGAGGCTAAAAATCCTCCGATACATCAGAGGAACAATTAATTTGGGGATCGGTATCCAGAAGGATTACGGTTTTGAACTAATCGCTTTTGGAATCTTGTCCAGCATGGGATGCTTAGATTACGGAAAATCACTTAGGAGCTTTACAATTTTGGTGATAAGCTGGTGTCATGGCAATCGAAGAAGCGAGGATTGTACATCATTTGTCCTCAACGGCGAGAATATGTAGCCATGTCGTGTTGTGCTCAAGTCATTTGGATGAGAACACAACTTCAAGACTATGGTTCGTGTTGTGAGAATCGATGTCGCTGCGACAATCAGTGCCATTAGCGTCTCGTGCCTTTCGGTTCGCACTCAGAAATCTAAGCACATCGATCTTCGATATCATTTCATCAGGATCACGTGGAGCAGTGCTTGTTGAATTATATTTTGTAGATGCAAGAATACCAATTGGCGAATCTTCTCACCAAGCCTTCAGCTAGGTTCAATGAGTTGGTCCACAGTTGGTATGAGGTGTTTTACTCAAGAGGTGGATGACCTCTAAGCGAGTCTTAAAACTTGTCAAACACCAACATCTCTTTTGTAAATAGTTTTTCAAAAACAAAATACAAAAATATAAAATCTGATAAAACAACAAAAATACTCTTCTAATCTATTTTTCTTTCAACATGGCAAGTATATTTCTTTCATCAACACTTTAATATTTCAAAATTCTGTATTTTTCAGATCAAGTGTTGAGGGGGAGAAAACAATTACTTAACTGTTTCAAAACATCCGTGTACTTGCATGTTACTCTATTCTGGTTGTATCTTTTATCAATGGTGGAAAACTTTTTTGGTTAAACAGACACTCCTCGGACTAAATATTACAACCTTTCATCATTTATTAAGTCAAGGGGAGTGTTCGTCAAAGTTATTTCTTAAAATCTTTGTTTGGTAACCATAATGGAAGTTAAATGGCTGTGGATGAAAAAGGAAAAGGTGGAGGGACCAAAAGCGCCAAAGCAGTTATTTTTAATAAAATACCACACCTAACATTTCTACTCACATTTATTACTCATAACCCATCTAATCCTCTCACAGAAAATCGTTCAAGAAATATGTGTTTTGGATCATCATTTTGTAAGTTGTTTCATAATCTTAACGTGTTTTAAACATTGGTTTTGATTTTTACATGAATCAACGGTCAAAAGCGATATATAATCTTGTTTTTGTGTTCTCTGGCATATGCGTATGAACACATGATCAAGTGTGTGTTTATGGTTAAGGGCGATTCAAGCGTTTCTAATACATCAATAATCATAGTTTTAATCATCAAAACTCACCCAGAAACACGAATTGAGTGAATTTCAAATTTAGGGTTTATGCGTGGTTTTGGGTATTTTCAAATGTGAAGGTTTTTGGTCAAAAAGATTGCTTTGTGAGGTTAATATCATATTGAATTGATGTTATCCGAGCCTATAACAACCGAAACACTAATTATGTCACAATTAGGAATTAGGGTTTAAAGTTCTTGAGTTTGGGTATTTTTGATTCACCACGAATTGGATGTTAAAACTTGGTTAATAGACTCTCACAACACTTAAGACCTACGAGCGTTTGATGCAAATCCTATGGTTAGAAATCTTATGCGTAATTCATAAACTTTAGGGTTTTGACTTACAGCGTATGACCTACTGGCGTAAAATGTTTGAACAAGTTTTCATGCCATAATTTGTTTTAGAATGAATATATGTGTTAAGATTGATGATATGATGTCTTTATTTCGACTTGCTAAAAACTCATAATCAAGGTCCTTGTTACTCGCATAAGGATCACCTTACGGTAGAAAGTTATGCGTGAGAGAAATTTTACGCGTAGCGCATTGCAGCGTAGGTTCTACAATGGGACTCACGCTATCTGTGAAGGATATGTGCTTGATGACTCTACGCATAAGGTCTACTCTTACGGTAAGCATTGCAGCGTAAAGTTTTTATAAGCCTCTGGCGTAAGCTCTCATTAAGGTTACTGCTCACCTCGTAACATTACTTACGCGTAGACACATCCTACGCGTAAGCTTGTGACTACGCCATAACCCCCGTTTTCGCATAAGCTACTATTCCTACGCATAAGCCTTGATCAAACCTTCGTTTTGAATTGTTACGCGTGCAAACTTGTAAATAAATGAATCATAACGCCACGAATCCAATAATGTCACTAATACACTTAGCGTTTGATATGTTGTGTACTTATAAGTGATAACATAAACTTTAAAACTTAAAGTTAACAACTTCAGCGGCGTTACATGGCGTCATTGGACTATTGGACAAACAAGTGACTTAGGACTCGTAACAATCAATACCTTTGCATATTCAATAATTAGACAATAAAACCTTCTATTGACTAACATTATGTCTTTCGATATATTGGTTCTTTTGGCTAATGTTATTTGGTCAGCGACATGGTCGCTCAAATGAATGTGGATGCACGAGGTTCTGGCTAGCGATATCTTCCCTAATGGCTATCCAAGAAAGATTGTTAAGAACAATCTCATAGTTGACTTTGAAACCCTCACATGCTCAGAATCTTCTTGCTTGATCGTTGTGGATATTTTAAGAGATCATGCGTGCGAACATGCTTTCACCTGCAGCTACGGTACCAATCTACATACAACAATTACGGAATTCAATGCAAAGGATCAGGTCAAAGTGCGGTGGCAGTGGCGCTCAATCACAAACAAGTCACCATCACACAAGCGGACTTACGGGTTGTTCTCTTATTCACGAGATCGAGCGGCCAGACTTCTGCTTGCCACCTCTTGAGAGCCGGTTCTTGATTCTTGATTGATATTGTATGATGAAGCTTCGTGGATAATCACTAAGCTCTCATGTGGAGCTTAAGAACATTCCTCAACTGTGGAGAACCCTCTACATCATCATTACCAAATCGGTCTCACGGTGCGTGGCGGTGGATATGAGCATCCCAAGCTCATGGGCACGCAAATCCTACGGTCATTAATCCAAGAAGGACATTGAAATTGAAGCAGCATATGGGAAGACATGATGTCATTTCACAGAAACTTGGCTCAAAGATTCCCTATATGAGATACAGAAATTGTTGATCAGAGAGACGACTTCATCCGGATATTCCACAGGCTCAATGGCCCGAACAATCGCGATATGTTGGTGAGCCTACCATCGGTCGAGAATCAAGGAATCGTCAACAAAGAAGCAGATGCGTCTTTGCTGATCACCCGACAAATGAAATCAAAAGCTTGAAACTTACAAAAGGTATCAAGTAGCGGTAGAGAAGGCAAAGTTGGTCATCTTGATGAAGTCTTCGGAACACCTATCTGAGGAGAACTAGAAGAGGCGTAGAAGTCTGACAAATCTTGAAAGTCAAAGAGTTTCCCGAAGGAATCCTCAAGAAAGCGGTTGTTCTGCTAAAGTTGTTCTATTCCCATTCCCAATCCCGAACCGAGCATGAAAGCTAATGGGCGAGGACTTCGGAGGCCTACTTGAATCGAGATGAAGAGACTTTACTCACGAATGCACCATGCAAACATCCTTCGACAACTAAACCTCCAGTCCACGGTGACAAAGGAAAAGGGAAGACTCCTGTACTTGTGCCTTATGAAGAAAGCTCGGATGAAGAAGAAGAACAGCTGGATACTTCATGCGGGGAAGAAGTTCAAATTCTAGACTCCACACGTGGCAAAAAATTTGCAAAAGAACAAATGGGTGGCCGGGAGGTCAAGTGGTGCGACTCAACCTTCACGGATCGATGCGGTTAATCAACCCGATAGGGATCACGGTACCACCACTGGGCAACAAAAGTGGTGGAAGAAACTATGAGCATGAATTTGAGGAACTTTGTTAAAGAAAAGTCGAGAAATATGGGGGTGAAAAGAAAAGGCGGGAGCAGATAAGGCGAAGAGAAAGAAAAGTCTAGAGATGATTGATTATGATAAGTTTCTGCTGAGCGGTCTGCTGCGCTCGAGAAGGACAAAACCTCTGCACCTCCAAAGGACCCGAAATCTCTCGCATCTCATCATCTTCCGATTCTTCATCTCACTCTTCACCACCACCATCTAAAAGATCAACCAAATCAACATCCAAATCTGTGAAGAAACCAACAGACTCTTGGTTATCCCGGGCTAAAACAAGGATTGTTAAAGGCAGCTAAGCAAGTCGGGAAGAAGGATGTTACCAACAAAAACTAAACCAACTGGCGACATAATCAACTTTCTTCAAGCGGGATAGAAGAATTGTTGTGACGAAAGGGAACAAATCCGAAGTTTATCGGTGGAGGTTTCCAAAGGGTGGAAAAGGCGTGAAAGAATATACTACAAAGTTTCTTCGATCGTCCCGTGTAACTTCGAGAAGTATTCTCGGACAACTTACTCCAAACATGTTGCATTGGTTAAAAATATAATGAGCAAAGAATCGATCTTTACGAATGCAGGTTAATCGCTAAATTGGTGATGCAAATGTCAAAAGTTGGATCCTTCGCCGGATGAAGCTAAGTTTTGAGACTGATAGACTATCAACTCAAGACTTCATACAAAGAATTAGCAAGTCAACCAAGCGACCAAGAGATGGCGATGATAAGGACAAAGACTTCTGCACCTAAGCGTCCAAAGAAATGCGGTGAATCTTCCTCAATACCACCTCCCCCGAAGGACCTCACCACCAAAAAGATCCTCCTCATTCTTAGCGGATAAACCTCATGATTACGAGATACCTCCCGGACTTCGAGAAAGCAGGTGATCATTTTGAGTATCTATGAGGGTGGCGATGAAGAATATCATGAGCCCCACAACAACTGCCTCACCCAGAAAAAGTCTGAAAGCAGGAATCCTCATGGGCCTAAGAAGCAGAGAAAGAAGGCTGAGGCGTTCTATCTGGACTAGATGAAGATACAGCAGAGGAATATGAATGATTTTCTACACTTGTCAATTCCACTCCTACCAAGAAGAAGGTCAAGATCGGTGAAGGTAATACTTTGGAGCATGCTAAAATTAAGAAAAGTTCAAAGTAAAGAAGATGGAAAATCACGAGTTGCGGTGAATCAAGAATGAAGCTTTTCAATTGTGGAAGATAGCTCGAGAAAGTGCCATCGAGGTCAAATATCACCTTGATAACATTGCTCGAGCTATGTCTAATAACATGGATTGGCTCAACAGGAGCAAACATCGACTTCTGAGCGGGACAACCCTCCATACTACTCTGCGGTCTTACAGACCACTACCAGCGATCGACTGACCGGTCGACTAGGATCCCATTAGATACTTCTTCACAAAGACTTGGAATTTCTTCTTCCGCGGCGATGGTTCAAGGAAATCGCTACATCATTGACACTTCCATTCCTAGCGGTAGAATACTCCGCATAGCTATCGAGGAAAGAGCTAATCACTTGTTCTCCAACAAAATGGAAGCATCTGACCGAGATGCAATGTGCGGGATTCATCATTGGTAGACGTGAAGAATCTACTCTGAAGGCTGCCGGGTCGAAGTCTCAACATGCGGTGTTGATTACTAAAAACATCGTTGCCATCGAAACACGTTGATCTTTCGTCCAAATGGGACTACCGCATTATCTCAAGAAGATTGTGGTCAAAAGACAAGGCGAAAGGGATTATGCATTCTCGAAGGTGACTTTGAGAATCGTACATCGCGACATCGAAGACATGTACCTTGCCAAATGCGGGGTCGTATGAGACAATTCTCCGCGAAGTACAACGTGAATTCATCAAGTCGGTGCTCATCTTCATCGAGCGCATAGTTATCAAAGAGCGTGTAGAAGATCTCGATTGGCGGTTGAATCTTATCGGACAGTGTCAACTTCCCTCCGCGGCTTGATCTTCCCGACATCAACGGCTCGCAATTTACACTCATCAGCGGAAAACCATTGGCGTCGTTTACCGAAGTGAACTTCAAAGAAATTGCTTGATGGCGTGCAAAGATCTTCATAAGTTTGGAGATCACACTTTGAAGATGGTTAGGGGCGGATTGGCTTCTGGTTGAAGGATATACACCAAAGATCGGGTCTAGCGATGGAATTCTCGGGATCGAAGGGATGTAAAGAGATCATCACGATGATTGATGAGCGGTTGTATAGAAGGGATCGGTTGAAGATTGGAAAGCTATGTTGGTGGTCGACGAGGAGAAACATCATCGACTTTCAAGCGTTCATACTCTGGGCGACATCTACGGACTACACGGTACCCACTAAAGCGCTTCTCCGTTATTATTTTGGATGTATGATTTATTATCACAATGGCGTGTGCACATTACGGTGTACAACCCGGTACTTGTAAATAAAGGACCGTAGTGCGCTTGATGCCACAATCCTTATATAAGGAGAGAAAGCTTCTTACTTTTGAGTAAAACCTATCAAACCTTTCACTTTTCAAGGTTTTGCTCAAAAGAACAAATACTTTCCCTTATGATTTTCAAAACCTCAACCGTTTATATCACTTGTTGAGGGGAGTACTTGACTAAAATCTTTGTTCACAAATTGTTCACGGTGGTCATTCTTCCTTGACCTTTCGAAATGGTCATATTTATTCTCAATTTTTCAAAAATAACATTTTATATGCCATTTTGAGGGGAGAAAATGCGTGATAAGAAATATGTTGTGTTCTACTATATGAACTCTCGTGTGAAAAGACTTTAACCCAAAATTGGCGAGATCTTGCTGTTAGTAACTTCGAAAAGACTTGTCCGGGACGGTAATAATTTCAAGCTAGTTAAGCTAGTGATGTAAGCGTGTCTATAAAGGACTTGTCCGTGTAGAATGTACCATTCGAGAAACTCTTGGTAGACATGAACCTTGACGGGTTTGACAACCTTTCGGGATTGTCCACACCTTCAAGATAGTTATTAGAGCGGTTGTCACCTAAAGGCGACAGTAACTCTTTAACTATGCTACGTAACGGTGTCTGTGAGGGGAATGTCTATCTTGAGTTGATCAATTCAAAATGTAGCGGCTTTCCTCATTTGTTGCAATAACCTTAAAACTCTTAAGCACATATGGAGGGGAGTATTTATGCAAAATCTCATCTCAACAGTGGTTCAAAAATGTTTTCATTCAAAAACACTGAGCGAGATTTTTCAAGTAAATGGTTTTATGACAACATAGGTTAGTCATGGAGTTATAAGGTGACTAAGGATAGGAATAACCGTCCTATGATCCGCCAGAGCCGGAGGGATCTACCCAAGGACACCACCAATAGTTAGAATTAGAAGTCCTTAGGTATGATTATAAAAAGGAGAAAATGAGAATCGGAGAAAGAAGGAGTTGAAGAATTAAAAAGAAATTCAAAGAAAAGGGTGAAAAGAAAGCCCTCCAGTTATTCAACTTAGAGGCTGAACAGGGTTCAATTCATATGCTCTTTGGTTGTCACTAGATGACACCAGTATTGAAGATTAAAAGTCGTCATGGACCTAGTGACGCATGCACTAAACCTTCTTAACCACTCAAGTTTCTCTCAACAGAAGCTTGTTTCATTCTCACGAGGAACCCTACGTAAACTATCGGCTTTCTAGAGATTCTTTGGTATTGAAGAAGAGACCCTCTCCCACAATATCCGCTCGGGGAAAACCAAAAAGCACTATTGAGTCTAGAGCCACGAGATTCATCAAAAGATCTCTTAGGTACACTTGACAATTCATCACTTGAAGTTAAGCAATAAGAATTTCAGTGGTACATTATCGAGTCTTTCACAGATCTTAGCAATCTGTCGAGAACATTTATGAGAGGTTACATTTTTGATTCTGTGATTGAATGGAAACTCTTGCGGTCAACATCAACGACCACGGCCGGTCGCCGGCAACTCCCTGGATTGGCGGCAGTGGTCTCAAAGCGGTCACGATCAGGTGAGGTGATGCTTCGGTTACCTCACCGACTCATGCGGAATCGTGGGTGTACCGATTTATCGTGTTATCTCACTTGTGGGACTCAGGTCGAGGCGGGCCTTTGTAAATTAGAGTTGTGTTTCACACTATCTTTGTTAACACTCTCGAAGTTCAAACTTGTAAGTCTTAGGAATCCGCTTATTACTACCGTTTTAATGCTTCTTCTTATGGAAGCTCAGGCCCGAATGATCGTCGCGAGATTCTCCATTGTTCACACCAACAAAATCATCAAAGAAAGTTATATCTTAAAGCAACACAAAAGTGAGAATGGTTCCGTCAAATCAAAGAATCTACAAAGTTAAAGACTTAAAGAACTTCATCGATCGCAAGTAATCCACGTTAAAGAGTGTGTGAGCATGTTGGAAAGCGATGGAGACTCTGAAGGCGACAAAGCGGAACTGAGGCGAGACTTAATGCAGAGATAACAACATACTATCACTTTCATCATAAAGAACAATGATCAAAGAACAAAGTTAAAGATGACGTCAAAGCATAACTGTTCAAAGAAAACTATCTCTACAGCGGGGAGATTGTTCGAATAAAGGCAATTCTTCTCACAAGAAAGAATGTCGAGACGTCAACTTATTACATCACTTCCATGGTTTTTCATCACCAACACTTGAGGGGGATATTGTTGGAATCACTCACAACCATAATCAAGTGTTAGTAATGTATGTAATAGGTAGCTTAATTATGGCCTTTATTTGTTATTAGCCTTAAGCTTATGTAGAAGGCCCATGAGCTTAGGCCCATGTCCAATAAAGTAAGGATGGGAACTAGGGTGTTCTTGCTAGCTTCCCTCTTATAATCACTTGTAAACACCCATTTTGAAGGTTGGTTGTTCAATTCATTCTCTTTCACTACTCACATAACTTTTTAACTTAATGCAGCGTAGTGTTTGTGTGTGTGTTGTTCAATCGCCTTTATCTCTTTCTATTAAGCTTGTGTTGTAAATCTAGTGACCTAACACGTAGCGATTGATTACTTCACAAAATGGGTAGAAGCTGCACCGCTGGCGACAATTACCGGTAATAACATTCTTAAATTTGTTTGGTCGACATCGGTGTCGCGTTTTGGAATTCAGGTGTCATAATAGCGACAATGGGAGGCGGTTTGAAACCCCTTCGTGAATGGTGTAGCGAGCTAAATATCAAGCGTGATTTACCTCGATTACACCCCCAGTGAACGGATAAGCGAGAGGTGACTAACGAGAACCGTCACAAGGAATCAAAAGCGGGTTAGGGAAGTCAAGTGGGTGGGTTGAAGAATTGTCGAATGTTTATATAGGCATACCGCGATAGCGATAACAGGTAACCACGTACCTTAGGTTTGGTTTATGGATCCGAAATTGTGCTTCCCGAAATAGAATCCCTACACAGCATATCCTGCTATGGTGAGTAAAACAATGAAGAACTCAGATTAAACTTAGAGTTTCTAGAGGAGAGAAGGGAACTTAGCGGCTCATTGAGCCAAATATAAGCCAAGTGAGCAATACTATAACAAAGGTCCGCATGGCAACTCAAAGTTGGAACCGCGTGCTCCAAAAAATGGTAATGGAAACAGCAGGGGACAAAAGCTTCGACGTTTGGGAAGGGCCATACCAAATCATTAAGGCTAAGCGTCCGAGGCATTATGTACTTACTTGAACATCTTGGCGGAAAACAATACCAAGAAGCGTGGCTTGCGCTAGCAACTTACGCAAGTTTTATTTCTAGCCAATGAATGTAGCCATATCTTGTACCAAGCGTACCATGTAAAGCAATGTGTATATAAATAACATGTGCGATCACATTGTTAAATAAATTTCTTATCGGATAAAAAAAAGGGAGGTACTTTAGTACCTTTTGTGCGTTATAAAGCATGACTAATAAATGATTTGTGTCTGTGTACATGGCAAGTATCCTCAAAAATAAAGGATAGATATGTAGCAAAAGCTACTTAAATCAAGCTCAAAAGAGCAACATGATTAAATCCGGATAATATCCCCGCCATTAAAGGGATGAAACAAAGTTGGGCTCAACGCGGATGCTTTCCGCCATTAAAAGGGTTATGATTTATGAGGCCCAACAATACATGCTCGATTGAGTAAACAAAAGCGCTATATAAAAGTCATGACCAAATAAATAAATAAAACACAAAAGTGCGTACGAAAAGAAAATAAAAAATAAAAAAGAGGATTGTCATTATAGCACATGAGAAATAAAACATTATAATGTGTGTTTACACATGCATTCTAAAATTGTCTCAGTGGTATTTTGGCAATGACCCAAGTTGGGTAAAAACAAGCTACAACAAATATAATAATGTTATTTTGGCATGTGAAAGAATCACTTTTAAATTATCATGCATGAATTCATGTACACTAGTACACTACTATTAACTTGATATACTGAATATTTAGTTGATCATGCTATTCGAAACAGAGTAATATTCAGTTGATCATAGAGCAATGTTAAATCATATGGTTATATCAAACATGCATACTCTTAATCTATTTCTTCCACATGGACCATGCAACAACTGTAAGAAAATATAATTGCAAGTTATTTAGATATGTTTTGCCAAAATTTAAAGGCCAAATCTGTTTTTTGTCTAGACCTATTATTATTATCTTGAAAAGCAAGCTAACCAAATAAACTTTTGCATTAAAGCGAGAAAGATGGTTCGTCAACATCACCCAAAGCAAACCATCACTGAAATATATATTACACATAAAATCGTAAAAACTAACATATATCACAAAGAGGAAGTACATGTCCGACGTATCCTAATATATTACAAACTTCAAAACTTGGCTACGGTATCCGCTTATAGCGATACTAACTATAAGCTTTAGCCCATATATCACAGATAATGAAACTTGGCTAAAACACATCCGAAACGAAACGACACAAACATAAACTAAAATCCTTGAAAGGATATCTCAGCTACTTGAACTTAAGCAACATGACTGAACCTCACCACCGCCACCATGTCGAAGTACATAGCGAAGCAAGGTGTATGACAACTCGGGAGCCTTGATTATGTCGTCCATGATCACCCAACTCTCTTTTTTACGAAATGGCTTGCGCAATCCTTTCCATCATATTGGGATCAAGGTCTATATGCCCTCCATCACTAGCCATAGACAAAGAAAGATCTTGGGCTTCCTTCTTCCCAACAGAGGCGACCACGCTCGTCATGACCTCTTGGACCTTGAGCATCTCTATATCGAACTCCTCGCTCTGGTGAACCCTCACAACCATCCGGGGAATGGCCTCACGCATAACCCATGCTAACTCATTCTCCAAGCGCTCCTTTTCGCTTTGAAATAGGTGTAACGTATTGATCATACCGCCTCCTGTTGCCCGGCTTCTCAAGTTCTTCCGCTACATAGTTTTAACTCGAACATGCTCAGAAATACTTACCTTCAGCTCATTAATTTCATAACGAAGAACGTTGCCTTCATCGGCTAACTCTTGAATCCTTTTTGGTAGCTTGGTAGAAAGGGTTGAGGGAGGTATGGCATACTGGATATCGGGTTATATGTCTAGTTAGGATCACTAGACATGATTTTAGAAGAGAATATGTCGTATGGAAGGATTGATAGAAGACGTACAAGTATACTATATATATAGGAGGGAAGATTATTTGGAAGAAAGTGACAGGTAGAAAGTGACTCACACAAGCTACTACTAAAACCTAAACTCTATTAAACGAAACACAGGGAATATACAAACTGATGATAAATTAATTGGTGACCATTCAAGTGTTACTTAGGCATCTCACTTACATGCTCGGGGACATAATAACGTATATACTCCACATATGTGTTCAAATATTGATAGTGTAACCTGTGAGTCCAAAATATAATATACATGCAAAGTATATTTAGGTGGTCATGCATGTGAAACCATAATATTATATACATGCAAAATATATGAGGATGATCATACATGTGAACATGTGAGTTGCTAAATAAATTGATTTATAGAAGGAGCATTAAATGCTCCCAAATTGAGCTAGTTGCGCAAGATTCGGATAATGTCAGGATGGAAATATTAGGATAATGTCGATTAGATCGAATATGAGATATATTGTTCTTATCCGATCCCAAGGTATGATTCGATTACTCGCCTATAAAGGGGCGGGTAAGTTGTTAAAACACACAATAAAGGACAATTGACTAACTCTCTCCCAATAATAAATGCTTTTTATTATGATATCATTATTTGACTTGGCGTCGAGTTAATCCCGGGGCAAAACCGGATAAGTTCTAATGTGCTTTTCTCTTAGTGATACTCAGATAGCAAGGTTCGCCAATTCAGCATCACGGACCCCACTTACGGACCTGCTAATTTTGGTATCATCATTAATCATTTAATTTTACTACTGGTTTATGTCGGTTTATTGTGTAATGGATTTCTGGAATGTGTATGCAATATTGTTTATTTAATTTTTATACTTGAAATGTTACATATAGTGTACCGAATTTTGTTTGTGATGCTAAATTGTTATCGTCTTTTTCGTTTACGATATATGATGTGAATGTAGTTGCTTAGCTTGTAGTGGAATCTATGAAATGTAGATATTTTGATTTGATACTTTGATGTATACTTTCGTGTTAATAGGCGCCTTTAGTAATCGTATTTATTGAAAATGTAGGTTAAAAGTGTAATATGTGTATGTTATTTGTATAAAAGATGCAATTGATAGATTGATGCTATTGATAAATAATATAGCAAGAGCATGCTTTGACTACAGGAGTAATAATCAAAGATGTATATTGTGCTAAAATTTGATTAAAGTTATCTCTCTGTAAATTTGATAATACCTTTCTGCTTATGAGAGTTACCTTTTTGTATCAGTTATGTGCCCCGATATACGCATATGCTCTAGAAATATCCCTCCGGAATTTGAAATTGTCTTGGTTACATGGATCATGGAACTTATGGGTTTTACTTTTATTTTTAATTCTATTTTATCTATTAACATACACAGACTCATTATGGATTTGCCTTGGGCAATAGAATGGGTTTAAAGCTCATGAAACACTTTAAACTATTCAACCAGCGTTGGCTTGATTTGGCTCAATCTTTCATAGCTTATTTACATTATATTCTCTTATTCTAATTGTGTTTAACAATAATCAATATTTATCTTGAGAAATGTCAGTAGAGTGCGCATCGCAGTTGTGGATTTAATATTCATGACATTATATATTTACGATGACCGAGGTTCAAGGAAAGTTGTTGATGATTTAATCATGAAATTATTAAGCATTAACTAATTATTATAACTTTTTTTCTTTTTGTTTTTCACATAATGACAGTTTTACCATTAACTAATTAATTACTTTATTCTTAAATGCTTGTAATAATTTTCCACTGCTTATAATTAGAAAGTTTTACACAAAAAACCCCTCCCCTTTGGCGATTTTGGAGAATCCGAAAACCCTAATAAACTTTCTTCAATATAACCATTATGTCCTTTAACTGCTAATTTTCTTGTTATTAATCGGTTATTAGTCACTTGTTTCATCCTTAAATCACTGGACTTAATTGCTCTTTTTCAGGTTTTTAATCATCTTTTGGTTATAATCTGGACAAATCGATTTCCTACAATTGATTTTAGGATTTATAAATTCGATTGGTTTCAGTTTACTGAGAAGTCGTGATCATTGTTTAGTTAAAATAAATCAACACTTGGTTGGTTTGGTGTTTGTTAAATCCATCTTCTAACTGGTACGTGAGTAATCGATTCTTATAAAACACTAATTTACGTTTTATTACTATTTTTCTTGGTTGTTGGTATTTGGGGTTTCGTTGGTGCTTATTATTGATTTTACTTTTCGTTTTTTGTTCGTTGGTTGTGGTTTTGTTTTGGTTATTGTTACATGGTTATCAATAGTGGTTATTTTGATTGATATAAGCTTGGGTTACTTGGTGCGCATGTAGCGAGAATGAGAAGTGTTTTTGAGTCCGGAGGGAGGGGTGTCAAACATAAGCTTGGTGCGAATCTTTGGTATAACAACTAGTGAGGTGAACAAGGGCAATGATGAAAATGGTATTGCAAATCCACAACATGGAATCATAATTTGAAGTCGACTATGGGGCATGGGGTCTAGCTGATATGAATGTGGATTTTCCTACCTTAGAAACCACTATTGGGAATATATTTGTGCCTCTTACTGATGTTATGAAGTGTTCGACTGAGACATTTGGTAGTTCAAGCCTTACTTCTCTAGCTACAAAGATTAGTGATATCGAAAGACAAATGCTTGATAGGAAACTTATGCTTTTGAGAGATGATGGTTTTCCATTAAAACCTACTCGAATGGAACCATCACCTTCACGTCATGAAAAAGCATATGGGCTAGGTTCTGGTAATGGATAATTCGAGGTCCCAAACTCAGGTGTGGGAAGGGATGAAGTTACGTGTAAGGTTGTTTCCTATGCCAAGCTTCTAGATGGTGAACCAAGTAAGAAATATGTTAATTTCCGTACATTAATAGCTTCGAATGGTAATGGGGCTGATGTTGCTATTTTAGTGGCTTTGGTTCTTGAGGTGAATGAACAGTTTAGTAGGTGTGTTTATAGGTTTTTTCTGGGCAAAAGAGTGGCATATTCGGTTCTTTGAAAATTATGTCAAGAACACTTGGAACAAGTATGGCCTTATTATAATTATGATGAAATCTAAAGGTTTGTTCTATTTTAAGTTTAGTTCTAAGAATGGGATGGATGCAATGCTTGAAAATGATCCATGGTTTATCCATAATGTGCCTTTAATTATGAAAAAAGTGGTATCCGGATGCGAATTTATTTAAGGAGGACGTGTGTAATATTCCGGTGTGGGTTAAATTTCATGATGTTCCTATCACTGCGTTCACAGAGGATGAGTTGAGTGCTATTGCAAAAAAACTTGGCAACCCATTGATGTTAGACACTTATACTTCATGTATGTGCACAAAGTCATAGGCTAGGTCGAGTTATGCGAGAGCTACGATTGATTTACTAGCTGATGTTGACTTGAAAGAAACTCTAGTGGCGGCAGTTCAAAAAATAGAGGGTGATGGGTATATTATGAATACTAGTCGTATTCTGTACGAGTGGACACCACCAAGATGTTCAAATTGCAAGGTATTTGGCCATGTCTTGGAACAATGTCCAAAGAAAATCGTCTCGGACGTGTCGAAGAATGTGACGACCCAAAGGAAAGTTGTACGTGGAATTCATATTGGTTCGAAGTCTCATATGGTCTATAGACCAATTCAACCTAATAAAAAGAAGATAAATATGACACAAGAGAAAACAAAAGGAATGAATGCTAAAAAAGGTGCTAATACTATTACCACATCGAATTCTTTTGAAGCTTTAGGCAATAGGGGAGATTGCATATATACCCACTAAAACTAAAAAATTTGCATATTTTTCCATAATACAAGTTTTTAATGCATGATGTATAATGCAATTTAAGCATGTTTTGGGTATATAGCATAGTAATGCGTTAAGAATGTGGCGATATACCTACATGTCAAGTTTTTCTCGTACCTTGATCTTTAAGCGGTATGCAATGAGAGTCGGTATTTGATGGTTTTACGTTTGATAGTTCGAAAAGAGTGTGTTTGTTTCCATATTTATAATATATACAACTATAGACATATTATACTCATTTGAACTTCGTAAAACTTGAATGTTTATGATTAAAATTACAACTATAAATTTGTATTATTGTAAGTTTGTAACATCCATTTTAATACTAAAATTTAATGTGTCATTAGTGTACATTGTAATGCAATTATTATAGTGTAGAATTTAAATTATATGAATTACTAATTATAATAAGATGTGTAGGCTTACATTTTTAAGACTTTCTTTTATAAGAAGTCCTAAATGCATTAGTATGTAGTATAGATATGCAAATATACAAGTTTTAGTGGGTATATATGCAATTGCAAGCAATATGGTGGGCGAGGGCGAAGTAGAGGGTATTAACCAGAAATAAAACCCTAGAAGTCATTGTAGATGGCATGGGCAAATGAATAAACATACGACCAGAAATATGACTATTAGGTTATATGATCAACCGCCGAACATTGAAAAGGGGGTGACTTTGGGAATCGATATTTATGCCTAGTACTTCAATGCGAGAACAAGAAGGAATTTCAAATAGTGGAGTTGAGGAGGTATATGATGAAACGACTCAATTCATAGCTTCCTTATCAAATCGAGCTAGTGATGGTGAGTCTTCTTGAGGTTGAAGATTATGACATTTATGATGCTTACAAGAATGATGCTTTTGGATTAACTAAACAACAGTTAGCATTCTGTAATGCGCTCGATATCACTCTTCGAAGTCAAGTTAAACGATATGGTTATTTTTTGTGTCATTATGAGTCAAATGTAATCTTGTCGTTAGTGGTTGTTTTTATAGTAGGTTCATAAGTTTGGTGTCATTCTTATGATATGTATAGTTTGAAGCACAAAAGGTGCATTGTCTTCACCTATGTAACATGTTAAGATGCGAGATTTCACCTGCGTCCTATGTGCTTAAACATTTTTTTGAAGTAATATATTTACTAGTGAAACTCTTTAAAAAATATAATAAAATTGTCTAGTACTTAAAATAGATAGAGAAATATAATCGAAATGATTATATTATCCTATTTTTTTCTATGATAATATTTAATATCTATCAAAATTTTTTTATCTAGTTTTAGTAACGGCTAAAAAAGTAATTAAACTAATTTTTTTTATTTTTTAATTTTTTTTTTATAAAAATCAAATAAATATTACTTTAACTAAAGAAAAAAATAAAAATAAAAATACATACCCCGTGCAGCATTGCGTCTGGTCATAGCTTACTCACTCTTTCATCGCCTTTCCCTAAAACCCTAAATCCACACACACTCAAAAAACACACACACACAAACATCATCATCCATCCATCCATCCATACATCCATCTATCCATCAATAAAAACAACATTATTTCCGTTATAACTAACTTTTAATAATCAGTTAGTTAGTTAGGCTCTAATTTAGCAGCTCAATGGAGTCATGGCTATCACTCGCATCTTCCGTTCCGGTCTCTTCTACCAAAAGACGGATTCAGATCTTCCGATCCGAAATTCCTTCGATTTTGCTTCATTCAGGTTGTTATATTGAGATTTTTTTGTGAATGCAGTTGCTTATTATGATGATGATGATTTTTAGGTTATGTTATCGAGTTATCGGTTTATGATATGTTATCGAGCTGTTAGTTTTTTTTTGAATGTTAAATTTTGTCCGATTTTTGTCTGTGATGTTAAATATCGAGCTGCTAGTTTGTTTGTTGAATTTTATATTGTTGCATTATCGACTTATCGGTTGACGATATATGATGTGGACTTAGAGCTTATGTAGATGATGATTTTTAGGTTTTTGTTGAAATGTTGAATTAACGGTTACGTTATCGAGTTATCGGTTTATGATATGTTATCGAGCTGCTAGTTTTTTGTTGAATTTTAAATTTAGTCTGATTGTTGTTACGTTATCGACTTATCTGTTGACGATATATGACGTGGATGTAGTGCTTATGTAGATGATGATTTTTAGGTTTTTTGTTGAAATGTTGAATTAACGGTTACGTTATCGAGTTATCGGTTTATGATATGTTATCGAGCTGCTATTGTTACGTTATCGACTTATATCTGTTGACAATATATGATGTGGATGTAGTGCTTATGTAAATGATGATTTTTAGGTTTTTCGATGAAATGTTGATATACGACGTGAATGCAGTTGTTTATTGTTGATGTTAGTTTAGGTTTTTATGTTGAAATGTTGATTCTGCTACTGATTATCGGTTTATATAAAAAATGTTAACGAGTTATAGGTTTTTAATGTATGATGGGAATGCAGTTTGCTTATTGTGTAGATGTTAGTTTAGTTGAAATGTTGATTTTGGTTTAGTGATTTTGGTTTATGAATTGTGATGTAGTATTGGTACGTTATCGAGTCATCGGTTTACGATATATGATGTGAATGTAGTTGCTTATGTAGATGATGATTTCTAGGTTTATTGTTGAAATGTTGATTTTAGGTTATTGATTTTTGTTTGTAATGTTAAATTTGTTACGTTATCGACTTATGTTTGTGATCTTATTGATTTTTGGAGTTACTGGTTTTTTGTTTGTGATCTTATTTTATCGGATTATGATCTTTGATGTGAAATTAGTTGCTTAGCGTGAAGTGGAGTTTAGGTTTATTGTTGAAATCATGAAATGTTAGTTTTGCTACTGCACTTGAGATGGTATATTGTTATGTTGTTGAGTTATTGGTTTATATTGTTAGATTACCGAGATATCTTATTGTGGATGTTTAGGTTGTTGAAATGTTGATGTTAGCTTACTGATTTTCGTTTGTGATGTTATATTGTTAGGTTATCGGTTTTTATTATGTTATTGAGTTATCGGATTATTGATATATGATGTGAATGCAGTTGTTTATTGTGTAGTGGAATTTAAGATGTTTGCTGAAATGTTATAATATTAGTATTGATTTTTGTTTCTTATGTTATATTGTTGTGTTATCGAGTTCTCAGTTTATGATATATGACGTCAATGCGGTTGCTTATTGAAGATGTTAGTTTAGGTTGCTGTCGAAATGATTTTTTTAGTTTAGCGATTTTCTTTTGTGATGTTATATTGTTTTGTTATCAAGCTAACGGTTTATATGTTAACGAGTATTTAAGTTACCGGTTTATCATATAGGATGTAAATGCAGTTGCTTTTTATCTAGTGGAACTCAAGAAATGCAGAGGTTGTTTTTTAGGTTTTTGTTGAAACGTTAATCACTTAATTTTACTACTGGTTTTTGTCGGTTTATTGTGTAATGAATAATTGTTTTGGTTACATGGATCAAGGAATGTTCTGTTTTCTGATGGGTTTTACTTTTATTTTTAATTCTAGTTTATTTATTAACATGCACAGACTCATTATGGATTTGCCTTTGGCAAGAGAATGGGTTTTAAAGCTCGCAAACACGTTAAACTATGCAACCACACTGTAGTCCTTCGGCTTGATTTGGCTCAACTCTTTGCCTGATAGTTGATTTACATTATATTCTCTTATTCTAAATGTTTTTAACAATAATCAGTATTTATGCAGAAATGTCAGCCGAGTCTGCATCGCAGCTGGTGGATTTAATATTCATGACATTATATATTTACGATGACCGAGGTTCAAGGAAAGCTGTTGATGATTTGATCGTGAAATTGTTAAAGGAGGCTATATTTATGAAAACTTTTGCTGCAAATCTTGTGCAATCCATGGAAAAACAGTTGAAAGTTCAGTCTCACGTTGGCTGCTATAGACTTATGACGTGGTCATGTCTGCTTCTATGTAAAAGTCAATTTATCTCGGTATCAAAAAACGCATTTAGCAGAGTTGCAGCAGCACAAGCCTCTATTCTTCAAGTTAGCTTGCAAGGATCTTCCCATGAGCGCAGAGCTTGTAGAAGAAGTTTTATTCATTCATTTTTCGAGGTTGACTACTTTCATGAAGTATTATAGAGCCGTTTTACCCAATATCACGTCTCTTATTTTTTTTCTTTGTTTTTTTGTTAATGCTTCAGTCACCCGACATTTTCGGTTTGTACATGGAGGAATTGAAAAATGCAAGAATCTCTATCAAAACTTCTCCAGAGATGCTATGTGTAATGCTAGACTTTTCAAGTTCAAAGCCGTCGCTGTTTGAACAATGGAAGGTAAGCATCTCTGTCCAGTAGACTCATATTATAAGGCCATGGCTTATTAAATTCTAGCGAATGTTCTTATATTGGACTCAACAAGAGCCTCCGGCAGCGGATCGGGGAATAGGTTAAACCAAGTAATTTTTGTACAGTCCTGGTCGATCTGATGACCATCACACTTTTTGATTAAATTGTTTGCCATCTTACTAATAGTTAATGTGTCAAATATAATTACAAATTTATTAATTTTCTGTAAATCTCTAGTTTTCTAAAGTAATTGATTTAGGATGTTTTATGCAATAAAATTATACTTTTGGTCGCCTGTTTGGCCTTTAAAGGCAGTTTCATGATACTTGTACTACTTGCTGGAGGTAAAACATAAAAATTGCCAGCTTTAGTTTAATTTAGTTTAAACATTCATTATTAATTCATGTAGTCAAGTTTACATGGCTCAGTGCAATTTCTTACTTTTTGTCTCTTTACTGGATCATACAGCCGGTATATCTTGATATGTATCTTCAAGCGGTTCTGAACGCGAAGGATAAACCAACAAAAGCCTTGAGTGAAGCTTTTCGTTCATTGTTTTTGCATCTGTCACATGAAGATTTCAAGGGTGTTGTTATACCTTCATCTGTTAAAATGCTAAAGAGGAATCGAGCTTGTTTTGGGAAGCAATCGGGTCCTTTTAGACATGTTAACTTGGATCTGAGTAAGTATAGTGCCGAGATTCTGCCAGTGGTACTATCACAGGCTCGCCATGCTGATGAAGGAAGAAGACTTGCTGCCTTGGATATTGTCAGATATCTAAGTCAAAAGTCTAGCAATCCTGATGCTATTGAGTCGATGGCCAATGCTGTTAAATCTATAATTGGAGGTTCTGAAGGAAGACTCGCCTTTCCGTACCAGAGGGTTGGTATGATACATTCGCTGCAGGAATTATCCAAATGTCCTGAAGGGAAATATCTTTCTAGCCTGTCTCTGCCTGTTTGTGGCCTTCTTTTGACCACTTACAAGGATGATGGTGGGTCCTCATGCTGTTTTTATTTTTCGTTGGACCTAGGCTTTGTCCCCTGCTCGTTGTTTGTGTCTGATCTTCTTAATTTATAAATCTATCAACAATGTGGCTATTTGGCCCCATTTACCTTTGAACGGGTTAATTTTGTTACACTCTAAAGGGTTAATTTTGTTACACTCTATCTCTTAAGAGCAAAATAAAAAAAGCTTTGTTAGAGTGCAAGTGTATACTCATTTTATACACAACCTTTTAATTCCTTTTATTTTGGATTATTACTCGAATTAATAAAATTTTGTTGTCGTATTTGACACACTATTTAATAATTGAATGTTGTGATTGTATCTGACATACTTTTTAGTTATAAAATATATAAATCTGTTTGACTAAAAGTTTTTTTTTGGCTTAATTCAACCTGATTTCACTCTTCATCATGCACCAGAGAATCACTTGTTTTGAGCCGGTTACCTACCAACCCACTTTACCACCCCTATTGATCAGTTATAGTTGACATACGGTGTCTTAGATTTGATCAAACATATGCATGTGTGAGAGCTAATTAACTTTTTTTGATTTCCAGGAAATGAAGAGGTAAAGCTTGCATGTTTAACTGCTCTAGCTTCTTGGGTTGCAAGATCTACAGATGCTATTGGGCCAGAACTTCTTTCGTTTATCGGCTCAGGGCTCAAGGAGAAGGAATCACTAAGAAGAGGTCATCTTAGATGCCTTCGAATCATATGCAGAAACGCCGATGCAGTTTTACCTGTGAGGAAGCTAACCCAACACAATTTTCTATCTTTTATCGTATTCTTCACAACTTATTTCATGTGACTAAAGCTTTTGTGACACGTCTTCCATCAGTTGTCTTCCCTGCTCATGCCTCTTGTTCAACAAGTAAAAACTGGTTATACTAAGGCAGCCCAACGATTGGATGGTATATACGCATTACTTAGTGTGGTGAAAATTGCAGCTGCTGATATTAAAGCAGGTGTCCTGATCGTACCCTTTATCTCTGTATTGTTTGTTTTTACTTGTTTACATTGACAACTAGAAGTGTTTGATCGAAATAATAACTTTTTGATATATTCTGCTGAAGATGAAACTGTGTCAAAGGAAAAGATCTGGTCTTTGATTTCCCAGAATGAACCTTCCGTTGTCCCTGTTGCTATGGTATTGTTATTTACTCATTTCACTTATTTTCAGTTTTCTGCATATGTAATCCAGCAAGCTATTAACACATTTGCATGTACGCACACATACACATACACAATGTATAGGTGCGGACTTTTTATTTAGAGTACTCTTTCTGCATTTACATTTATAATGTGATTGCTATGCAGGCTCCTAAACTATCAGTAGAGGACTGTGAAACATGTATTGAATTACTCGGCTTTTTGGATCATCCACACAGGTTTTTGTTTCTTCAAATGTTTGATACTATTGATTGATCTTTATCAATGCTCACAATCACCATTATTTTCTTTAAATGATCTTCGTTCTTACCTGTTTTACAGAGTTTTCGAGAATCTTAATGTGAAATCACTCATGCAGGTAAAGTACTTTGAAGTTGTAACATAAATCTCATTCTCATTATTGATCTATTGTATATTGTCAGTTTGTCACATGCTGATTGTTGACAATGCAGCTTCTCCTTACATTTCTGTGCCATTCGAGTTGGGACATACGCAAAGCAGCTTATGGTTGTACTAAGAGGATTTTGTCTGCTTCTCCCAAACTATTTGAAATTCTCCTTGCTGAATATTCAGATTACCTTACAGTTGTTGGGGAAAAAGTTCTAGCAAAGTCCAGGTACAATTTCTATGACAGTAGCAATATCCATTGTCAGTATTTTTGGAACCCCTATTCTGTTGGAGGTCAAATGACCATGTATTATGAACTATGTAAATTGTAGTGAAACAGAAAGTACATTGGACGCTCAAGTAGCTTACCTTCCATCTGTGGAGGTTTTGGTGAAGGCTTTGTTGGTTATTTCATCTGGTGTCGTTGCTGCTGCACCTAGTTCCTGCATACGCCTTATATTCTGCTCTCATCATCCATGTCTAGTTGGCACAGCCAGAAAAGATGCAGTTTGGAAGGTGAGTTATATCTGTTAATGCGAATTTGAAGGGGTGCAAGTTGGCACACTCTACCTTCGTCAATGACATGTTTACTTTACAGTATCATTCCCTAACCATTTAATATTCTTTGTTCCCAGAGATTACAAAGGTGTTTGCGAGCTGTTGGCTTTGATGTCGTTGAACATATAATGGCGGATGTCAGTAACTTGTGTAAGGTAATTGTAGCTTTATGGGTTGTGGAATTTTTTTTTTTTCAGTTGAGTATTTTCTGCATCAGATCAAGTATTTATAGCCAACCTGCTGTACACCGAATGCTTTATCAGGTGGTAAATGTTGTGTTGTGCCATATTATAGCTTTCATAGGATTGTGCCCTTGCATTACCCTTATCATATTAATTGATAACTGTTAACCTTTATTTGTTAATATAGAGTTTGGTCGGACCTATGGGATTGATGAGTACAAGTAATTTGGAACAAGAAGCTGCTATACATGCTTTGTCAACTTTGATGACCATTACACCAGCAGAAACCTATGTGGAATTTGATAAGGTTACCGATAATGAAATTTTTCATTAACATTTGATGGGGTCATCATTTGGTGTTAACAGTAACATTCATGTCAACTGATATTTGATTTTCTACAGAACTTGAGAAGTTCTCCTGATCGAGATGCACACGATTTGCTATCAGAATATGAAATTCAGGTCGGAAGAATACATGCACTTATCCTGAAAATAGCATATTTTTATGGTTTAATTCTCTTGTATCATGATCAATTCTTTTTCTTTCATGAAGTATATGCACTTCTATTTTGTTGGAATGGTGCATCTTTATGACCTAACTATTCTACCTCGGATTTTACATTGGCAGATTTTCAACACCCCTGAAGGGATGCTGTCCACTGAGCAAGGCGTTTATATTGCAGAGTCTGTAGCTTCTAATAACATGAAGCAGGCTAAAGGCCGCTTTTAAGCTTTATGATAACAATGAAAGCATTGTGAGATTCATGTCTGTTTATTTTTATTTCTGTTCTAACTTCCTGAGCAATTTAATGACATTAAACGTGTTCTTCTCGATTGCAGGAAAATGGGAATTCCAATTCCAATGGAAGGCGAGACACCGTCAGTAAAGAGCGTGCTGGTGCGGGGAAGAAGGATACAGGAAAACCAACCAAAAAGCCTGGTAAGTGTCTTTTAGTTTATTTATTTCCTTACAAATGCAGGTGGTACTTTTGAGTTTTGACTTATTCTGTTATTCACTTATGAATGGGATTGCTTTGGTTTAATTTTGGGGTCAAATGGGTCCACTGTGAAAAGTTAGCTAAAAGGGTTATCTTCCACACAAGTTGAAAGAGCCCAAGTCTACAATCTAATGCATATGAGCTCCTAACCAGTTTTATATAAAGTTTTGTTTTTTTATATTTTAATAATGATGTTTTTTGTAATCATAGTTAAGGCATTTTACTTTAACTCACTCAAAAAAAAAAAATCTTTATATATAGAAATAGACAAAAAGTTTGTGTAGTCCAATCTGACCCGGTCCCCCTTAACAGGACCCTGTTTTGACCTGCTACCCAACCCGCCTAATCTACCCAATTTGCCAGCTTTACTCACAAATATGAGCACATGTGTTTACGCTTTTGCTTCTTTTTGGTCTACTTAGATAAACAGAAGACATCAAAGGAGGAGGCACGTGATTTGCAGCTTCGAGAGGAGGCTAGTGTACGCGAGAAGGTCATGAAAATACAGAAGAATCTTTCCTTGTTGCTGAAAGCTTTAGGAGAGATGGCTACAACTAATCCCGTTTTCACACATAGTGAATTGCCCTCCTTGGTTAGTCTCTATATGTTTTAGGTAGTAATACGTTATTTTGCTGCTTTCCCATTTCTCAGTATTTAAGGTTGAATACTCGTGATCATGTCAGGTTAAATTTGTCAATCCTTTACTGCATTCTCCGATAGTTAATGAGTCAGCCTATGAAACAATGGTGAAGCTATCAAAATGTACCGCACCTCCAAGTATCCAATTGGGGCTTGGACATTGCTACTGCCTTAAGGCTAATTGCAACTACTGAACCTCACATAACATGGGACCAACTTTCATCTCTTGGTGAGGGTGATCATAATGATAGGTCATCATTGAGTCTCTTTGAAAGAGTAATGCAAGGCCTGTCAGTATCATGCAAATATGGCCCTCTTCCAGTGGATTCTTTTACTTTCGTCTTTCCGGTTAGTTTTACTATTTTATCATAATTTTTGATCTTAGTCAATAAGAACTTCACTACTATATAGAGGTCACAGTTTTTGTCCATTTACTCAAGTATGGGTTGGTAAACTATGATGTTATCTAAATAAAGTCTCGCTCAAACAGTGTCTTTTAAAAACTTTAAATATATGATTATTTTTGAAATAATTAAGTTTTCTACTATTAGTTTTAAATATTCAACGTTCAATTTTAAAAGCTGAACAAAAAGGGTTTCAGACCAACCCGACAAGTTTGACATGTTTCCTAAGCTGTCCCTCTAGGTACTGTATCTTGTGTTTCTTGAAAGACTAACGATCTTTTGCCTGTTGCATTGTTTAAAAAGATAATGGAGAGAATACTTTCATCCCCTAAGAAGACACGACTTCATGATGACGTACTTCGAATCCTTTTCCTGCATATGGATCCAATATTACCCCTCCCTAGGCTTCGGATGCTTTCGGTTAAGTTTCTAATTTATCAGAAATATCGACATGCTATTGTTTTATATGTTTATTTTGAGTGACATTTGTGTATTCTGTGTTTTTTGTCAGGTTCTGTATCATGTGATTGGCGCCATTCCTTCTTATCATGGGTCTGTTGCACCAGCCTTAAATGAATTGTGCCTTGGTTTGAAACCAGAAGAAGTGGCACCTGTATGTTGCATTTTTATTTTATCTATAGTTTTTGCAATGTATCATATGAATTTTGTGTCATTATCAAGCGTAACTTTTTTGGTTCTGACGTTTTACTTTCAGGCTTTATCTGGTGTCTATGCAAAAGATGTACATGTTAGAATGGCATGTTTAAATGCTGCAAAATGCATTCCTGCTATTTCGACCCGCTCTGTTCCTCAGGATGTAGACATTGCTACTAGCATCTGGATTGCCCTGCATGATCCTGAAAAGGTATCATACAAATAGCAAACTTCGTTTTTCATTTATACGTTGCTTTATAAAATAATCTACTTACATTTGCTTTCTGTAATACTTGTTGAATGCAGTCGGTGGCTGAAGTGGCTGAGGATTTGTGGGATCGCTATGATCATGAGTTCGGGACTGATTATTCGGGACTCTTCAAGGCTCTTTCTCATGTCAATTATAATGTGCGAATGGCTGCTGCTGATGCATTAGCCGCCGTGTTAGATGAGTACCCAGATACATTACAGGTGACTAATAATTTTTATTTGAGTCGTATAAACATCTTAGAATCATTATCTTATAAATTGATGTATTTTCAGGAATCTTTAGCGACTTTGTTCTTTCTCTATATTCGTGATAGTGGTATTGGCGCGGACTGCATTGATTCTGGCTGGTTAGGCAGGCAAGGGACTGCATTGGCTTTACATGCTGCAGCTGATGTACTAAGAACTAAAGACCTTCCAGTTGTTATGACATTCTTGATATCCCGAGCACTGGTAACCTTTTTCTCTTTGTACCTTGCTTATTTAAGCTTGTGATGTTTTGGGGGTGCTTGGATTCGTGTATTTGGAAGTTTGTTTTATTATTCTGATTTGAATTCGCGATACATAGTTTCTAGTTTTTGTGATCTAACCAAACCAAATTTATGTCTGCTTTTACTTCTTAATATTCATTTAGCTCCGTGATATTAAAGCTTGATTAGTGAATTCTGTAACTTGTTTGGATTAGATGCTTCTTTTATTCAAGTGAGATGATTAGAGTTACTTAGTCTGTTTGGGCTGCTTCTTTTATTCTTAATAAAAATTAACTACTCTCTGTTTAAGGTATTTTGGAAGTAATTGACATCATTACTACAATGAAGTAATGAACATAGAAAAAAGCTTGTATTAGTTAACAAATATTCTGGTCTGTTGGGTATGCATGTTCCTAGAAGTCTTATAAGAGTCCGGAAAGCTACCTCAGATGGATTCTCAAAATAGAATAAAGAAGGGTGGGCAGGACTTTCTCAAGAGCCTCCCCCTTCCCCGGTCTAGATAGATGGGAAGTGTTGTGCTGTGTTGTAGTTTTAGGCAAAAAAATAAGTTTGTTCTTATTGTAGTGCATCTCTTAAAATCCTTTTTTTTATATAGTAATGAATGCATACCTTGATTGGAAATTATTCTGATGATTTCGCCTGCAGGCTGATAGCAACGCTGATGTTCGAGGAAGAATGATTAATTCCGGGATCATGATCATTGACAAACATGGAAAAGATAATGTTTCGCTGCTATTTCCTATATTCGAAAACTACTTAAACAAGAAGGCTAGTGTATGTATATATTGAAATTCTTTTACCGCATTAAACACTTATACTCAGCAATATTACTACCTGTTACATTTTTTCTAACAATTGCTGTAATATTACTTAAGGCATCGGATGAAGAGAAATACGATTTGAATGCTGAGGGTGTGGTCATATTTACTGGAGCATTAGCAAAACATTTGTCCCAGGTTTGATCTAATTTCTTTGTTTATCTCTGAGAAATAATTTTATAGGTCTTTTTTCGCATTATAACATTTTATTATGGAACAGGATGATCCTAAAGTTCATACTGTGGTAGAGAAGTTGCTGGAGGTGATTAACACTCCATCAGAAGCTGTTCAAAGGGCAGTCTCAAGTTGCCTTTCTCCATTAATGCAATCGAAGCGAGTATGTCTTTTCAATTCATCATAACCCTTTTACTTTTTTGAATCATTCTGAAGTGCAATTTACTAAATATGAGATTGAAACACCGTTATTCATAAAACCTCATTGATCAATTTACTTATCTAATAAGATATTCATGGAAATAATATAATTTGTAAACATGTTTTGAAACAAAATTTTAATAATTTAGACATCAAGTGTTCTGACAAACCTATTTTAATGCACACCAAGAAATACTCGTTTTCTCACGTTACCTGACCCAATCAAATTTGCCATCTCTACCTTTTGTGGTTAGTAGGAAATTACTAGTTTTGTAAGTTGATATTCTGATTCCTAATTAAGGTTGGATTTATAATTATATTTTTCACTGCTGTTTTGTTCATGGTCATTAGGAAGATGCAATGTCACTCGTTTCTAGGCTGTTAGATCAGCTGATGAAGAGTGAGAAATATGGGGAGCGGCGTGGGGCAGCTTTTGGACTTGCGGGTGTTATCAAAGGGTTTGGAATATCTAGTTTGAAAAAGTATGGGGTCGCGACTGTGCTACGGGAAGGGCTTGCAAATAGGTCTGTTCTTGAAATTAATCAAATTCTCAACCTCTACAAACCATTGTATAATTATATTTTGTTCTCACAAGTGTAATTGCTATATATTTAGGAATTCTGCTAAGTGCCGCGAAGGATCCTTGCTGGCATTTGAGTGCCTTTGTGAAAAGCTTGGCAAATTATTCGAACCGTAAGTGCTCATTTGACAGTCTGTTTAGAACATTTTAATATGATTCTTATACTATGTTTATTTGTCGCAGGTATGTTATATACTTATTGCCATTGCTTTTGGTTTCATTCTCTGACCAAGTTATTGCTGTTCGGGAAGCTGCTGAAGGTGCTGCTCGTGCTATGATGTCTCAACTTACTGCACAGGGGGTGAAGCTCGTTCTTCCATCACTTCTAAAGGTTCTTATTTTCTTGAAATCTTTGTTTCGAAAACTGTAGTTTATTTTCTCTATGTTAAGTGAACTGTTTCATCCTCCTCCACCTCTATTTTCTTATGCTTTATGTGCATTTTATTCTCAGGGTCTTGAAGATAAAGCTTGGCGGACAAAGCAGAGTAGTGTTCAACTTTTAGGATCTATGGCTTATTGTGCTCCACAACAACTTTCTCAATGTCTACCCAGGATTGTGCCAAAATTGACGGAGGTACTTTGAAAATTAAGAGAAATAGTGGTGGCTCAGTTTAAAGTTGCATCATTAGTTGAAGAAGCATTTTAAGTAGGTTGGGCTGTTTAGTTAGCGTGTCAAACCGTATCTTTTGGTACGGGTAGAAATGACGCAATGTGTTGGCCGACTTAAAAATATTATCCAAAATGTTTGAACATTTTTACGTTTATAGCAGTGTCAAATTTTATTTCAGGAATAAGTATGACTTAAGAGTTTTTATGCATCTAAATTATACTTTGGTCATCTTCTTCCACTTTGACCTATTTGATCCATTTCCTTTTAATTCGTTTTCTGTTTTACATGTTTGTGTTTTATGCATTTGTTTCCTATTCGACGTGTTAGGTATAAACACAACCACAAGTAAATGGTCGAAATTGCTACCACTAATCATTAGTAAAAAAGAGTCACATGTCTAACTTTTTTCTGATTGATACCAGGTGCTAACTGATACACATCCAAAGGTGCAGTCTGCTGGGCAGACGGCACTACAGCAGGTTCTTTTATTTTCTTTCAACTTTGCAGTTCATGTGTTTCTTTGTTAATGGGTGGATGGGAGTAACTCTTTTGTGTTATATAGGTTGGTAGCGTGATAAAGAATCCAGAAATCGCTTCCCTTGTCCCGACTCTGTTGTTAGGCCTTACTGACCCTAACGATCATACAAAATATTCCCTTGATATTCTTCTTCAGGTAATGACTTGTCATATACAAAATATTATTATATGCAACTTGGTAGTTTTCTTAATATGCTGTCTGTTATTGATACTATCCAGACAACTTTTATCAATTCGATTGATGCTCCTTCTCTTGCCCTTCTGGTACCCATTGTTCATCGTGGGTTGAGGGAAAGGAGTGCCGAAACGAAAAAGAAGGCTGCACAAATAGCTGGCAATATGTGTTCCTTAGTCACTGACCCAAATGATATGCTTCCTTATATTGGATTGCTTCTTCCTGAAATTAAGAAGGTATAATGTGGAGAAACATGAACTTTTTATGCGTGTAGTACTTACAACATACTATTATCTTGTTGATACTAATTAGACTGTTGTTATATTATGCATTAACTGAAATAGGTATTAGTGGATCCAATCCCTGAAGTGCGATCTGTAGCAGCCAGAGCAGTTGGATCACTGATTAGAGGAATGGGTGAAGAGAACTTCCCTGATCTTGTACCGTGGTTACTAGACACTCTTAAGTCTGATGGTAGTAATGTTGAACGTTCTGGTGCTGCTCAAGGGCTGAGTGAGGTCAGAAATTATTATCTTTTTAATTGAATAATATTGTTGCTACTAGTTCTCTCCTTTGTCTTCATGCCTAATGACGTTAAAGGAGTGGCTAGCTTATTATGTCGTGTGCTTGATTCTCTGCAAGCCATACTCTTTATATGTGAATCATGTCTACTATACCTGGGTGATCACTTATCTTCAAGACTGGAAATGAGTATTTCAACTATGAACAGTTGTACTTAAACTTTAAATTTCATTCTTTAGTTTTCAGTCTACTTAGGAATTGGCCGATTTGGATCATTAACTATCCCACTTTCTAGGTTGTGGCTGCTCTTGGAACAGAGTATTTCGAGCACCTTCTTCCTGACATCATCCGGAACTGCTCTCATCCAAAGGCACCTGTTCGTGATGGTTATCTGACACTGTTTAAGGTGAGCTGGTTTCTTGGAAAATATGATTATCATTATTTGTATTTGGTATACCAACATATGTTAGCGGTACTCATACGGTTTTCTCTTGTAGTATCTGCCAAGATCATTGGGTGTGCAATTCCAAAACTACTTGCAGCAAGTGTTACCATCCATCTTAGATGGTAAGTACCATATCTGGAAACAACTTATTATTAGCACCATCTTTTTCCCTTTTGCTGGTTGTTGTTTTATATTCTTCTCATAATACATTTATTTTGTGTACTTCATTCTGGCATGTGACTAATACAATGCGCATTTTTTTTAGGTCTTGCGGATGAAAATGAGTCTGTACGTGAGGCTGCACTTGGAGCTGGGCATATACTGGTGGAACATTATGCTATTTCGTAAGTTGTTTAGTTTTGTTACATGACTTGACCAACATTTAGCTTTATAGCTATTCTTTTTATGAATATACAGTTTTATTGTTTTATAACAACTACCATTAGAAATTAAAAAGAAAACGCACAGCCTATTAATGTCTTATCATTTTGTGTCAGGTCCTTGCCACTGCTTCTTCCAGCTGTAGAAGATGGTATATTCAATGATAACTGGCGTATCCGTCAAAGCTCTGTTGAGCTTTTGGGGGATCTCTTGTTTAAGGTAATGCTCTCAATCTCCATGTGTACGAGAGATGGCATTATGGGCTATTCGGGCGTGATTTGGTATTGGGAGACACGGGATAGGTTGATGGCCAATTGTATCAGTTTTAAATTCAATGGGTCCAAATTGCCAAGTCTAGTATGTGCCAGTTTTGGTACCACTTATTTTTATTGACAATTGTTTGATTCAGGTTGCTGGTACTTCTGGAAAAGCACTCCTTGAGGGTGGCAGCGACGACGAAGGTGCCAGTACTGAAGCACAAGGACGTGCAATCATTGAGGTACTTGGCAAAGACAAGCGTAATGAAGTGCTAGCTGCGCTCTACATGGTCCGGACTGATATCAGCCTCTCAGTTCGCCAGGTATGTTGATTTTAATGTTATTGGTTGAGGTGGAAATATTACATGGCAAGCAAGTTGGTTAACTAAGTTAAAATCCGATGGGTTGAGTTGACTCTTCAAACTTTCTTTCAAAGATACATCATTTATCTGTTCTGTTGAGTAAAATGGTTTAGGATTTGAAATTTTGAATAACACTTTAGGCTACTTCTGACCGTTTTGATCTTTTTCTGTTTAGCTTTATTGAATATTTTAAACATTCATGTAGAGACACAACCAACTGTATCGACTCATTCTTAAATGAATGGTCAACTTTGACTCCTTTATATATCTATGTTGCATGTCCAGTTAAGGTATCTGACATGTTATCTTTCTTTTTCTCTTTGTAGGCTGCTTTACATGTGTGGAAAACTATAGTTGTAAATACTCCTAAAACATTGAAGGAGATAATGCCTGTTTTGATGAACACCCTTATCGCGTCTCTTGCGTCACCATCCTCTGAAAGGAGACAGGTCTGTCATTTGGTTATCAATATTTCTAATCTATTTCATATGTTATAAAAAAATATTTTGGAAACTAAATTTTTGCTTATTTTGTCAAGGCTGCTGGACGAGCATTGGGTGAGCTTGTTAGGAAGCTCGGGGAGAGAGTTCTTCCTTTGGTCATTCCTATATTGTCTAAAGGCTTGAAGGATCCTGATTCTAGCAGACGACAAGTATTATATTCGGCTACCCATAGTTTAGTTATGTTAGATATGTAACGTTTGAATAGCATTGTCATTAATTAAATAATGTTTCTTTATGAATAGGGTGTCTGCATTGGCCTAAGTGAAGTGATGGCTAGTGCTGGTAGGAGCCAGTTATTAAGTTTTATGGATGAACTTATCCCCACCATTCGTACAGCTCTTTGTGATAGGTATATTTCAGTTTTTATATTCTCTTTTTGTTAGTTTTAGAATTTATAGTCTTTGTGATATTGTGGTTAATATTCGATATGATAATTTTTATTAATCTTACAGCGAGGTTGAGGTTCGTGAAGCTGCAGGGGTTGCGTTTAGTACTCTGTACAAGGTAGTCCCAACATATTGTCACTACTTTTTCTTACATGATCTTGTACCCTGCATATTAACCAATGGTCATATATGTTTCTTTAGAGTGCTGGCATGCAAGCAATTGATGAGATTGTTCCAACGCTTCTCCATGCTTTGGAGGATGATGATATGGCGGACACAGCCCTTGATGGTCTAAAACAAATTTTGAGGTATTAAGGAACACCCTGTGTATAGTTTCTCGATAGTTCTAGAAACTTTCTTATAGAATACTAAAAAAGTATCTGCTTATTATGACAGTGTCAGGACCGTAGCTGTGTTGCCTCATATATTGCCAAAGCTTGTTCATCTTCCTCTCTCGTATGTGCCCTAGAATTCATGAATTTTTGTATTTAGACACTTTGGTTTATGATGCTAATTGTTTTTGCAAATATGATTTTCCAGTGCATTCAATGCACATGCTCTGGGAGCTGTTGCAGAGGTTGTGGGTGCTGGTTTTAATGCCCATCTTTCAACAGTTCTTCCTGCTTTGCTCTCCGCAATGGGAGATGATGATCATGCGGTATGTTGTTTTATGCAGTTACTATTTTTGTAGCTAGTCATCTTGGTAATTTGCTTCCTTACTAAAGTGAATCTGCTTCCATACATTACAGGATGTCCAAAATCTTGCAAAGAAGGCTGCAGAAACCGTGGTGTTGGTTATTGATGATGAAGGGATTGAGTATATGATATCAGAGCTTCTGAAGGGGGTTGGGGATAGCCAGGTATGTTTGCTGAGAATATCATAATCTTCCTTTCTATCTATGTAGGCTTTGATTGACAAACTGGATCCTGATCTGGCTTATTAGCTAATAGATCTGACCTTGCGATCCAACTAGTTTAACATTACCTAGATCGACCAATTTATTTTTTGACTTTTGGATCAGATCAAGACCTGACCCATCAAGTTCTTTTTCCTCTATCTTACATATGCTGTTATTACTTGCAGGCTTCAACTAGGCGCAGTTCTGCATATTTGATTGGATATTTCTTCAAAAACAGTAAATTGTATCTTGTGGATGAAGCCCCAACTATGATATCCACCCTGATCGTTTTACTAAGTGACACAGACTCTGCTACAGTATTGGTAATGTTTTGTTTACCTTATTGTGAGCTGTCATCATGTCTTCGTGTATCTTATTATGTATTTAACAGGCTGCCTGGGAAGCACTTGCAAGAGTTGTCAGCTCAGTCCCCAAAGAAGTTCTTCCATCATATATTAAGTTAGTTCGTGATGCTGTTTCCACATCTAGAGACAAAGAACGTAGAAAGAAAAAGGTCAAAGATGCCCTAGTTTCTTTTTAATCAATATGTCCATGGTTTTGCATCTCTTTTATTACTGTGTAACACAAATGCTATTTATTGATGTACAGGGTGGGCCAATTGTTATTCCTGGTCTTTGTCTCCCAAAAGCTCTTCAACCATTGCTTCCAATATATCTCCAGGTATTCTTTCATCTCTGAGTAAGCTTGGTTAGAACTAAATGCATAAACTTGACTTATTTTACCATATTATTTTTGTTTCTCCTTGAGAAATAAAAACTACTTTATGTTTTAATTTTACTCTAAATTATGTGAATTTCTTTAATGTGCTTCTATCATAAACACAATAGTAATCGAACTTGTTTTGTCTGTTAAACATTATAGGCAAAAGAAAAAGTGTATCCCATATTCCTATATGTTTACATATCCTCGACAACAGGTTGAATGTTGACGTTGGACTTAACCTATGTAATATATAGATAATACAATTTCACTCAGTTACTTATAAGTTATAACTTGTGGATCGACTTTATGTTTTATGTTGACCTAGTAAAATACGTTTTAAAAAAAATGTATGTACATCTGTTTTTCTGAACCTCCTGAAGTTGTAAACTTGCTTGAATATTGTTGACATCCGATACTGATTTATTTTCTTCTTTTTAAATCTAGGGTCTAATAAGTGGGTCCCCAGAAGTGAGAGAACAAGCTGCTCAGGGTCTTGGAGAATTAATTGAAGTAACAAGCGAAAAAGCACTGAAGGAGTTTGTTATCCCTATTACAGGGTAAGTAGCAAACCTAATTTGCTGATAATTAATTTATTAATATAAATTATAAATTTAGATAACTAAGCATTCTGTTCCAGTAAATACGATATAGTGTTTTATAAACATTTGTAATTTCAGTTAAACCTGATTTTAAATTTCAACCTATTTGTCCTATGTTCTATATAGCTAATCTATTTTATTTACCCCAATTTTTGCCATACTTTTGAGAATGGTCTTTGTACTTGTAGGATATTTTTGAATTTTTAAATTTGTAATAATCTTTTTGTTTGAATTTTGTGCTCTACTTTTATCATTTCAGGCCCCTGATTCGAATTATAGGGGATAGATTCCCATGGCAAGTGAAAAGTGCTATTCTGTCAACTTTGACGATTATAATAGCAAAGGGTGGAATGGCTCTAAAACCTTTTCTTCCACAGCTACAAACGACCTTTGTTAAATGCTTGCAAGATAGCACAAGGTAACATTCATTTTCTAAATTGTTATTGTTGTTTAAAACACTTGTGAAAGCATTCTCGTCAATTTGACTATATGAACACCAATGCAGGACTGTTCGTTCAAGTGCTGCATCAGCACTTGGGAAGCTGAGTGCATTAAGTACCAGGGTTGATCCTCTAGTTGGTGATCTCCTTTCCAACTTGCAGGTTATGCCTCGTTGTCTGTGCATTTTAAGTCGTAAGATCTATTTCGGGTATGGTTTTTAGCGGGTCTAATGTTCACAAGTTATGTATATTAACAGGCATCAGATGGTGGCGTCCGTGAGGCAATATTAGCAGCTTTAAAAGGTGTGGTGAAGCATGCTGGAAAGAGTGTCAGTGCTCCTGTAAAGACTCGTGTATATGATCTTTTGAAGGAAATGATATACAATGATGATGACCAAATACGAAGCTCTTCGGCAAGAATTTTGGGTATCATATCTGAGGTTCGTATCATTTTGGCAGTCATCATTATTCTTTGGTTTATTAGATGCGTGCTGGGTCTCAGTTATTTAATGTTTGTGTCTGACGTGGCATAATGGAGGGTTCGACGGGTTATGTATGGGGTCAGAATATAAATGGGCTAGACTAGGTTAACAAAAAGGTTTTCTTTCCGATATTTTAGTTTATTATAAAAGGAACCCTCAGGGCGATCTCAACCCATTTGATGCGGTTCGCCCTTTGTTTTTCTTCATTATTTTATCCAATTGAACCATGAGAGATAGAATTCGGACCCGCTCTTTAGTTAAATGGTCGAAATTGCTACCACTCCCCATACCTCGCATCGACGGGATTGGGCATTGTTGTTGTCGAAATATCCACCACTAGGGCAGTTTATGTACTCTGTTGTTTAAGTCACATATTTGCCACTATTTTATACTTAATATTTTTGCTTGTTGATTGATTCAGCTGTCCCTTAACATTTATTTATTAATTGCAGTATTTGGAAGAGGATCAAATTTCTGAATTACTTGAGGAGCTTCCAGAAAAAGCTTTGTCTCTTAGTTGGCCTGCTAGGCATGGCTCAGTTCTTACCATCTCATCTATGCTAAGACACATTCCTACCATGATGTCAGCATCTCCTTTGTTCACAGCTGTTTCTGACTGCCTAAAAAATAGCTTGAAGGATGAGAAGGTGTGTAAAATTTCTGTTAATCTTTTAGATGTGTGATATGTGTGGGGGTTTTCTGACATTTCTTTTATGTAGTTCCCTGTTCGTGAAACATCAACTAAAGCATTAGGAAGGCTACTACTTCATCAAATTCAAAAGGATCCTTCCAACACAAATGCACACAAGGACACTGTTGTATCCATTGCATCTGCCATGCAAGACGATTCCAGTGAAGTCAGGAGGAGGGCATTATTTGCACTTAAAGCAGTTTCCAAAGTATTTTTCTTTTTTCTTTTTGTATTTGGTTGATTATTCTAAGAATATTTTGTTACTTAAAGAATAATTATAACATTAACGTATTATTGCAGGCAAATCCTTCAGTAGTAATGATCCATGTTACAGTATACGGTCCTGCACTGGCTGAATGTTTAAAAGATGGAAGCACACCTGTGAGACTTGCCGCTGAGAGATGTGCTCTGCACGCGCTTCAGTTAACAAAAGGTATACAATTTGCTTTTGGAAAGGTAGCAAGGGGGTGGTTGTGTAACAAGTCAAAATGGGTTTCGTATGGAACTGAGTTGTTTTTAATACAAGTTGAACTGGGCTGGCCGGGGTATAAGTTGATTCACAAACAATTTCTTATGCACATATAAGAAGGTTTAAATATGTGATGTAACTTGTTCACTACTGTTCTTTTTCTAATATATTTTGTTATATTTTTCAGGGACAGAAAATGTTCAAGCAGCACAAAAATATATTACTGGATTAGATGCAAGGAGAATATCAAAGCTTTCTGAGTACAGGTATTGTGCATTTACAAACACATGCTTCTGTTGCAACACAAATCAAATTGCTTCGTGTGTTGGAAAATTAACCTTTAAAAAGTATGACTATATGTACACCCTTATCCAATAGAGTAAGTAGTTTCTCGTGTAGGTTTTTCCCTATCATGTTTGTAACCCATCTCGATAGCCCTCTGTTTACCGAACCCATCCTAATTTAAACTCTATTAGTTCGAAATCACCTTTATGTAGACCCTAAATATCTCTCATACGGACTCTTAAAACAACTATGATTACTATCCATGTTTTTGTAACGTTTGCAACTACAGGTCAATTTTAGTACTGGTCAAAACCATGCTGGTTCTGTTGCTTAGACATCGTTTGTTCATTTTCATAAAAACTACAAACTATATGTGGATTTTGATCACAGAAACATTACCATTTGAACGCCTATCTGAATCTTTGATTACCAAATATAGGAGGTTGTAGACATTAAAAAATTGACCTTGGGTGAGTTCCAACTCATTTGACCCATTTTTTAATAGCTATTTCTCGTTTATTTGACCCATTTTTTAATAGCTATTTCTCGTTTATTTGACCCATTTAAGATAAATGAAATTTGTTGTATTATGTATTTTATTATTTCCATTCAGTACTGCACTAGTGGGAAGTTACCGACATTTTAGTCTGGTCCAAGCGTATCTTGTCTTTACCACGAACAAATTTCCTTGGTTAACAATAATTGTAGTTTTACCAATATTTGCGGGTTCCTTAATTTTCTTTCTTCCCCATAAAGGAAATAGGGTAATTAGGTGGTATACTATATGTATATGCATGTTAGAACTTCTTCTAACAACCTATGTATTCTGTTATCATTTCCAATTGGACGATCCATTAATCCAACTAGTAGACGACTATAAATGGATCAAATTTTTTGATTTCCGTGGGAAATTAGGAATAGATGGACTGTCTGTAGGACCCGTTTTATTAACAGGATTTATCACTACTTTAGCTACCTTAACTACATACATTACTATAGTGTTTTTTATTCTAATTATTTGTCTGTCTTGGACCTGGTGCAGTGATGATAGTGATGACAGTGAAGATGACTCAGCAAGTGGTTGATAAATTGTCGATATGTATGTAGATCCTGCGTTTTTGGTGTTCATCTATAGCATACAAGTTTACCCGAGGCTTATAGACAGGGATTTACCATCTACATTTTTGTATTCATAGGAAAAGCTACACGCGTTTCCTTATATAGAATATACAGAAACCAGTACCCATTTTTTTGTCTAATGGGTTTGCAGGAATTTCCTCATGAGTTGTAATCTTTGACGTGTTGCGTTTCATAGTTTTGTTAACATATGAATGTTGCGGTTAATGATGAGCTAAAGGGTTTTGTACTATTCAGTTGAGTATACAAATTAGCTTCTGGCTCAGTTTACATTATTTAAAATTTCTTTTCTGGTAGATCAGGTATTGCACAAGCTTTAAGCTTAAATTGTATGTCTCTGTAAAAATATACAATGGAATTGATCTCTTTGTTGCATCAAGTATCAAACACGATTGGTAGCCAAAAAAGTATAAGAGGCGAAGGGCTTGTTTGTCGTTCAAACAAATAACGTGAGCCAAATTGAATAAACATCGAGTATCTGTTTTTTCTTTGATGCAGCACGTTCTAGCGCCCGTTTGGTGTATAGATGGGTTTATTATTTGGATTTGGATTTGGATTAAAATTTAAATTAAGATTTAGATTTGATGTAAGGAATAGGAAAAAAAAATGAAGTAAGAGAAAATAATATATTTAAATAAAAAAGAATATTTTAATAATTAATAATATTATTTAAAAATAGTTTTATTAATTTTTAATATAATAAAAAAAAAGAGAGGGAGAAAATATAATGACCCATCAAATGTCAGAATAACCATCCAATAATAAAAAAAGAGAGAAAATATAATGACCGACCAAATGTCAAAATAACCGTCTAATCCAATGTTGCTCAGATAGTAAAAATACCTATCAAACGTCATATTTTGCTTTTGAAAGTCAAAACCCACTCCAAACCACTCAACCAAACGGGGACCTTAATGAATCGTTTTAATAGTCTTGTTGACACAAGAGCTATTGTTCGAAACTACAACTTGAAATTCTATAGAAAGATTTTGAATGTGAACAAATCATTTATATACGCAAGAATAAATGTAATGTGAACAGCCGAGTACGTTCTATGAATCCGAACGCAAATTATAAGACTTTTCTGGTGATCATTACCTCCACTTTCACGTTAGCGTCACATTATCATTATCATATCACCACTATCATCACCTTTCAACTTTAATGGTCATCACAATCAAACATACCAGTTCTGTACAAAGATGCCTTGCCTCACACACACTTACAAACGAAGAAATATAATAATGAGGGTGGTCACTACTATATGAAGACACTCACAAATAAATAAATAAATAAACATGCTTGTGAGGGTGGTCACCATTATGTGAAAAAAATAAGGGTGATCGGGTGATGTTTATGGTGTGTCACGCGTGAGGTGAGGGTAATGGTGACCCCTCACCCGTCATCGTGACTAGCCTAAGCATTTTACGAGACTGAGAACAATATTAAGTATGTTGTGTAGATGAAGACTAGGGGTGAGCATAAAAATCGAAAAACTGAATTGAAATCGAAAAAACCGAAAAATTCGAACCGAAAAGACCGCCCCATTTGACAAACCGATGGTGGTGGTTTTGAATTTTATAAAAACCGAATGTTTGGGGCGGTTTTTGGTTTCATAAGAAAAACCGAACCGAAAAAACCGCCCCGCCCCACCATTATGTATGTTTTATATTTATCTATATAAGAGACATGCTATTTTATTTTAAAGATTTTAGTATACATGCAACTTTATCTATTAGAGAAAAAAAGTAATAGTGTTATTTATTATTAATACGTTCAAATATGTTATATTAATATATATTATATCTTTGTTTTGTTAATAGTGTTCTTTGAATGTTTTTAAAAAGTGCAAAGCAAAAGACATGCATTTTATATTTTAGATTCATGTTTGGTTGTTTTGTACGTTTTTTTAAGCTTTGGATTGTTGAATATTATGCTATTATTGGTATTTGTTTAAATATTTTTGCTTGAAATCTAAGAATTGTGAACACTATATAAGATTAAAAATAGCTTGTTTTCTAGTAAGAAAAAACCGAATAAAAACCGAAACCGAACCGATTCAATGTCAAAAACCGAAACCGAAAAAACCGACACCAAACGGTTTGTAGTTTTCAAAAACCGAAATATATGGTTCGGTTTTTGGTTTTACCATAAAACCGCCCCACCCCGCCCCATGCTCACCCCTAATGAAGACATCTATAAAAAATACATGGCTATTATATGCAATGAGTTGATGACCTTCTAACTTTGTTTATTTGTTAGAACATAGCATTTATTATTAATGCGATATTTTTGCCCATATATTGCAGCGGGAAAGATAATATTCATTTATTGATACGAGACAAAGTTTTCAGCTAATTTATAACGTAAAAGATCAAATCATAACTAACTACATATGCAAGATTGTAAATGTCTAGAATTTATACAGCAAATTTTGTTTCAATAGTGTTAATTTTTCCTTTTTTTTTATAAATAAAAGGTGTTAATCATAATAAAAAAAATTATTTAAACATAGTAAAAATATAAAGCTAAATGAGTTTAGAGACTAATTTGTTACAGTATTTTACAAAATTCAAGAGTGTACAAATATAAAATTTAATAGGTTTGTTAGTCTTTAAAGTGACGACAGTAACGAGATTTGAATTTGTTAACTGGTTAGTGTATACGCGAGGACTACTATTGCCATACTTGTAAAGTTAGCTAGTGATTCGCCTATAAATACCCTTGAGGGTGTGCTTGTGTATTATTATTATTATTATTATTATTATTATTATTATTATTATAAACGTCACTTTTATTAGAAACAAAACCATAGGATTACAAGAAATTAGTGGGGAGCCGGGAAACTATCTGGGCCCCCACACATTTAAATAAGAAAACTAATCCTCATGAAGATATGAGTAGCAAAGACGCCCCAATATCTTGAGTTATAGAGAACTTCCGGATTCGTTTAAGTAGGGTCACTGCATCTGCCTCAAGTTCACCTAAAGAGGAGAATGAGAAAGGGATGAACCCATATCCAATATCAGCACATTTGGCTCCGTATTTGACGCGCTTACGCTTTGTGGCATCAATCACCACACGACCTGACACAAAATCAATCATACCGGTTTGCGTGAGGGGAGACGACCCAGTCAAATCGACACATACGTCTTGCCCACTATCCCAGGAATTGAGCAAGATATCTGCCGGCCGTAAGACTTGCTCGCTTTCTCCACCCAACCCGATGTCAACCTCTTTACGAGCCGAGACCCCGGATCGAGAGCAGATATCAACCAAAGTATCGCGCACCATGTTGTGCCGATGTTTAATACCAATAGTGCCAGCACACGAAACAGCATGGTCCCCGTAAATATCCCCCGCGAAAACCTTGGAGCAGGTGAGAGCATCTGAGACAGAGAAAAGAGGGAACGCCAAGCCGATAACATAATACGCACCTGTAAGTTCTGGCATTCATAGTCTGTCCCAACCCAGATATCGGAGCCACCCTAAACCAGTCTGAGGTGTGGTCCTCCCTTTGCGAACTCCAGAGTGCCATTTGTCGAGGGGATACGCAAAATGTGGATTCAGACATTTGGGTAACACGTGTGAAATATATATCTGCCAATTTCTTCATGAGTTTGGGGGCAGCGATCTCATCCGGGTTACTCAGAAGGTCAATCTTCATTTTCGCATTAAAAGCATCCAAGGCCTCCTCGAAGCAAGGTCCAGAGGTGACAATATCAGATTGTCTGAGGAGCTTAGTCTGTAGTTTGGCAGATTAGAGTCTAGAAGCAAGGAATGCATAGTTCAAGGCATCCCCAACTAAATATACACCAAGCCCCCCAAATACAAATGGCAGGGTGGCCAGCCTCCATTGCCAATCACCAAATCCGGGCCCAGAAGCAATAATAATACGTTCCAGAAAAGAACGCAGTGCCGCATCAAACGCAACGTAATGTAACACCCCCAAATTTGTTTAGCGGAAGCATACGTGTTATTTGGGAGCGTTACTACGAAATCGGAGATCATAACACAAGTAATAAAGAACGGAATACATACTCCGTTTGATTTCATAAAATTGTTTTAAAACATTATTTTACAACTTTGTTTGGATAAAATGGGCACGCCCCATAAGTTCAAGTGGTCCCAATTTAAAAACATCATTATGTGTAAAAACACTTCTATAGATATTTCTACGACCATTTACCACCTCTTGCCTTGCATCCATGATCACAAATTAAGCACAGAGAAAAATATGCTAAAAGGTCAGCTATAAGCTGGTGAGTTCATAGGTTTAAATTAAAACAGTAGGTATGGACCAAAGTTAAAGACATATAATCATCATTGAGAGTATAATGTGTAACACCCCCAATTTCGTGATACGCAGCGGAATTCAAACTGGGTGTTACTTCATGGCACAACAATCATAATAATAGAAAACGATCTCTAAAGGAGTCGTTTTAAAAAGGATTTATCATTCGATTTATATAAATATCAGAGTTTACAAAAATGAGGTCCCGGTTGGTTCCATTGTTTACAAAATATAGTAAATAGGTTTTCGAATGATAATAAAATTTATAGCCTTCTTGAGTATCCATGCTCCTCCGTGCCAACCTCGTACAATATGGACCTGAAATACATGCTTAAAACTGTCAACACAAAGGTTGAGTGAAATTCATAGAGTTTGTTTGATAGTTGAGCACATTATGTTTGTAGTGTGAGCTATAAATTCACACCAATGGTTTGATAACCAAAACAGTTATTATTAGACTAAGCATCATGCAATCAAGGCGTTAACGTGTTCCAAAATTAATTGGAGAAAATGTCGGTATGCGTCCTATCGAGGTAAAATTGCCGTTTTTACCAATGTTACTCAAATATAGTGCGTTTGTTTGCCTTTAACGGGGCCAACACAAACGGGATTCGTCAATCCCAATAGATCTATTCACAATATTCGCCACTCTCACATAGTGATTAATGATTCATGATTAAGGGACTTAAGTTTGGCAAATGCGAAAACTTAGTGCTAATAAAACAATCAGATAAGTATACAGTTTGAAAGCAATGTGTTCGGTTTAAAATAAAGCATGTATCTCCCCCAAGGTTTTGTAAAACAATTAAGTAATAGAAAGTGGGGCTATGAACTCACCTTAATAAATGATATCAAATGTATAATGAGAATGATGGATATGCCGTGAGAACTTCTACGAGCAACCTAAAATAGAATATTGCGACTTAGGTTTGGAATAATGTTTAGGAAAACATAAACCATTCTATATATATTTCTATGTTGATCATGATGTAGTCAATTATCATTTGGTGTTTATAGAAAGATCTTTAATATGTGAAAACATATTTAGTTTATAGATATCGTACTACCGTTCGGGCCATCATAATTCGAGGTCATGCAAGAACGCTCGAGGAGCTAGGACACTTTAAATCGTGAAATCCACAACTCGTCGATCCGTTTACCCAAATGAACCCTCACATGAAGTTCCCTAGTGTTGTAGTGCTTAATACGTAAAACATGTATTTTTGATTACTTGATTATATGATATATTAAGAGTTTATAAATACAATAAATAAACTAACAAAGTTTATAAGTATTTAAATAAGTTTGAGTTTTATAAATACTTACCTTAAAATAGAATGCTTGAGTATTATGGAAAAATAAAATATTAGCGGAGCTTCGACGTAGAATTTGCAATCTTTGAAAACCCAAGGCTATTAGAAGATTATAACGACGTCTTTTTGGAGACTTGAAGATATTTGAAGATTATAACGACTCTTTCTTGAAAACTTCCAAGAACGAAGATCAAACGCTAGTTTTCTTCAAGAACACATGAATGTTCTTACAAGATCTATAAGAAATGCCTTTAGGTTTAGGACTTTAGATGTTAAGAAAGGGGTGGTGCAAGAAAAATGAAGTGATTTAGCTTGGTATTTATAGGCTAGAGAATATGGTTAACTATATATTGGGTTAAAAACTAACCATGGTTAAATTTACACATGTAATGATCTAAAGAAAGCATGCTTAGGATTTTGACACCAAGGTGATGACTTCCCCTAATTTCGTTCATTATAAGATAGGATGACTTTGGTGGATAGTTTTGGTATTATCTTGGTTACGAAGTGAGTTTTGGTTCCGTTAAATGCCAACCGAAGCCATAAAACGTAAAACCGGGTATCGTAAAAATACGAAACTTGTAGGAATGATGAGACTCATCATTATACTCCATCTAAAAATATAAAATGAGTGATAAGTCTCATTGGGGTGCAAAAGCCGCTTAAAGTCGGAAATACGGTAAAAACGCTGCATACGCAGCTTTTCGAGAAAGAACGAAATTTCAGGAAACGACGTGAATTTATTTAGAATAGACTAAAATTAGTCTAAAAGTGATATGAGATGTTAAAATGTGGTTTTCACATAACGGGATAACTTCAGCTTATTCGTGAAGTTTAAAAGTTACGCGATTTAAGCAAAAATGTAGAACATACAAGGTTAATTCCTTTATGGTCAAAGGAGGAGGGAAATATGTTTGACTTTTCCAAAAATGTAAAAGTGTAAAAACATATTAGAAACACAAAGGCATGAATCGTTAAGTCCGGATGTAAGTAGAATTGTTTAAAACGTAAGTTTAGTTTGTTATCTACCGGGCTTATTTGGTAATATTAAAAATAATGAATCTTAAAAATTATCAAATTAATCATGAGTGATCTAAAAATTTATCTGATGCGAGAAAAATTGTCGAGTTGATTTTAGATTATGTGTGTGATGTTTTAACGGTGGACCGTCTAAAACGAAACTTTAAAACGATGTTTACTTAATAACTTTTGAGAAAATGATCTAACGATGGTTGAACTCTCGTGTTATTACTAAAATAATTTATCTTACGTGAATCTGGATTAAAAATTTTACGGGATGAATAGTGAAAGTGAATAGTAAATGTGAATAGTAAAAGTGAATAGTAAATTCTCGAAAATGAAAAGTAACCTAAAAATGCGGGTGGTTACATAATGTTATGTGGATGTAAATCTACTACGTTAGCACTAAGTTCATGCAACCGATACTACGACAGTTTCTGTATGCTAAATGATATCATACAATATGGGCCCAATGCGAGTGTTTTGTCCTCAAAGACTCGATTCCGACATGGTATACGTTTCGCCTTGACCTAAGCGGGGCCAACCGAACGGAGGAGTCACCCTCAATAGATCTATTTATAACATTCGCTTCCCAATGGGGAACCGGACGGTTCATGAAAAAAAAAAGGGCATTCTCTAGGGACATAAGGGCTTAGGCTAAACCACGTAATAGTAATCATGCAATAGTTTAGGTCCATAAAGGTTTTGCATATTTCTCACCCCAAAATGTATAAAACAGTTTATCAAGTAAAAGAGGGCTATGAAAACTCACCTTAGCAAGTGTGCAAATCCGAGAGCGGGATTTAGTGATTGTTGTGAAGCGCACCGACACGCCGACCTAGATAAGGAGGGCAATATTTAGTTCATTGTTTTAAGTATTACATACTTAAATTAATTCAATTGTTTCTATAATTGAAATAGAACTAAACTTAAGTTTGTAAAAATGATTGAATGGTTTTACTAGTAAGTATACGAAAGTATATATACTTTTCATGTTGACACTATTACAATATTATAATCCAAGAGTTCGTTTGAAAACATTTACGTTATTCTTTTAGTAAGTATATAATGTGTATATACTTATTTAAGTTGACACATGATAGTAGTATAAAAATCAATATTCGTTGATTGGTTTTCCAATTGTATTTAGAAAATATGTAAGTTAAATTTGAAGACTATAAAATTGGTTAAATGATAAAATGACTTGATGGTCTCTATTTATTTATCAACATTTGTTTGTAACATACATCGCCTTTGACCAATAGGTTTCTTGACATAGATATATTTATCCGGGTGTGCTAGACGTTAAACTTTGGTGTAACCTTTATTCATGTAGATTACATTTTCATCTCTTGTTTTCGTGTAGTAATACTCTTGCGCTTGTCTAATTGTATTAAGACTTTTATACATAATTGACATTAAGAAGATATTTAACGAGGTGAAGGGAAAGAATAGACGGGGACGGGTTTCGTTATTTGTCATCCGATAAAATGCTTCGGGTATTATGTTGATTCGACCATACTTAAATATTCAAACGGACGCCCCAAGTTTCTCCATGTTTTGGGCCCGGATTCAAAACAAGAGGGTCCAGATTTTTGGGCCTGGGCCCGATGTGGTATATTACACGAAGGAAACAAAATGTGGCCCAAGTATATTTTCATGAGTTTTCTCGAAGGTTAACATGGGTTGATCCAATAGGACTTCTACAACTGATTGTTAGACAAATTTTAGGAAAAACTACTCATTTTCAGATTTTATTGCTACTACATACCTCTTTTGTTACTATGCTTAACGTGAACACTTGGCTCGAGATAAACTTGGTCGTTCATGCTTCAATTTGTGAAGCCGAGATTTCTCGACTAGAGAGCATTTGTTCCCAACACCATAGTACTACCATGGCGAGGTGGTTGACTTGCTTGCACAATCTCAAAGCATTTCCGTTTAGATGACAAGTTTATACTTATTGAAAATGAACTAACGAAAAGGAAATGACTACTTAATGAGACTTGTTTCCAACGAGATTTGACTAACGATTAATTGAAAATGAGAGCAAGAAGGGGTGACGATACTATATATTAGTTGAGTACTACTCAACTTGGTTCCATCCCGCCATCTATTTTATCATTACGAATCTTGACTACTCATAATGTTTGTTAGCAAAAGAGTACATTCGTCATGGATTTCTCCCTAGGCATACACGACCGCTTAGACACAATGCTCATGACTGAAATTTTGAGTCCCACAACACTAAGATAACACGCATGTTTCTCATGTTTAGGCAAGGCTATGACATGGTTCGACTCATTTACATGACTTGAATGTTGGCTGGGAAAGGAACACGAGCATCGACTTGTGATCTTAGGACACTCGACTCATCTATATTATCTTGTTTCATACTCTCGACATAAACTCAACATTTCATTACCAAGTTTAATTCCATGACCAACATAAGTTCCAGATTTGATATCATTTAACATTGGCAAGTTTTACAAAACTTATCTCTTCTAACTCGACAGTTGTTACTTCGACCGGGATAATGTTCAAAAGCAGATTTCAAGTGACACTTTCATTTAACATAACACAAGATTTGACAACGGTTTAAGAGATATCTAGCAAATCATCTTTCATTACGAGTTCGACGACAAACAAAGTTAACAACAAGTCTTGGGTCCTATACCAATGAGACTCGAATTCTTATAATTCCCTTAACTTCTAATTTTCTTGTTTCCCCTACCCTCGACGGTAAACTTAACCCATTCCAATGTCAATACCCAATTCAAGATTCAAGTGATCCTAACCATTTATCATATTAAAAAGACATTTATGTAACATCAAACACCTCATTTACACATCCGAATATTAAAACAAGGTTTCACCATTTTTACATCTCATTGAAAACTTAATTTACAAGATTTTAACAAATACTAAGTTGGATAAATTCTTACAAGGAAGAAGATGATGGCAATGTCGAAGGTCGACCCGGATATCTAACACCACAATCGAACCTGATCGATCCAAATAAAACACCCAAGTAGAAATCCTCTCCTCTTAGCTCTCTTACCCTTTTTGTGGTGATATTTGGTGTGTGATACCCTTGGTTGCCTCGGAATAAAAGAAGGACCCAAGTAATTTTTGACTCACTTTCTTCTCTTGGGTATTTGGATTGAAGCCGAATTTGGTTAACTTCCAAATCCTAGAATATCATGGACTTTGGCTCAAGGTAGATACAATGGAAGATATGTTTTTCTTGGATGATTTTATCTTGATTCTTCTTGGATTCGTACGAATAGTAGCAGACGCATCAAGGAGGGATTTGAGAAGCAAACACTTACATGGTTTTGGGTATGAGAGAGGATAATATGATGGAAGAACATGTTGGGTTTTCCCTCTTTGGGAGATTCGGTCTATAAGGTGTCTAGAGGTAGAGGGAGGTTGAAGATGAAGATTTGCAAATCTTGTTGGGAATTATGTGAAGTACGAATTATGTTATTGTTACTGCTGAATGGATTCTGCCGAAGGGTATGGATTTTGCTGAAGACATGGTTCTGCTGAAGTTTAGTTTGTTTCTGCGGAAGTTATTATTCCGTTTTTAGTTTATTTAGTTTGGATATACATGAGCTTTATTAGGAAGTGATTGTGTATATCTTATTTAGTTTTATGTTTATAAGTTTCTTGAGAAACGGTTTAGGGTTTTGTTTAGGGTTCCTTGTCTATAAAAGGAACACATTAGAATGAATTATGTATGTGTGCTTAAACAAGTTTTTAATATAACGATCCATAGAGGATCAAAGAAGTTCTTAGTTATCGGTGTTTTATACTTGTGTTTATATTCCGCTAAAGAATACAAGTTGTAGAGATTTTCTTTTAGTTTGTTTGTGATTACACATGCAATACTAACGATCTCTAAGCTCAAGATCTATTAAGGTCCTTAGTTTTCAACAAGTGGTATCAGAGCCTCGTGAGAGTCTCTACGATACTAAGGACATGTTTTTCTAAACACCAATACATCCAATACATAACTCACTATGCCGGATCGACGTTGATGCTGAACTCACCAACAACCATAACACCACCCATCTGCAACATCTTAGTCTCTCCAACAGCAATGCTAAGTTTCCTTACCTTAAAAGGGAGGAGTATGACCTTTGGGCGATGAAAATGCGTAATCGGATCTCCAACATTGATTGGAATCTATGGGAGATAGTGCTGAAGGGAAATAGTTTGAAGAGAACTACCACTGATGCTACTAGTAAGATGACTCATGTTCCTCCCAAAACTATGAAGAGTTCTTGGCGTTCGAGAGAAACCAAGGTAAGAACCATTCTTCTTCAAGCTATTCCCGAGGATCACTTAAGTGATTTTCACTTTGTGGAAGATGCCAAGGACATATGGTTAGCTATTAAGGCTAAGTTCGGTGGGAATGAGGAGTCTAGAAGAATGAGAAAGTCCATGCTTAGACAACAGTTTCAAGACTTTCAAATCATCAAGAGGAAGGAATTCATAAGGGCTATGACAAGTTTCACAAGATTTTAAGTCATTAAATCACAGCAGAAAAGCCGGATAATGATGATCAGTAATTCTAAGTTCTAGAGGTCTTTACCTCAATCCTGGCTACAAGTGAGCATTGCTTTAAAAGCAAAAGGTGGTTTGGATATGCTTACTTTTGATGAGTTGTACAACAAACTTAAAGCTCTTGAACATGATGTAAGAAGTCCTTTTAAATCATCATCTCTGCAAGTCACACAAAGCATTCATAGGAGCCTCTAACCCTACGATGAGTCATGGTCCAAGTCCAACTTACTCATCATCATCTTACACTACCACTCCATCAACTTCTAAATCTGGAGGTATAATGGAAGATGTGCTTGGATCCTTCTTTCCGATTATGATCCTCGCCAGAACGGCATATGAGGATTTAGATCAGTGGATCCACCGGAGATGGAAGAGATGAAGTGAAGTGGCGGTGGCTATGTTGTCCATGGATATCAAGAATTTTGAGCGCAAAGGCGGAAGGTTTGGATTCCAATGAAGAGATCCAGCGAGGTTTGACAAAAGGAAGGTCAAGTGCTTCACTTGTCAACAGATGGGTCACTTCTCGAGAGAGTGCAAAGACAGAAAGCGGTGATGAGACGAGATACTCTACTTATCAACGTAATCGAGAGAGTCCGGAACTTCAAAGGGATCAGCTTTGGTTACTCTTGGACAAATGTGGACTGGAAGCATCGTGAGCAGGATAATGATGGTCCTGATAATGTTGGTTTGATTGCAAGCGTACTTGAGGAGGATAAGCATGATCGATTGCCCCGATGGGCATCTCTCGTACAAAATTGTTTGTTTAGTTGTAGTGAGCGGTATAATGAACTAAAAGAAGCTTATGATATTTTGAAACCTAAATATAATGAATACTTTGTAGAAGTTGAAGCTTATAAACAGGCTTTAAAAACACTAGAAAGACAAAAGGTTTGGTTTCAAGAATCAAATAGCTGATGATGAGAAAATAAGTGTGTTGGAAAGGGATCTTGAATGTGCTAAGAATGAGTTGAAATATTCGAGAAGTTGAGAGCGTATGTAGTGTCGAAAAATCTAGAACTTAAAGAGAAACTAGATAAGGAAGTTGTTAGGCATAACGAATGGTTATTAAATGGAAAAAAGTTAGCTAGTCATTTATATAGTAGTCAAGCTCCTAATTCTGGGATAGGTTTAGGCTTTAAGAAATATGTAGGATTAGAAGCTAGAGATGACACACGTAAATCCACACCAGCAAGCTTAGCTAATTATGTTAAAGAAGGTGACCTACATGATGTACGTGGATCGATTAGAGGAATTCCTATGCCTGTCGACCTTACCCTTTCTGATGACTTTGATGGATCACACCATCTCTATGGCAAAAAAGTCCAAAGACTTGCCGCACCGATACTTCTTCTAATGACTTTGTCTCTTGTGTTAACGTGACAAGTCCTCCGAAAGGGTCTACAGAGTGTGATTCAAATGACAAGTCTCGACCTTCCCAAGTCAACACCCCGCCGCACCCAAGACTACCAATAAGCATGTCAAAGTTGCTGCCAAGGCATCATCTTCCAAGACAGTTGCCTCTGAAGACTTGCTTTTTAATTCTTTGCATAATAATCTGTAAAACAATTCTTTTCAAGGTTTTGGTTTGAATACTTCTGCTTGTAATAGAACATCTTTTGGTTTGAATAAATCTTCTAAATAGAAGACATGTTTTGTGTGTAGAAGTAAATTTCATTTAATTAAGGATTGTGATTTTCATGAGCAAAGAATGAATAGGTGTGGTGATTCTAGGACATCTAGACCAATGTGGACCAATGTCAATGCTATAACCCCTTATTTTTCACAAGCAACTAATTCTCCTTTTCCTTGGAGAAGACCAGTTGCAAGACCATATGTACAACCAACAAGTTCATACTTTAAGAATGGTTATTGGCCAGGATATGTTGACTCAATGACCGACGGGACAGGAATCGATTCTGTCAAGTCCTCAGCAGGTTGTTCTTGGAAAAAAAGGGACCTAAATTTCAATGGAAACCCAAGAACAATAGTGGATCTTATACATCGGCATGGCATAACTCATATGATCCACAAGGCAGTTCAAGTCGGCAATGACTTGAGCCTCGATAGTGTACTAATATTTTGTATATTTTGTTGTTGTAGAATCATCCTCTTAAGCATAAAGATGTTGGCATTGTTGATAGTGGGTGTTCAAGAAGCATGTCGGAAACAGGATATGATGCATAATTTTGTATCAATTGAAGGAGGAGGCAATGTAACCTTTGGAGGAAGTGATGGAAGAATTACGGAAATGGACCATCAAAACACCTCAACTGGACTTTGAGAATGTATACTATGTCAAGGAACTCCAACACTTCAATTTGTTCTCGTGTCACAAATCTGTGACATCAAGAACAAAGTACTCTTCACAGAGGATGAATGTCTTGTGCTATCTAAATACTACAAACTCCCAGAAGACACTTCAATTCTATTGAAAGTTCCTCGGAATCACAATCTCTATACATTCAACTTAACGATGTTAAACCGAAGGTGACTTAACTTATTTGGTGGCTAAAGCATCTTTGGATGAGTCTACCAAATGGCATAGGAGGATGGCCCATGTCAACTTCAAGACCATAAACAAGCTCTCTAAACTGGGTCTTGTTGAAGGTCTTCCTTCCAAAGTATTTACTAATGATCATAAGCGTGTTGCTCGCAATAAAGGAAAGCAACATAGAGCCTCATACAAAGTCATGACTGCTGTGAGCATAATTTCGAACCTCTTCGCTTGCTTCATATGGATTTGTTTGGTCCAACTCAAGTTCGAAGCATTGATCAAAAGTATTTTTGTCTAGTGATCACTGATGGTTATAGCAAATTTTTTTGGGTATTCTTTCTAAGGACCAAAGATGAAACATCTCCATCTTTGAAAGAGTTCATTACCCTTATTGAGAATCAGTTGAACCAAAAGGTTAAAGGAATTCGGTGTGATAATGGGACAGAGTTCAAGAATGCTATTCTAATAGAACTCTGTAGGTCAAAAGGTATAAAAAGGGACTATAGCACTCCAAGAACCCCACAACAAAATGGGGTGGCGAGAAAGGAAAAATAGGACCTTGATAGAGGTCGCAAGATCAATGCCGCGCACTCTCACTACCCACCATGTTGGATGAAGTTGCTGGCACGCTTGTTATGTATTGAATAGAGTGTCCATTACTCGACCACACTTCAAAACACCATATGAACTTCTCTATGGGAAAGTTCCTACTATTCATTACCTTAAACCTTTTGGGTGTCAAGTGACTATTCGATTACAAGTGATCCATTGGGAAAATTTGATGAAAAGACTAATGATGGTTATATTGTGGGATATTCACTCATAGTAAGGCATGTAGAGTTTACAATTTATCGCTAAAAAGATTGAGGAGACATTGAATCGAGGTTTTAGAAGACAAGCCTAATGTTCAGGACGGGGTCATGTTTGGTCTTTTGACCTTGATTACTTAACCGATTATTTGGGTTATTCTAGACATATGGCTAACCAAAAAGCAGATACTCAAGAGTCTCCAACTAACAGCAGATTCCCCGATGCCGATTCGACAGTGAGTTTGAAGATAATGAGCAACCCATTGTAGTGCCTTCTTTCTCCCCTAACAATTTTTCAGGTGACACTTCTAAAGTTACTTCTGATGAGAGTGAAGACGAGTCCAATTATGCAGAGGATCTTGCTAGGTTGAAGAAACAAGAGTATGCGACTAATCTAAATGCTCGAGAGGAATGAGGAGAGTGCAAGTAAAACAATAAGTGGAAACATCAATTCTACTGAACATGATCCGGTTTCTCCTATCATTTATGCTGAAGGCTATGCTGTTTCTACTCCCATTTCTACTCAAGTGTCCACAGACTTTGGAGATCCTTATACTCGTTTTCCAAGACCCTCGGATCTTGGTAATAATCAACCCAAAGCTGGAATCTTCACCTCACCTTCTTATGACACCGATTTTGAACCTACTATGACTAATCTTGATTCTTCCATTGAAGTCAACACCACTACTACTAAAAGGATTCACAATACTCATCCACAGTCCAATATTATTGGTGATCCTAATGCACTGTTAGAACAACGAGTGCTGTGGCAAGTTCTAAATATGGTCAAGTGGCTTTTCTCTTATGTCTCGGATCAGAAAGAGACAATCACACAGACTATGAACATTGTCTGTTTGTTTGTTTTCTTTCTCAAGTGGAACCAACCGTGTTACTCGGGCTCTTGAAGATTCAAGTTGGCTTGAGGCAATGCAGGAAGAGATGCAACAATTTCAAAATCAGCAGGTTTGGATATTGTTACCACTACCAGATGGCAAGTATGCAATTGGTACTAAATGGATTTTGAAGAATAAGAGAGATGCAAGAGGTGTTGTCATTAAAAACAAAGCAAGATTGGTTGCTCGGGGTTATAGACAAGAGGAGGGGATTGATTATGATGAAGTGTTTGCACCTGTGGCTAGAGTTGAGGCCATACGGATTTTCTTGGCTTATGCATCCTACATGGGATTTATGGTATATCAAATGGATGTTAAAGGGGCATTCTTGTATGGTGAAATAGAAGAAGAGGTTTATGTCACTCAACCTAAAGGATTTGAAGATCCTGATCATCCTACTCATGTTTACAAGGTAGTCAAAGCTCTCTATGGACTACATCAGGCACCACGAGCTTGGTATGCCGGCTTTCATCATTTCGATGAAGCATGGATATCGAAGAGGTGCCATAGATAAAACACTTTTCCTGAAGAAGAATTCCACAAATATTATTCTTGTGCAAGTGTATGTGGATGACATTATTTTTGGATCCACAAAGGAAGCTTGGCGTGGAGTTTGAGGAGCTTATGAAGGAGAATTTGGATGAGTGACATGGGAGAAATGACTTTCGTTTTGGGTCTTCAAGTTCAGCAGAAACCTGATGGTATCTTTATAAGTCGGGACAAATATGTGAGGGACATATTAAAGAAGTTTGGAATGGAAACTGTGAGAACTGCCACTACACCGTATGAAGCTCCAAAGTCAAAAATCAACAATGAAATAGATCCACCAGTGAATGTACACCTTTACAGATCTATGATTGGTTCTTTGATGTATCTAACGACTTCACGCACTGATATTACTTTTGCTGAAAGTGTGTGTTCTCAACATCAAGTTACTCCACTAACTTCCCATCTCAATGTTGTTAAGAAGATTTTTAAGTACCTCAAAGGCCAACCTCATTTAGGCCTTTGGTACCCAAAAGAATCTCCATTTAAGCCGGAAGCATATAGTGATAGTGACTATGCTGGTGCAAATCTGGATAGGAGGTCCACCACTGGAGGTTGCCAATTCCTTGGAAAGAGATTGATTTCTTGGCAATGCAAGAAACAGACTATTGTGGCTACCTCATCTACTGAAGCGAGTACGTTCTGTCGCTACAAATTGTCGTGGACAGGTTCTTTGGATTCAAAATCAATTGTTGGATTATGGGTATAATTTCATGAACACAACAATTTTTATTGACAATCAAAGTACCATATGCATTGTTAAAAATCCAGTTTTTCACAAATAACAAAACATATTGATATCAGGCACCACTTTATAAGAGATGCATATGACAAACATTTGATAAAAGTGGTTAAAATTCACACCGATGATAATGTGGCAGATTTGTTAACAAAGGCTTTTGATGGACCAAGGTTTCAACACCTTGTGGTCCATATTGGTATGCTTAACCCTTAACGGCAAAGTTTAAGGGGAGGCATAGGCCTCAGGGAGGCATATGCCTCAGGGGAGGATTTGTGTATACTTTGCATTGTTTTTATGTAAATTTCTTTGATTTTTGGTTTATGATTCGTTTCTAACACTAACCAACTAATGTAATGATAGTTTGTTTGTCTTTGTTTGGTTTGTGTGTTTCTCTGTGTTTGTTATGATTTGCAGATTGGTTATTCAGTTGGAATTTACCATGGTTGTTAAGTTGGAATATGGTCAAGAAAGCTCTAAAGCTTGTTTCTCTGAATTCAAAGTGTCAAGTGAGTTATTTGTTTCATGAAGAAAAAGTACTTGGTTACAATGTTCATTCAAGAAAAGTAATCGAAGCAAATTGTTCATTCATTCATTTGAGAAAGTTTTACTTACGACTTACAGAGTACAATCAACATCAAATGCAACTACAAGGAAAGTGCTTTACATGAATTACTAATCCTAACCTAGTGATATCATCTATTCCAACATCTAACAGTACGTTGGATATGCATGATCGCTCACATCTTTCACATTAGATGCTGGATATGCGTTTGAGAAGTCTTGCATAACCACCCATTCATTCTATCTCGATGACTGGACATGCATAACCAACACTAACAAGCAGCTAAGGATCAATTTGGTGTGGATGGATTGATGAAAACGTTGATGACGACTGATGAGTGTCTAAATACTCATCATTTTTGTACAAAATAAACTGCAAAATCATCTGAAAACACTCAGAAACACATCAAAATGATCAAAATATCACAAATCAGTGTTTTATGTGTTTCAAATGCAAAATTATCAAAATCAGATGAAAAACATATCAAATTTGCAAAAATTGCAGTTTCAGTCCCCCAAATTTCAAAAGTTGTCAAAAACAGTCCCTGAGCTCATAATTTCAAAAGTAAAATCACCAAAGGTCCTTTTTTAAATCATAAGTTGTCAAATTTAGTCCTTTGGTGAAAAATATCAAAAGTTTGAGAAAATTACAAAAATGGTCCTCCAAGTTTGAAATTTGGCAGAAATGGCCCTTGGAAAATTGGAAAATGACAGATTTGGTCCCTGTACTTTTGAAACTTGTCATTAATGGTCCCTTGAAGTAACTTTGTTGAATTGGCAGGATTAGTCCTTGATTTTCAGAAAATGGCATAACAAGTCCTTGTTATTATAAAGCCTTTCACCCTTTTAGACCCCGCCACCCAATTGACCCCTGTCATTTATCCTTTTGAACCCCCTTTGTATAATTAGCCGGTCAAAGCCACAAGTCAAACCAACACCCCTTTGGCGCCAACCCCTTCTCCCCCACTTGATCTCTGCAATCTCCTGCTACACTCAACCCCCCTCCATCACCTTATCCCTCCTTTGTCCCCCCACCAACACCTCACTCCAAATAACATTTATTACCCTCATCCTCATCACACTCAATCTAACTGTCAAAAGCACCAATTTCCCGCCAAAATTGACAATTTTGCCAAAGCTCTCAAAAGTCACCCAATGGCTCTGGAATTAGGTGGGATTATCTCAAGAGAGGAGAGAGAAGCAAGCTTAGCTATAAAAGGGAAGGAAGAGAGAAGATAGGGCTAGTAGTTAGTTTTATAAAAAATTCTGCTTATGTCGTTTTTTTTTAATCCATGTCTTAGTTTAATTATAGTGTTGTAATTTCACTTCATTTGTATTTCCTTTAAGTTAAAATACCATTGTAAGCAACTTTTGAGTATCAAACTAATCTTTCATATAAGTTTCAATTTTGGGTTAACTGTTGAAATTTCTCAGCTCCAAAGTACATTATCCAAGTCTTTAGTAGCTTATTTTAAGCTTAAATAAGTCTATCTAAGTCCTTTATAAACTTTTGACAAGCTTGTAATTCATTTTCAAGAAATTTTGTCTTTTGGTCAACAAAAGTCAACTGAGGGCCAAAAGTGAAATGGAAGGATATGGGATGTTGCAGTGGTGTAAATGGGTTGGATTAGGCTTAATTAGGATAGGATTGGTTTGATTTTAGCCTGCAACACAAGTTGAACATCTGTGAGTGTTAATCTCATTTTCACCTTTCAAGTAATCTTGCATATTTTGTTGGAATTGGTATTTTATAGTAATAATATGTTTTTACTTATTTGTTTAGTTGTATTAAAGATAATTAAGCTCGATCGTCATTGGTTCATCTTTGGGTCACTAGTTAGCTTTATTGAATTTGCAAATCGAGTTATTATAAGAGTGTTTGGATTTCTTGCTAAACCATGCCTCAGTAGGGGTAGTTCAGTGCCCATTATCTGTTGTTGCATTTTTGTTTAGTCATATTGAACTCAATTCACCACCATTTGCATCTTATATAAGTCCCAAGTCAAAATTCCAATTCATTTGGTTTAACACTGTTGTGGTTTTTGCCAAATCCAAATCTTGTTTCATGTTCAAAATCCATAGAGTTAGGTTTCAGTGGCCTTATTTCATCACTTAACTTCTATATCAGTCCTTAAATCAAGATCATAGCTCAAGAAAGTCAACTTTGCATCTTTACTTAAAAAGTCAAATGCACAAAACCAGTTTTGAGCTCAACAAGAAGGAATTTTCATGGACTCATTTCTGAGTCAATTTCAGTGATATTTGTAGCTTTTAAAAGTTCTACTGCCCTAGTTTCTTTTTGCCATTTTTGTATAATTTTGTTGAATTTATTTAAGCCCCAAATCAGCTGTTCAAAATGAGGTCAGTTGCCTGTGCAGGCATCAAGCCCGCAGGGTTTTGCAGTTGATTCTTGCAAGTTTTCCACAAGGCTCATCAGAGCACCTCTAGGTCTAATTTTTGGATTGCAAGGTCTTACCTAGGTCTACTTTAGATCTCCATAATTAGTTTTTGCTAACTAGCTTATTTAGTTGCTTATTTGGTGGTACGCAAGTAGCCCATAGTGAGACTGTTTTAGCTTTTAAAGCTCAAACATCAAATCATGTGTATATTGCATATCAGTGGTATTAGCTTGTTGTTTCTCATTGCATTTTAGTTACTTTAGCTTATTAGAGCTTCTCTTTTGGTTTGGTAGCCTTTGGATCCCATTTGCTTATTCAAGTGCTTATTCCATTAAAGCACTTACACATCAGCTTCAAATTCCTCCACATAAGCACCTGTTTTTCCATTTGTCTTATATTCCTAATATTATTTTAGAGTTTTCCTGAAATTTTCAGATTTTTCTAAGGTGTTTTGCTATTTTTCTTAATTTAAATTAGTTTTTAAGTCTTTTTAAATAGTATTTAATATAAAAAATTCAGAAAAGTATCAAAAAAATAATTTTTCACTTTTATTAAGTTAAGATAAATATAAAAAGCCAAAAAAGTATTTTTCCATATTTTTCTTAGTTAAATTTGTATTTTTAAATATTTTAATTAGTTTTTAATAGTTTAAAATTCATAAAAAATAGAAAAATAATCAGAAAAATACAAAAATAGTTTTGAAAATTCTAGTTTGATATTTTAGACTTTTCCATTTCATAATTTTATTTTTCTAGCTTTATTTCCTAATTTCTTGTATTTTAGATAATTATTTAATAGTTAGAAATAGTTTTTAATTAATAATAATTAATTAAATAGTTGTAAAAATAATTTTCTTTTTCTAAATATTTTCTTTTATCATTAGGATTGTAAAATGTATTTTCATATTTTTAGGACTTTTATTTCTTAGATTTCACTTTTTATTTTGTACGTTAAGCATAATTTTTATTTAAACGTAAGTTTTAAGTTTTAAGTTTTAAACGTTCATCAATTTTAAAAATAGTGATAGCGTTTATTTAATAGATTTTATCTTTTTAACTTTCTTTAATTTGCATTCAAGCCGTTGTTATTTGTTGGCTTTTTCCTTAGTTATAATCATCTTCAAATCCTTTTCCCGTTCAGATTCCTCGATCACTAAACGTTTGATAATCCATTGCACAACTCGCTGGGACATAACGACCCGGGGAAACACTATACTCTCCTGGACTTCATTGCATTGGTGTTTGAGCTGTTTTAAGTTCCTTACGGCTGGTCATTCACAAGTGATCAGCTCGCGTGAGAAAACTTGACGGTTCAGCACCGATCAAATTTTTGGCGCCGCTGCCGGGGAGCTGTGCTAATTGTCTTACGTCTAGCAGATTAGTGATTTGGATATTCACTCTTTGTTCATACCATCCATCTGTATATGTTTATATTTTCTTAGCCAAAAACCCCAAAAATATTCTTCTCATTCCTCTTATTCGTTGATTCTATTTCTCTTACCCTCTTTTGCCGTTTAATTCTATTCTTCGTATCCTCTTGACCATTTGATTCTCTTCTTTTCCCTCTTATGTTTAATTCTAATGGCGACACGCTGCATTTATGTCGAATTGCTCCAAGTACCCACCGAGGGTTACTGAAGATGCGTTGTTGTACCGGAGATTTTTTTCGAAAATTTCGAGATACAAACCGGTTTAATTCAACTAATTATGTCAAATCCATTCTATGGTTTTGAGAGGGACGATCCCTATGCTCACATCCGATGGTTTGATAGATTAATTTCAACTATAAAATATAAGGATGTTCCTCATGACACAATTAAGTTGATGTTATTCTCATTTTCTCTCGAGAGGGTAGCCCGGAATTGGCTCGATAAAGAACCCCCACGATCGATCACTACTTGGGAAGATCTCGTTTCAAAATTTGTAAATCGTTTCTTTCCTTATTCTAAGACGAAAAATCTTAAGAACGAGATTATAAACTTCCAACAGCGTTTTGATGAAAGTTTCGGTGAGGCATGGGAAAGATTCAAAGATCTCCTACAAAAATGCCCACATCATGGTTTCTGAAATACTTGGATCGATATATTCTACAACGCTTTAACGCAAACCGATCAAGATTCACTCAATACAACCGCCGGTGGCAATATCTTGTATCGTACACCGAGGGATATATTGACGATCATCGAGAACAAATCTAAAGTTCAGACATCAAGAAACAAACCGATTGATATGGTCGGGCTTACCAATGATATTCGATGCATGAAGCAAAAATCGAGCCCGCTGATGCCGTTACAAAAGATGTGATTGTTGTGGTGGTCCCCATCCTTTTTACGATTGTCAAGCCACCGATGACGAGGTTTATAATGCTACATCAGCCCAATATCGCAAGACTTTCATTTTCGATGATGACGAGGACTCAATTCAAATGAAGGAATATTATGAGAGCTTGTCAACCGAAATCACACCAAGAACCCGTAAACTCTCTAAGAATGGGGGACGAGCATCTTAGCACCATTCTGGAAACGGAATCATCTCATGCTGAGAACCTCGTCCCAACCCCAAGTGAGTCCGAGGTTATCTCCGGTAATATGTGTGATGAGCCTCTTAATGATGATTCTTCTCCTCCTCGTGACATTCCTAACGATCATGTCGAGATGTTCTCTGATTCTGACAACGATTGTACTTCGTTTGATGATTCTTTATCTTATGGAGACATTGATTATGTTGAGGAATTAGCTTCTGAGCACGTCAGCTTAGAGGAAGTGAGAGATTCGATGATCCGAAATTGAGGACGAGATACTTCGTGAAAAATTGTTCAATACAAATCTCCTCGTTTCTAAGATCGAATCATTCTGTGCTAAGTCAGCTTCATCTCCTATCCCTGTTGTGGATAGTGACTTGGAAAAGCCGAACCATTTCTGAACTTAAGGCTTTTTCCAATGATTCTTTTCCGAACTTGAAGTATTCGCTTTGATGACGATTATGCTGAAAAGGAGAGTAGTGGCATTCCCACTTTTCATCTTTCTCTTCCCGAGTATGATTCGTTTATCTTTGATCTAGATCCTGAGGAGTTCTCTGGTGAACTCTCTCATATCATATCTCCTCCGGAGTATGATCATTTCTATTTTGATCTTGATCTTGACCTGGGGGGAGACATGCTCTATCATAAGAGTTTTCTTATTGAGGACACTACCCCGCCTCTCCCTCCCGAGGTAATTGTTGAAAATAACCAAAAGAGCTTTAATGATGAAATACAAATTAAGGAAAATATAAAATTTGATTTTGAGGATGAAGAATGGATCCTAATTGTTATAAACATCTTTCTTCCATTCCTCACATATGTTGTGACTTCTCCCCTCCTTCATTCTTACGGGAGTGAGGACATCATCTTTGACCCAGGCATTTTCATTTATCATTTGTGAGCCGGGTCTTTCTCTCTATATCTCATCGGTGTGGAACTTTCACGTACTTCAATGTTTATCCAAACATCTTGAATGAAAGTCCGATGGAGATTGTTTCTTCCACTTTGCTTCCCCATGAACCAATGAATGCGGGGATCGAGTCAAGCTAGCGACTCTAATTAAAACAAGAGCATGCCATATGGGATTTCACCCATATTTCTGACTTCTTTCTATTTTCTACCACCCTAGTGTGGGGAGTTGCCCCACATGTTGTGTATATATATATGATTCAAAAAAAAAAACTTTCTAAATAATGGCCGTAGTATTTCCCTTTTACGTTCTTTGTTTCGACATAACCGCCGGTACTTTGAATATTGAGGGCAATATTCATTTCTAAGTGTGGGGAATTCTCACGAATTTTGTCATATAATTATACCACCCAATTCCCCGTTTTTGGCCAAAATTTTTTGGAGTAAGTGTTTTACACTTTCTCATTTGGTTATCATCCGCCATGTCGTAAGACAAAAGGATTGGCTAATCCAAGAGCAAACGGCTCTTGGTAAAGATTTCTCAAATCCGTTGACGGCTTGCAATTTGCCCAAAATTGTATGGTATTCACCTCACCATATCCTTAAAAGTGAAGAGTTGGCTAGCCGCAGTTTATGGCTTGTGGTAAAGGCAGTGGAAAAGCCATAATTGGTAATCGACTCACCAAAGATAATATTGATAATTTATCTAAGAGTTGGCTAGTCCGAAGGGTACGGCTTCTGGTAAAGACAAATCAAATCCGTTGAAAGATGGTGGTTTGCTCAAAATCACATGGTTATCGGTGTACCATGGTTCTTACTTGAACTGAAACATTTGGCTACTCAAGAAGTAATGGCTTTTGGTAAAGAGATTAAAATCCATTATGTTTTCTCAAATCATTGCTAGGGACTAGCAATATCTCGTGGGGGGATTGATGAGTTTGTAAATACTCATCATTTTTGTACAAAATAAACTGCAAAATCATCTGAAAACACTCGAAAACACATCAAAATGATCAAAATATCACAAATCAGTGTTTTATGTGTTTTAAATGCAAAATATCAAAATCGATGAAAAACATATCAAATTTGCAAAATTGCGGTTTCATCCCCAAATTTCAAAAGTTGTCAAAAACAGTCCCTGAGCTCATAATTTCAAAAGTAAAATCACCAAAGGTCCTTTTTAAATCATAAGTTGTCAAATTTAGTCCTTTGGTGAAAAATATCAAAAGTTTGAGAAAATTACAAAATGGTCCTCCAAGTTTGAAATTTGGCGAAATGGCCCTTGGAAAATTGGAAAATGACAAATTTGGTCCCTGTACTTTTGAAACTTGTCATTAATGGTCCCTTGAAGTAACTTTGTTGAATTGGCAGGATTAGTCCTTGATTTTCAGAAAATGGCATAACAAGTCCTTGTTATTATAAAGCCTTTCACCCTTTTGGACCCCTGCCACCCAATTGACCCCTGTCATTTATCCTTTTGAACCCCCTTTGTATAATTAGCCGGTCAAAGCCACAAGTCAAACCAACACCCCTTTGGCGCCAACCCCTTCTCCCCCACTTGATCTCTGCAATCTCCTGCTACACTCAACCCCCCTCCATCACCTTATCCCTCCTTTGTCCCCCCACCAACACCTCACTCCAAATAACATTTATTACCCTCATCCTCATCACACTCAATCTAACTGTCAAAAGCACCAATTTCCCGCCAAAATTGACAATTTTGCCAAAGCTCTCAAAAGTCACCCAATGGCTCTGGAATTAGGTGGGATTATCTCAAGAGAGGAGAGAGAAGCAAGCTTAGCTATAAAAGGGAAGGAAGAGAGAAGATAGGGCTAGTAGTTAGTTTTATAAAAAATTCTGCTTATGTCGTTTTTTTTTAATCCATGTCTTAGTTTAATTATAGTGTTGTAATTTCACTTCATTTGTATTTCCTTTAAGTTAAAATACCATTGTAAGCAACTTTTGAGTATCAAACTAATCTTTCATATAAGTTTCAATTTTGGGTTAACTGTTGAAATTTCTCAGCTCCAAAGTACATTATCCAAGTCTTTAGTAGCTTATTTTAAGCTTAAATAAGTCTATCTAAGTCCTTTATAAACTTTTGACAAGCTTGTAATTCATTTTCAAGAAATTTTGTCTTTTGGTCAACAAAAGTCAACTGAGGGCCAAAAGTGAAATGGAAGGATATGGGATGTTGCAGTGGTGTAAATGGGTTGGATTAGGCTTAATTAGGATAGGATTGGTTTGATTTTAGCCTGCAACACAAGTTGAACATCTGTGAGTGTTAATCTCATTTTCACCTTTCAAGTAATCTTGCATTTTTTGTTGGAATTGGTATTTTATAGTAATAATCTGTTTTTACTTATTTGTTTAGTTGTATTAAAGATAATTAAGCTCAGATCAGTCATTGGTTCATGCTGGGTCACTAGTTAGCTTTATTGAATTTGCAAATCAGTTATTATAAGAGTGTTTGGATTTCTTGCTAAACCTGTCTAGGGGTAGTTCAGTGCCCATTATCTGTTGTTGCATATTTGTTTAGTCATATTGAACTCAATTCAGTCACCATTTGCATCTTATATAAGTCCCAAGTCAAAATTCCAATTCATTTGGTTTAACAACTCACTGTTGTGGTTTTTGCCAAATCCAAATCTTGTTTCATGTTCAAAATCCATAGAGTTAGGTTTCAGTGGCCTTATTTCATCACTTAACTTCTATATCAGTCCTTAAATCAAGATCATAGCTCAAGAAAGTCAACTTTGCATCTTTACTTAAAAAGTCAAATGCACAAAACCAGTTTTGAGCTCAACAAGAAGGAATTTTCATGGACTCATTTCTGAGTCAATTTCAGTGATATTTGTAGCTTTTAAAAGTTCTACTGCCCTAGTTTCTTTTGCCATTTTGTATAATTTTGTTGAATTTATTTAAGCCCCAAATCAATGTTCAAAATGAGGTCAGTTGCCCTGTGCAGGCATCAAGCCCACAGGGGTTTTGCAGTTCTTGCAAGTTTTCCACAAGGCTCATCAGAGCACCTCTAGGTCTAATTTTTGGATTGCAAGGTATTACCTAGGTCTACTTTAGATCTCCATAATTAGTTTTTGCTAACTAGCTTATTTAGTTGCTTATTTGGTGGCTGCAAGTAGCCCACAGGAGACTGTTTTAGCTTTTAAAGCTCAAACATCAAATCTGTTGTATCTTGCATATCAGTGGTATTAGCTTGTTGTTTCTCATTGCAATTTGGTTCCTTTAGCATATTAGAGCTTCTCTTTTGGTTTGGTAGCCTTTGGATTCCATTTGCTTATTCAAGTGCTTATTCCATTAAAGCACTTACACATCAGCTTCAAATTCCTCCACATAAGCACCTGTTTTTCCATTTTTCTTATATTCCTAATATTATTTTAGAGTTTTCCTGAAATTTTCAGATTTTTCTAAGGTGTTTTGCTATTTTTCTTAATTTAAATTAGTTTTTAAGTCTTTTTAAATAGTATTTAATATAAAAAATTCAGAAAAGTATCAAAAAAATAATTTTTCATTTTTATTAAGTTAAGATAAATATAAAAAGCCAAAAAAGTATTTTTCCATATTTTTCTTAGTTAAATTTGTATTTTTAAATATTTTAATTAGTTTTTAATAGTTTAAAATTCATAAAAAATAGAAAAATAATCAGAAAAATACAAAAATAGTTTTGAAAATTCTAGTTTGATATTTTAGACTTTTCCATTTCATAATTTTATTTTTCTAGCTTTATTTCCTAATTTCTTGTATTTTAGATAATTATTTAATAGTTAGAAATAGTTTTTAATTAATAATAATTAATTAAATAGTTGTAAAAATAATTTTCTTTTTCTAAATATTTTATTTTATCATTAGGATTGTAAAATGTATTTTCATATTTTAGGACTTTTATTTCTTAGATTTCACTTTTTATTTTGACGTTAAGCATAATTTTTATTTAAACGTAAGTTTTAAGTTTTAAGTTTTAAACGTTCATCAATTTTAAAAATAGTGATAGCGTTTATTTAATAGATTTTATCTTTTTAACTTTCTTTAATTTGCATTCAAGCCGTTGTTATTTGTTGGCTTTTCCTTAGTTATAATCATCTTCAAATCCTTTTCCGTTCGATTCTCGATCACTAAACGTTTGATAATCCATTGCACAACTTCGGGACATAACGACCTGGGGAAACACTATACTCTCCTGGACTTCATTGCATTGGTGTTTGAGCTGTTTTAAGTTCCTTACGGCTGGTCATTCACAAGTGATCAGCTCGCGTGAGAAAACTTGACGGTTCAGCACCGATCAACGACGATGACCACGCATGATGATGGAGAAAAATAATATGTTTTTTGTGGTTCATCTACGTATTTCAACCAAAATGCAACCCTTCCACCATCCTTAAGCACTTCCTTTATACGATATGTGATGATGCACCATGATATGAAGCAGGAAGTGCTAGAACCACATCTCTATCCTTAGGGAGTGGCGGATTTCTAGCACGTGGCCTTCGTTGAGGCTGAGGTGCTGGAGGTTGGGAGTAAGATGTTCTCTCCTTACAGGAGTCATCAGAATCATCAACGGCAATGTAAGACACATTCACAAGCGAGAGGCTCTTTCACTCTATTTGAAGTTGCTTCCTCATCTGAGTATTCATAAGGTGATACATAAGAACTTATGGATGAGTTGTCTTCATCATTGCCTGGATTGCTTGACAAATAATTCTTCTTCCACCTTTCGAGACTACTTATGGAGGATGTATTGTCATCTGATGAAAGGGTGATTGGGGAGGATCTTCTCATGGTTGATTGTAGTTAATTTTGGAGCATTGATGCAATTAGGGTTTGTGATGTTATTTGGGGTTTTGATGAAGAGTTATGTGTGCATTGGGATTGTTTTATAGACAGCTTCAAGACTTAATGAGAGTTAATGCGTATAGGTGAAACAGTAAAAAAGATATTTCTTGAAACTTCCCGAATACGTGATCTGTTTCTGCTGATTAGTATTCTTAGAGATTGATTAGTGTTTGCAAGTTGAAAGTTAATTTGGGGAAAAGTAGTAATACACGTCACAGTCAACATTTAACCAAAATTGGGAAAATACTACTTATTCTCGGTTTGCATATCTTCGTCTCATTAAAAGTTTCCCTCATTACTCACATTCAAAACACTTCCAATTGTGTGACTCTTAACCCTAACTTTCAATTTTTCTCATGGCGCTTCAATTCAAGCATGATCATAATAAAGTCGCCTTTCTGGGAACCGCGAAGGGTGATGAGTTGTATAGACCAATGGTAGAATTCTTACAGAGGTCCAAGATTCATTATGCTTTAACGCATTCTCCTGAAGTGATTTATGAATCGTTGGTCAAACAATTTTGGGCAACTGCTGAAAAGAGGAATGATACAGAGATTGTAGCTATTGTTGACGGAACAGAGTATATTGTGACGGAGGAGTTGATAAGAAGACAACTTCATTTGGATGATGCAAATGGGGTTTATCATTCTAATGCGGTGGATATTCTTGCTGGATTAAGAGCTATTGGATATCAGGGTGCAAGGACCGATATGTGGTTGAAGAATCAGTTGTGTCCTATGTGGAGATTTTTGGTTCACACCTTGCTTCAATGTATGAGCAATAAATCTGGAGGATGGGATCAATTTTCTACGCAGATGGGATGTGGTATTGTTTGTCTTTCTCAGGGTTTGACTTATAATTTTTCTAAGTATATTTTTGATAATATGGTTGAAAATATAGATAGGAAAAAGCATAAGTTTTTATGTACCCTAGGTTTCTTCAGATAATTTTAGACATTACCACACAAGCCCAAGACTTTTATCCCATAGAGCGTTAACTGCTAAACTATTTGCTTCTATGAGAACTAAGTATGAGGGGCACATCATCCTCTACTAGCGGCTATGTTGCTTGAGGGCAATGCATCTGCTGAAGAAGGAAATGTTGTTGGTTCTCCACCTTCTACTACTGTTGCTGCTGATGGGAATCCATTAGTGACAATGGATGAAGGCCCTTCTAATACTGCTGAAACCCATTTTGTTGCTCCTGAACAACATTTGTCCACTTCTTCACCTAGACCTAGTTCACCATCTACACAGGTTCCTCATGATGAGGTGGAGACTGAATTTAATAGATTGCCTACTCCTAGTCCTATTAGAGATCCAGTTGATGATAATGTTTCATTCATAGAGCATGTTGATGTTTCTTCTGAAAGGCCCAATGATGTTCCCATTCCCACAGAGCAATCTGCTGGTGGAGCTGAGGACCCTATTACACTTACATCTTTATATGCTTTAGTGAACAGGTATGGAGCTGAGATCACTGATCTCAAAAAGGATCTGGCAGAGACTAAATCTAAGCTGGGTGGTGAGATTGTAGATTTGAAAAGAAAGGTTAAGGACTTGGAAATACAACTGAGTCAGAAAAGAAAAAGGAGACTGGAGGTTTCTTCTGATGAGGAGGATGTGAATGCTCAGTTTGAGTCTCTTGATATGTTGGCTAATGTGGCTCAAGAATCTAATGTCTCTATTTCAAAGATTGGTACATCTGTGCAGCAAAAGGAGCCAATTTTGTTTACTAGACGAAGGAGAAAGCAACCTGTGCATAAGGATACAGTTCAAAGTGTTTCCACTACTGAAGAACATGTTGTTGCGGATACTCCTTTAATGGAAATTGCTGGTACTGATGTTCAAACTTCAAATGTGCTATCTGAATCTGTTTATGAAGTTTTTCTTGCTGGAAGGAAGTTTTATTTGAATCCAGAAGTAGATGTATTTTCTACACCTATTGAAGATTTCTACACCTGTTTCTTCTGAAGCACATTTGGATGAAACTTCTGAAGTTCCTGTTATGGATACTCCTTCACTGATGCTATTTCGAATCTACTGATAAAGGGAAAGGAGTAATGGTTGATACTGAGCTTGGTCCGGATCTAGTCAGTGAACAGGAAAGGCTAGCTCAAAAGAGGATGTTAGATGAATGTGCCAATTTGAAGAAAAGTGATGAATTGGCTAAAAAGATTGAAGTTGAGTCTATTTCTAAATTGACTCATGAGAGACAAAAAGAATTAGATGCATTGGCTACTCAGATGCCTACTGAACACTGGGATGTGTATACTCAGCAAGTTGTTTCTAATCCTTCCATTGCTCAGAGTATTTTGGGAGCCGACTTTAATAGTGATGATTTTGTGGCTCAGATGATGGCTCTTGGACTACAAAAGAAGCAAGAAGCAATGGCAAAGAGGAAAGCTATGCAAACACAAAAGATCATGACTAAGAAAATGAGAGCACAATCTGCAGCTCCAACAAAAGGATATATGCAGAAAGTAGTGAAATATCAGAGTTGCTCTCTCTATAACTCTGGTATGACTATGAAGCAGGTTAAGGCTTTATCTGATGATGAGTTAATCAGTTGTTATAATAAGATTATGAAGTTTACTTCATCTAGTCCTGCTTCTGCATCTACTTTGAAAAGAATTGCTGATGTTCCAGATGCTCCTAAATCCAAAAGATCAAGGATAGTTGAAATTGTAGATTCTTTTGAGGATCCTGTTTCAAAGTCAAGTACTTCTGTTCTTCAAGTATCTGAAGCTATTCCTTCTGTATCTAATGAAGCTATTCCTACAGTTGTTAAAGTTCAATCTGCTGAACCTTATGTTGCTTCATCTGGAATGTCATCTTGTGCTGCAGTACCTTTAGTTGATCCTTTAGACAAAGTTGGCCAAGAGTTGGGTTGTCAAGTGAATTACTGCAGCTAAATCTAAAAGGCCGAGTAGTAGCTGAGAAGATCTATGCCTTACGTGGTGGTGTTTCAAAGCAGGATGATTCTATTTCTTCCACACAACTTAAAGATGTTACTGAAGAACCTATACCTTCTTCAGATATTTATCTACCGGGTAGGAGGAAGAAAAGAATGGCTAGAAAACGATCACGGTTCTTTCGGAGATCTGTGAAATCTACTGAGGCACATAAATCTAAGGTTAAGGAATCTTCAAAGGTTAGTTCTTTGGATCTCAATGCTGCTGATTCAACATTTATTCAAGAGGGATCTTCTGATGTTTTTCCTGAAGGGTCTCATGATGTTTTGGTCAATTGGTCATTGCAAAAGGATGAGCTGAATGTGATTCACCGACTGGATCAAACGACCATGGAATTTAATTTTTTGAAGGAGATCTTGCATCTGGTGGATAGGGCAGACTTGGATACGCTATATAATCTTGTAAATAAGTACTATCATTCTACTGCACCTAAGGGTTCTAGTTTATACTTATTGGGTGATCTTCATGTTTTGTTTGATTCAACATCTCCCAATGGTAAAGGATACTTTATTTGGAAGAACTCTCACTTATGGCAGGTTACATCTTGGAGATTTTATCCTCTGCCTCGTGTGCATGTAATTGAGACGAAGAGTGGTATTACTGTTTGCATGTTTGCTAAGAGAACGTATCCATTATCTGTGAAACTTATGGAAAGAATGCTTCTTCAGAAGTTGGATGTTCCTCCAGATCCTGTTGGCAATGATCTTTTGCATACTGAACAATGTGTCGGTGTTATTAAGAATCAGCTTATGGCACATAGGAGTTCATCATAATTCTGGTATTTTGTAATTTGTATGATTTGTAATTTTTGTTTCTTTGTTTTCTTCTTAGTTAAAAAAATAAAAAATAAATAAATAAATAAATAATTATATATGTGTATGTTTTGTTTTTACCAACTTTTATTGCAGGTTTGTTGTATATTATTGCTGGTTATTAACTCACCAGATATACCTTGTGTATGTCAAAGAGTTAGCTAGTCCAAAGGGTACAGCTTTGGTAAAGACATCTCAAATCTGTTGATAGCTGTAATGGTTTGCTCAAAATCATAGGGTTTGCAACCACCCATGCTTCATTGCTGAGTGTTGTATGGTTCTCAATTCACCATGATTTATTCCTTCTTGGAATCCAAGAATTGACTAGCCCACATGTATATGGCTTGTGGTAAAGGCAGTGGAATACCATATTTGGTAATCAGTTCACCAATTTTAAGAATTGACTAGTCCCGAGCAAACGGCTACAGGTAAAGACATTTCAAATCCGTTCATGGTTGCTGGTTTGCTAATAAATCAGATGGTTATCAGTGTACCATGGTTTTCGAACTTAAACATATGGCTACTCCAGTAGTGATGGCTATTGGTAAAGAGACATCAAATCCATTATTTTCAATGATTCACCTCTCACAGGAGTTAACACACCTGGATGTGATGAGAATAGTTTGCAACTCTTATGTTTTGATGTACATGTTGTCTTTTGTTGCTGCAAATATATGGAGTTTCAGAGTTTCTTCATCAAAGAGATGATTTTGTTTTGATTCTTTGCTGATGATGTTCAAGTACAATCCTCTAGTACTGCAAGGTTAAAGATCTATCAAGAAACTGGAACTTAACCAAGTCAAATTCCAGTTTAGGGGAGGATTGTTGGGAATTATGTGAAGTACGAATTATGTTATTGTTACTGCTGAATGGATTCTGCTGAAGACATGGTTCTGCTGAAGTTTAGTTTGTTTCTGCGGAAGTTATTATTCCGTGTTTAGTTTATTTAGTTTGGATATACATGAGCTTTATTAGGAAGTGATTGTGTATATCTTATTTAGTTTTATGTTTATACGTTTCTTGAGAAACGGTTTAGGGTTTTGTTTAGGGTTCCTTGTCTATAAAAGGAACACATTAGAATGAATTATGTATGTGTGCTTAAACAAGTTTTTAATATAACGATCCACAGAGGATCAAAGAAGTTCTTAGTTATCAGTGTTTTATACTTGTGTTTATATTCCGCTAAAGAATACAAGTTGTAGAGATTTTCTTTTAGTTTGTTTGTGATTACACAGGCAATACTAACGATCTACGAAGCTCAAGATCTATTAAGGTCTGTTAGTTTTCAACAAATCTTATTTTCTCTGCTTTTGTTTTGTTTTTGTCGTGAGTGGGAAGAGAAAGACAAAGGGTGTATATCTCAAGTTTTATAAAAGGTTTTCATTTTTATCAAATGTGTGTGTATATATGTATTTCACTTATAGTACAATTTGTGAAAATGTAAGTGTATACATTACACTTAGGTATTAATTGTATTTGAATCTTATGAAAGTTATTGTTTAAATGATAGTGTGTTAAATATTTTCTGTCCTGCGATATTAAATTGTGAGTAAAGTATCATTGTTTGATAACTTTTATAACGTAGTATCTTATTGTTACGAGTCTGAAATATTTTTATCTTTGTAATATTCCATATCACGGACATTTGTCATTTGTTTTATCAAGCCCTTATCATAGTGTCGGTACGCGTACAGTGTCGGTCACTGAGGGAAAACGAGATAACCTCTCATCTTACAATTTATTTCATAAGACAAAAATGAAATATTCATAAAATGATATGAATGCAAACATGATGCAATAGTCTACTGTATGCGAGTTATCTACTCAAATGATCAGGTAAAGCTTATGCATGCTTAATGAATTATGCTTAGTAATAATAAATTACTAATTATTAGTTAAATTTTAGTGAAAATTTACCGTGTGTCACATCCTCCCCGCCTTAGAAGAGAAAACCGTCCTCGGTTTTCAGTTAGAATTACTCGCTGAAGTAGATAAAAGATGTGGGTATTTACGCTTGAATTCATCTTCACGTTCTCACGTGTATTCTGGACCTCTTTGTGAGTTCCAACAGATCTTAATGATAGGAATACGGCTTTGTTTAAGCCGTTTGATTGCTTGATTCATAATTTCAATGGGTTCCTCGACGAAATTTCAATCTTTCGTCGATTTTGGATTTCTTCAAGTGGGATGGCGAGAGTTTCGTTGGAAAGACAATTCTTCGAGTTGCATATGTGCAACACGTTATGCCTGGAGTTGAGATATCGTGCTAATTCGAGTCGGTAGACTACCGGCCTGATTCTTGCGAGAATTTTGAAAGGTCCAATGTAACGAGGATTTAACTTTTCACGTTTCCCAAAACGGATTACGCCTTTCTATGGTGTTACAAATCCCTAGTATGAAGGGTGGTTCTCTGAGTTGTTCGCACCAGACTATTTGTGCATCGCGTATAATCCTGATGGTAATCCGAGTTGGTAACTACCAGCTCGATCTTGGGGAGGATTTGATTAATCTTACGAATTAAGGTTTCCCTCCTTTGTGTTCTGTTAGATTGGGTTACGCTTTTCGGAGGCGGAGTTTCAATCTAACTTTCTTGTCGACTTGAACCTCAAGTGACCTTTAGTCCTATCTTTATTGATCAGATTTGTTTGCATTCTGTCTCTGGTCTGCACACTATTATCAATGGTTCTTGATAGCCGCATGGAGCCATTTGACTGGACCTTTGCTGATCTCTGTTCTAATCACGATTGATTTGCGCTTTTGACCATACAGTGCCTCGTGAGGTAGCCTTTAGTTGCAAGGGAATCTGATTAGGACATTTTGCCTACTCTATTCACCTTTCGAAACATGTTACTCATGCTTGAAGTATAACTTTTATAGCTTGAACGGTCCTTCCATTCAGTCTAGTAGTCGGAAGATGGTAGGTGGCACTCATTTCATGTTGAATTCCTTAGAATTTTGGGAGTGGTCCTCGAAAGTTTGATGTGAATGGTTTTCGCTACTCGGAATGAAGAGAATTGAAACGCTATGACTTGTAGCGCTTTGCTTCGAGCAATCCATGCGAGTTTGTCCATGTTGTCGTTCTCTTTGTCTGGTAGGGATAGGTGGATTTGGTGAGATGATCAATTAGTACCCAAGTAGAGTTATAATCGATAGGGTTCTTTGGTGACTTGGTACTAGAGTCCATGGTTATGCATTCCTATTTCTATCTGGAAATTTTCGGTTTGTACTGGTAGGTTTGATGGTTCCTGATTGTCTTGAAATTTTCCTTTCGAACATGCTAAGTATGGTTTGACATAGGTCAAATACCAGCCTTCATGTTTGATATTCATAATAGCTCTCTGGATCAAGGTGCATCTTTTCCGGACACTAGATGAGTATAATTCCTGGCCTTAATGAGGTTCTCACATAATGAGATTTCAAACCCCTTCATGACGTGGGTCTCAACATTGGTCCTTGGGGATAAGATTCCCTTCGTCTTTTACGATTTCCAGTTCACCTTTGGTTATGTCGTAAGAGTTTTATTTTGTCGGTTCTTCCGTTGAATGATACTACTCAGAATGATCTGGCTTTAAAAGGTTTTGTTGGCTAGGTGTTGCTTAGAGTATATGCGGTTATGACCGTTTTGCCCTTGGTGACTACGGATGTCGTAATTGAACCTATGTTGCGACTCCAATTATTGGTGTCGTCACATGGTCAACTTCCTTTTTGATTTCGTACCTTCCGTAGGACCTTGTGGTCGGTGTACATTGTACTCCCTTGATGTAGTAAGGATATCATTTCTAGGTTTTCCTAGAGTGATCATATTAGGTTCTAACTCTAATTTTCGCCCTGCGTAGTGCTCCTCATGGATCTTTGGGTGTTGAGTATTCTGTACCATTATCTTCCTCTTTGAATCAGGATAGCTTTCTGCTCTAGTGTAAAGCGTCTCCTATAAATGGTAGAGTCTTTGTCATACTCAGGTATGTCTAAAACAGGTGCACCACAGGCTTTCCTTGCGTCATGTGTGGAGGTGCTTGTTGGGTTGACCTATGGTGTGTGGCAATCTACTCCTTTCTTTGTTCAATGTAGATGATAGGATATTAAGTATGAATAGGTATACCAGAGGCGCCAGTTTCTGTGTCCAATGTCCTATATGGTGCTAAGTCATTGTTGAGGGTCCAAACGTTTCACATTTACTTCCATGGTAGAAGATCTCTTCCCTCGGGTGGCACGGTTTATTCTATTCCCGTGTATGTGAAATGTCTGGCATTTCAAGAGTGGATGTCGACGCGAGATTTAAACACAGATTTTTCCATTTCATGGTGGTGAGTTAAGCACTCCTTTTAACATGACCAGGCAAGAATTTCACGAATTTAACCATGCCCACAAGACGTTACCTCCCCGAATTATACATAGGTGATCAGGCTATGTATAATTGGGGACCGGTGACGTGTTGTTCGGTATAGTCTTAATCTTGGTGTATTTATTCTTTGGTCAGCGGAAATGTCGCAAAAGTTCAGGTGCGAAGTTTTGGTGTGATGGTTTATAAGATTTGTTAGGCCGACCAATTCTGTCAACATGACCTATGGCTCGTTTGACCAAGATGTGTGAAGCAATGGTAACCTGGTTAGGGATGGAATGTTGAATTTGTGATTCTTGGCGAGGTAACAGTTTGAGTTGGTCTTAACGGTATTGATAATAATACCTTGAAAATCTTTGAAATGTGGATTTTTCTAAGTCATCTCGCTGGATGATACCGATGTGTCAGAGAGACTATTCGCACATCCAAGGTGACTTTCTCTTATCTTCAGAGAAATCCTTTCATCGTGATAAGATAGTTGAAATCCTTAATGATATGGTGAAAGTGGTCATGGAGAAGACATATATTAAGATAACACGATAAGGACAACGGATACATTACAAGGAAAGGTTTAGTACATTAAGGTTACATAGAGAAGTACTTAAAGTAGATTCTTAAGACTACGACTTGGAAGTTTAAACTAAGCTTTATTACAAACAGTATCTCTAGCTAACTTAGTTTCTTCCTTGGTGTCCGTTGGGAGTCTGAATAATTCTTCACACTTTCTTTAGGAAATTGTTTCGACAGTTGTTGCCTTTATGCTGATCCTTCCTATCCGGGCACTTGCTTTTGATGTGACCTTTCATTCCACACCCATGGCATACCACTGTCTCCCGATAGGGTTGCTTACAATCTCCCATCTTATGCCCAATTCCTTTACAAATTCCACAAGTTGTAGGGCACTTCCCATAGTGGTAATATGGGCATATACTGCACTTGAGTTTTGTTCCAGCATACATTACTTCCCGTTTGGTTTTAGCAGTCCTAACTTCAGCCGTCCATTGACGCTTGATTGATTGTTGCATTTGATCTCCCTCACCATCATATTCCCAGTACCTCTTGCCACCACAGTACTCCCTTGCTTTGCCTTGGGGCAGTGACTCTGTCAATCCCGAAGTCGCACCAGTAGCTTCTTGAGTGACAGTAGGTGCGAATGCAACAACGTTCCTCCGAATTTCGGGAGAACATCCCCAAAAGCATGCTTCGAGTTTCCTTTCCTCAGGTCCTATCATATCAGGACATAGTTGGGCTAGTTCGCGAAAGCGGTTGGTGTACCCTTCGAGGTCATTCCCTATCATAGTTAGTCCACAGAGCTCTCTTTCCATCATTCGCAGTTCATTCCTTGAGCAGTATTCTGCAATCATCATTTTCTTCAGGGTGTCCCACTGAAGTGAGTAAGCAACGTCTATTCCCACTAATCTAACAGAAACGTCCCACCATGTGAGGGCTTGGTGTCGAAAGGTGCAAGTAGCATACTTGACCTTACAATTGTCCGCGCAACTCTGTTCGCGGAAAATTGTCTCTATCCTTTCTAGCCATTTCGCCAAACTTCTGGCCCCTTCAGTCCCCTCAAATGCTGGTGGTTTACAGCTCTTGAATTCTTGGTAAGAGAATTTTTGTGTTGTAGGCGTCTTACCAACAACTTCTTCCCTATTCACCTGGATGAGGTTGTTGACGTTGTGATTGATTTGGTAGTTAGCAATCCTTGCAGCAACTCGTTCGCTAACATATTTCTCAATGGTGGTTGTGTTCATGTTCTGCTTTACTGGGAACATTTTCCTTCAACCACAAGAAATGACAACAATGAGTTTTCTATGAGTGTGAGGACCATGATGGAGATCCATAAGGTTACAACGTATACTACTTCTCAATTAAGTATTTTATAGGTTGTGTTGACTGGATATCTCGTAGGCTTAGTTTATTATGATGATGTTAAGAAAACGGAGATTGGTTGGAGTGAGTTTAACATAAGGTTATAATTCACAAGACGTTGTTTATTATGCATAGTCGTTCATCACCATAAGCTTGATTACATTCTAAGAATATTTCTGGCTCATAGACCGATACATAACATGCGTTCATTGACTCGCTCTAGTTTGTAACAAAACTACTACAAGCGTTTTTATTGAAATCACTCATTACAATGTCTAACACAATTGCAAGGTGAATTTTAAGCACTTCCCGATGCTGTCCCGGGTTGACTTTGTTGAGTTGCCTTCCATTCTTCTAACTCTCTGAGCTGAGCCTCCATTCTAGCAAATTTGTTGTTGACCTCATTTGTCCTACTTTCCATAGTACGTCTTTGAAATTCTACAACACCCTCCAGATACCCTGTCTCAGTTAATGCTATTGTAGTAACGGTCTCCAACCGTGTCAGTCTACTTTCAATCTCTGTGAGACGTCCCTGGGTGTCTCCTGGAGTTTGCAAAGCACACCTTTCAATGTGGTCTTCAAGACGGGCAATTACTTCGTTTAACTTCTCACGGGTTCCCTCTAATGTTGTCCCAACATCGTTGTAGCATTCCTTGAGTGTTTCGCCAAGTGCTTGTAGTTCTTCCACCACTTCTTCAATCCCTTCAATCCTTTCTTCTGGTAATATTCCCAGATGATCCGACATCTCTTCTATTTGTTCTTCATGACGTGTTATGCGTGCCATAACTGTGTCGAGAGTTGGTGGTCCAGCAGTGGCTGCTTCCGAAGTTCCTCCAACTTCGAACCCACTAAGAGATGGTGTACCAGAAGATGATGGTGATGATGCAGAGAGGCAGATTTTCTTGCTAGTAGGTATCTCCCAACTGAGAAGTGGGTCCCTTTGATGCCTTGGTGAGGGTGTAGGAGTAGTGGAACTGGTAGGTATAGTACTGATAGTAGTGATGATTTGGAAGTGAGCAGGTGGAGTGTGGGTAGTACCTTCCTGGTGAACTTGATACACTACCCTGTACGGGTTTTCAGTGTCAGGAGTGAGTTGAGAAGGGGCTGGGATGCGTTCAGCAGGTGACAAACCTTCTGTTGTGTCATCGCATCCAGCTTCAGAGTGAGGGGAAGGCATGGTCTGTGACAAGACGGTGCATATGTGTAAGTATATGTAAAAATATACTTATATGGAGTAGTGAATCAATAATTAGGTAATATGTCATGCAGTCATGTCTAAATGAACTCTAAGTAAAACGGCAATTAAGGCAAGCGGCAACTGGCGGTCGTAGAGTGATGTTTTTGTAAAAAGTAGTTATAGTTTAGGGTTTATATGTACCTAGTTCTCCATAACTTAGGCTCTGATGCCAATCTGTAACACCCCCAAATTTGTTTAGCGGAAGCATACGTGTTATTTGGGAGCGTTACGAAATCGGAGATCACAATACAAGTAATAAAGAACGGAATACATACTCCGTTTGATTTCATAAAATTGTTTTAAAACATTATTTTACAACTTTGTTTGGATAAAATGGGCACGTCCCATAAGTTCAGTGGTCCCAATTTAAAAACATCATTATGTGTAAAAACACTTCTATAGATATTTCTACGACCATTTACCACCTCTTGCCTTGCATCCATGATCACAAATTAAGCACCTGAGAAAAATATGCTAAAAAGGTCAGCTATAAGCTGGTGAGTTCATAGGTTTAAATTAAAACAGTAGGTATGGACCAAAGTTAAAGACATATAATCATTATTGAGAGTATAATGTTATATGGATGTAAATCTACTACGTTAGCACTAAGTTCATGCAACCAATACTACGACAGTTTCTGTATGCTAAATGATATCATACAATATGGGCCCAATGCGAGTGTTTTGTCCCTCAGCACTCGATTCCGACATGGTATACGTTTCGCCTTGGTCTACGCAGGGCCAACCGAACGGAGGAGTCACCCTCAATAGATCTGTTTATAACATTCGCGCTTCCCAATGGGGAACTGACGGTTCATGAAAAAAAGGGCATTCTCTAGGGACATAAGGGCTTAGGCTAAACTACGTAATAGTAATCATGCAATAGTTTAGGTCCATAAAAAGGTTTTGCATATTTTCTCACCCCAAAATGTATAAAACAATTTATCAAGTAAAAGAGGGGCTATGAAAACTCACCTTAGCAAGTGTGCAATTCGAAAGTGGGATTTAGTGAATTGTTGTGAAGCGGCACCGACACGCGACCTAGATAAGGAGGGCAATATTTAGTTCATTGTTTTAAGTATTACCTACTTAAATTAATTCAATTGTTTCTATAATTGAAATAGAACTAAACTTAAGTTTGTAAAAATGATTGAATGGTTTTACTAGTAAGTATACGAAAGTATATATACTTTTCATGTTGACACTATTACAATATTATAATCCAAGAGTTGGTTTGAAAACATTTACGTTATTCTTTTAGTAAGTATATAATGTGTATATACTTATTTAAGTTGACACATGATAGTAGTATAAAAATCAATATTCGTTGATTGGTTTTCCAATTGTATTTAGAAAATATGTAAGTTAAATTTGAAGACTATAAAATTGGTTAAATGATAAAATGACTTGATGGTCTCTATTTATTTATCAACATTTGTTTGTAACATACATCGCCTTTGACCAATAGGTTTCTTGACATAGATATATTTATCCGGGTGTGCTAGACGTTAAACTTTGGTGTAACCTTTATTCATGTAGATTACATTTTCATCTCTTGTTTTCGTGTAGTAATACTCTTGCGCTTGTCTAATTGTATTAAGACTTTTATACATAATTGACATTAAGAAGATATGTAACGAGGTGAAGGGAAAGAATAGACGGGGACGGGTTTCGTTATTTGTCATCCGATAAAATGCTTCGGGTATTATGTTGATTCGACCATACTTAAATATTCAAACGGACGCCCCAAGTTTCTCCATGGGCTGTGGCCCAGATTCGAAAACAGTAGGGTCCAGATTTTTGGGCCTGGGCCCGATGTGGTATACTACACAAAGGAAACAAAATGTGGCCCAAGTATATTTTCAGTGAGTTTTCTGAAGGTTAACATGGGTTGATCCAATAGGACTTCTACAACTGATTGTTAGACAAATTTTAGGAAAAACTACTCATTTTCAGATTTTATTGCTACTACATACCTCTTTTGTTACTATGCTTAACGTGAACACTTGGCTCGAGATAAACTTGGTCGTTCATGCTTCAATTTGTGAAGCCGAGATTTCTCGACTAGAGAGCATTTGTTCCCAACACCATAGTACTACCATGGCGAGGTGGTTGACTTGCTTGCACAATCTCAAAGCATTTCCGTTTAGATGACAAGTTTATACTTATTGAAAATGAACTAACGAAAAGGAAATGACTACGAATGAGACTTGTTTCCAACGAGATTTGACTAACGCATTAATTGAAAAATGAGAGCAAGAAGGGGTGATGATACCATATATTAGTTGAGTACTACTCAACTTGGTTCCATCCCGCCATCTATTTTATCATTACGAATCTTGACTACTCATAATGTTTGTTAGCAAAAGAGTACATTCGTCATGGATTTCTCCCTAGGCATACACGACCGCTTAGACACAATGCTCATGACTGAAATTTTGAGTCCCACAACACTAAGATAACACGCATGTTTCTCATGTTTAGGCAAGGCTATGACATGGTTCGACTCATTTACATGACTTGAATGTTGGCTGGGAAAGGAACACGAGCATCAGCTTGTGATCTTAGGACACTCGACTCATCTATATTATCTTGTTTCATACTCTCGACATAAACTCAAAATTTCATTACCAAGTTTAATTCCATGACCAACATAAGTTCCAGATTTGATATCATTTGACATTGGCAAGTTTTACAAAACTTATCTCTTCTAACTCGACAGTTGTTACTTCGACCAGGATAATGTTCAAAACAGATTTCAAGTGACACTTTCATTTAACATAACACAAGATTTGACAACGGTTTAAGAGATATCTAGCAAATCATCTTTCATTACGAGTTCGACGACAAACAGGTTAACAACAAGTCTTGGGTCCTATACCAATGAGACTCGAATTCTTATAATTCCCTTAACTTCTAGTTTTCTTGTTTCCCCTACCCTCGACGGTAAACTTAACCCATTCCAATGTCAATACCCAATTCAAGATTCAAGTGATCCTAACCATTTATCATATTAAAAAGACATTTATGTAACATCAAACACCTCATTTACACATCCGAATATTAAAACAAGGTTTCACCATTTTTACATCTCATTGAAAACTTAATTTACAAGATTTTAACAAATACTAAGTTGGATAAATTCTTACAAGGAAGAAGATGATGGCAATGTCGAAGGTCGACCCGGATATCTAACACCACAATCGAACCTGATCGATCCAAATAAAACACCCAAGTAGAAATCCTCTCCTCTTAGCTCTCTTACCCTTTTTGTGGTGATATTTGGTGTGTGATACCCTTGGTTGCCTCGACTGGAATAAAAAGAGAAGGACCCAAGTAATTTTTGACTCACTTTCTTCTCTTGGGTATTTGGATTGAAGCCGAATTTGGTTAACTTCCAAATCCTAGAATATCATGGACTTTGGCTCAAGGTAGATACAATGGAAGATATGTTTTTCTTGGATGATTTTATCTTGATTCTTCTTGGATTCGTACGAATAGTAGCAGACGCATCAAGGAGGGATTTGAGAAGCAAACACTTACATGGTTTTGGGTATGAGAGAGGATAATATGATGGAAGAACATGTTGGGTTTTCCCTCTTTGGGAGATTCGGTCTATAAGGGCGCAGGTCTAGAGGTAGAGGGAGGTTGAAGATGAAGATTTGCAAATCTTATTTTCTCTGCTTTTGTTTTGTTTTTGTCGTGAGTGGGAAGAGAAAGACAAAGGGTGTATATCTCAAGTTTTATAAAAGGTTTTCATTTTTATCAAATGTGTGTGTATATATGTATTTCACTTATAGTACAATTTGTGAAAATGTAAGTGTATACATTACACTTAGGTATTAATTGTATTTGAATCTTATGAAAGTTATTGTTTAAATGATAGTGTGTTAAATATTTTGTGTCCTGCGATATTAAATTGTGACTAAAGTATCATTGTTTGATAACTTTTATAACGTAGTATCTTATTGTTACGAGTCTGAAATATTTTTATCTTTGTAATATTCCATATCACGGACATTTGTCATTTGTTTTATCAAGCCCTTATCATAGTGTCGGTACGCGTGCAGTGTCGGTCACTGGGGGAAAACGAGATAACCTCTCGTCTTACAATTTATTTCATAAGACAAAAATGAAATATTCATAAAATGATATGAATGCAAACATGATGCAATAGTCTACTGTATGCGAGTTATCTACTCAAATGATCAGGTAAAGCTTATGCATGCTTAATGAATTATGCTTAGTAATAATAAATTACTAATTATTAGTTAAATTTTAGTGAAAATTTACCGTGTGTCACACGTAAGCACCCTCAAAGACCCTAGGAGGACATGTGCACATAGAGAAGTATAACTTTGAAATGCCGGCACAAGCACGAAGGAGCAGCAGCTCACATTGGGGGTCCTTAAGCTTAGCAACAACATCCATGAGCTCAATAGTTTTAACAACCATTTTCATAACAAGCTCATAGCTAAAATCAAAGTCAATGCTACTGGTCTACCCAATAATTTGACACCATGCAGCTGTCTAGCAATATTGGGCGGGAAAACACCTGCAAGCATGCTTCTGGGGTCTACCTGTGACCAAAAGACCTCGGTTTTATCAACATTGAGGTGCAGGCCGCACTGTGGTCCATCCGACATAATAAGCTCTAAAGCCTTTCCCACGACCAGGGTATCTCCAATAATAGTACCATCGTCTAGATACCAAGCTTGAAGGGAATGACTAAAGGAGTCTCTAATCTTACATATCAAGGGATGTAACACGAGAGCAAAGAGAAGAGGTCCAAGTGGGTCACCTTGTTGTACTCCCTGGTGCGACCATATTGTGTGTTCTCCATAATATAATCTAGCTGGGCTAGAGTAACAAAACTCCACCTAACGTGAAATGGCTGGGCAACGCAGGCGAACCTCCTTTAGCATGACCTCACGGTCCACCAAGTTGAAGGCATTTTTTAAATCCACCAATAGCATCGAGAGACCTTCCTCGCCACCTCGGTCCTCAATAAACCTAGTCACGGCATGAAGAATAGCCTCCCCCCCCTTCAGGGACCCCAACATACACCCCCCCAATAAACCTATTCACTGCATTATTATTATTATTATTATTAATTTTTTTCAATAGAGATTTGTTTATAACTTGAATAAAACTCTCTCACATACACCCTCTCTCTACTTTCTCACTAGGAATACTAGGTCTTGTAATGTGTATTTCGGTCAACCTCGACGGCTCGACTTCCTGATCACTCTTTTGATCTTGATATCTTGTGGTTTACATGAATAGTAACCTCATATAAGTGATTGAAAAATCGTAACCCTGATCAAGCGGCAACTTTGTGTAAAGGCATCACTTGCACTCCTCTAAAGACAACCTTGTTTTTACCTCATGTTTTGTAGTTTATTTTTGACAATCACAACCAAATATGACATATTTTACAAGAATTGAGAGGCTCACATGCACTCGTTTTAATGTAGCAAGGCGGCCAAGGACGTACTATAACTTACACGTTTCGATATTTGAAACCGGCTCGTTTTCGTAAATGAATGTCTTATATTAATAAGGTTTCTTCTTGACACAACCTCGAATTGAACCTACAAATTTGTGATACTTTCATGTGTCTTAGGTGTTGTTTGTTTGTTAAGAGGCTCTGAATCTGAATCTGATTTGCACATCTGAATCTGAATATATAGTTGAGAAATCTGAATCTGATTCCAATTTAATGTGAATAAGTGGGTGAGAAATCTGAATCTGATTGATACAAAAGTGTTTGTTTTGTAAAAGTATTTGAATGTGTTAGATTATTAATGTTTACAATAAAAATATCTTAACAAGTTTTATTAGGCGTGAAAATTTTTCACCTGCTACAAAATATGATTTGACACGATACAATAATAAACAGGTTATGGTTGTGATTAAATGGGTGGTCGACACGATTAACATGATTTATAATGAGTCGGGTTTGGCTTGACATTCTCAACACATCAAAACATGTTTAGGTTGTGATTCACATTTTAACACGAATTATCATCCTAGTTATTATTATCTTGTACATCATTTTTTGTGCGATGATTCTCCTTAAACGTACATTTTACAAGAAAGCGAACAAAATAAACAAATTGAAAAGAAAACCAAGTATAAAAAGATTAAAAAAAAAAAAAAGTTATAAGACATTAAGAGGTGTTAAGACACCTCTTTAACATCTAGTTAAACAAGATGTTTTTGCCTCTTACCGCCTCTTAATGATTAGAAAAAATCAAACACTCTTAATCTTGATTGCGTCTTACTGCCTCTTAATGACAAGAAAAAAACAAACACACTTTTTGGTCTAAACATCTGATTACAACTGACTGAGTCAGATTAAGATGTTATTAAGAAGTTTTCAGGAAAAACAAACACACCCTTAGTCTTGGTGACCAAAAAGGCTACTTACTAGCATTTTTACTTTTTTACCGTGAAAGACATACTTCAACCCTTAAAGTTAAACGAGCAAATCATTAGTAAGGGTTTACTCTTGACATATTATGATTTACTCTTGACATATTAGTAAGGGTTTTAAGGGAAGAAAATGTATCGAACTTTGTCAATTTCTAATAATGCCAACATAGTAACAAAATGATTACAAGTTCAACTTTTAAGTTTTAACAATTAATTTCCCAAATTTATGTTGAAGACATGATAATAAAATCATTTAAAATCACAGACCACTTCTTGTAATCCCCAAGCGCAAGTGCAATTCAATTTTCTCATCGGTCATTGCGCAAGTTTTGACATTTTAAATCTTAGTTTCGAAACTTATTGTGAATTCAAGCGGTGATAATATGTATAAGTAAATGGAAGACAAGAAATGAGTAAAAGAAAGGTCAAACAAATACACAAAGATTTATAGTGGTTTGGTCACGAAGCTTTTTCCTCGCTCTACTCCATTCCTCGAGTTTCCGACTCGAGAGTTACTTCACTATGTCAACAAGCTCCTTTTTTGGCGAAAAAAACCGTACAACGTTGCTTATACTTTTACCGATAAAGCTAAATATCGACTTATATTCTAGGTAGAACCAACATTTCTCTCTATGTATTTTGATAACTAAATACTAACCTAACTCTTTATGTTTGGTGTATGATGGTGTTTATGAACTTTGAAATATTCTAGTGGAGTATTATAGCACACCAATGTTGCAAAAACAAAACTAAAAACTACGACACAAAAGACTTTATGTTCTTCCTTTGATAAAATGATAGATCACTTATATGAATATAAAACAAGATAATGACAAAGAAAAGTGTGTATATGCTAGAAATATGTTTGTAAGAGATGAATAAAAATGAAGGCAAAAGTCTTGCTTAAATAGGCAAAACGTACCCGGTCACAAACCCAAACGGATCCATATATCCGTGCAGGTATCAATATACATATCTTAAGTGATAATTGACAAAGGGGAATGGATCTAGTGAGAAGAGATATTGGAATGAGAAGAGTACTAACCAGATATTTTAAATAAAGGGAGAGAAATCTCAAATTTGTGTTTGTAATTTCTTCTCATTCTTCTCATCCTAATTATATTTCTTATTTGATCCTTAATCTATTTACAAATAGTAACTTATGTTTAAAACTTGTTTACTTAAACTTTTACTTAATACGTTTTTATATTTATCATTATCATGGACGGAGCCACATGTATGCCGGGTGTGACACAGACTACATCCGATTTTAGGTCACGAAGTGCAAAAAGATTTCAAAACTGTCGTTTTTGTAGTATGTGCAACCCCCAAATAAATTTTAAATCTTGCTACTTTCATTTTAACGGTGTAACTTTAATTAGCCAAACATTTTCTTTTATGCAACACCTTATTAAAAATGTTGGGATTCATTATCAAAACATAACAAAAACGTTTTGATACTATTATTTGCATAGCTGTCAAGATCGCGAGTTTACACGTAAGATCGTACGATCTTACGTGCCCACCAGTCAAAATCGTGTAGGATCGTGGTAGGATCGCATCTGAGGTAGGATCGTAAGTAAGATCGTAGGATCGCACGTAGGATCGTAAGATCGACACGCGATCCGAGTTCACTTTTTTTTTTTTTTTTTAATCTTTTAAGTCCATCTCACTTGCTTAGGCAAAAAAATACATGTGTTTTACTAATGTCTAATAAGTAAACCATTATTGTCTCATTTTCTAAATAGATTATAGTTTATACATAGTTTTTTACTTTTCTAAATAGATTATAGTCTAAAAGTGTTCAATAGTTTAATTTATTTACTTCACTGTGATTAAACTAATCAAATGGTATGTTTTGAAATTCCACTTATGAAACGTTTGTTTTCTTGAAATCATGTAGATAGCTAGTATGTTTTGAGAAATTTAGGACTTATGTTATGTAATATTATTTCCACTAAAGCGTTAATGTAACGATGGAAACTTTACTTTTTTGTGTTTTACTATTACTTTGGTGTTTGAAATTTGAACTTTGTCATTTTCAAGAGGATATTATATAAATTTACCTTTGATGTTCAGTAGAAATGTAAAACAGTCTGACTTGGATATCATTTGTTTACAAAATATGACTAATTGGTAGGATCGTAGGATCGCGATTCGATCCTACGATCTCGATCTTGCAAAGACAAAAACGATCCTGCGCGGGATCGCGATCTTGACAGCCTTGATTATTTGTACTATTTACAATTTATAACAATGTCTTAACAAATTTTATAAAAAGTTTTTAACAATAAGTAACAATTGTTTTTAGATTACCCTTTTTCTAATACTTGTAGCCGTTTGAAAATAGGGTAAAGAGTAAACTGCAAAAATCATCCCTGTGGTTTGTGTATTTTCGCAAGAATCATCCCTATCTCAAACCTTCAGCATTAAACATCCCCAAGTCCACAAACCTTTGCAAATATCATCCCTATGAGGTCAAACGTTTAGCATATTACATCCCTACCCGAGATGAAATGACCATTTTACCCTTATTTTAACTTAAATACACTTTCACCCACACATTAACCCAAACACCCTCATCTTCTTCTTCACCTGTTCTAAAACACACTTCCATCTCCACCACCACCACACGCCGTCAAAAATACCAATCTGAATCCGTGTACACCACAAGCATAAAGAAAAATAGTACTAGATCAAAGTAACAATTCCAGAATCACAACTATAATAACATCACACCCCATGAATCTGAGCTCAAACTACCATAAAAATCTGGGTCGACCCGACCCTAAACACAATAGGTACAACAAACACCATTGTTATCAGATTCTTACCACACGAAAACCCTTTTTAAAATCGTTTAACTCCAAGCAAAGGTTTAACTCCAAGCACCCTTGGGCTTCGTGTGGTTTACGGTGATTGAAGGCGACGGAGATGGTGGTGGCGGCTTCACAGTGGTTTAACTCCAAGCACGACCCAAACAAGCTCTAATAGCGACTTTTGCTCCAAACCTGCAAACAAACGCACCCTTGGGCTTCGTGTGATGGCGGTGGTTGTACCGTGTTGGTAGTGGTGGCGCGTGGACTTCACCAGTAACCTCATCATGATAGAATAAGGGTGGGATAGTGTTGACAGTGGAGGAGCGCCACGGTGATGGTGGTGGCCAACGTGATGATGGCGGCTGGCGGCTGCAGTAGTGAGGGGAGGAGGGTGGCGGCTGGTGTTTGGAGAGGAGAGGGTGAGAGGCTGAGTTAGGGTTTGCAGAAAAAAGGACTAACCTAAATGAGAGTTTTAACTCTTTTATATTTGTCATAAGGACGAATTTTGTAAAGCCTTATGTCCCCTCAGGACTATAAGAGAGCATAAAAAGAGTAAATGACCTTTTTCCCCGTGAGGGATGATTATTGCTAAAGGTTCATGACTTTGATTTTTAATGCGAAGGTTTGAGATAGTGATGATTCTTGCGAAAATACACAAACCACAGGGATGATTTTTGCAGTTTACTCTAGGGTAAAAGAATAAAACGCCGCCGTATAAACCCTCACCACAAAACACACACACTAAAAACACACACACAGTTAATAAAAAAATGCCAAAAGCAGAAGAAGAGATGGTAACACCAGGTGAAATACTAGGCAAGTCAACTAACGTCAAACCTGGCAAAGGCGCGTACCTTTCACGCGACACCAACACCGTGTACGCTTCCATCACCGGCCGCCGGTCCGTCATCCCTCCTTCACCAGAATCATCAGACCAGGTATATTTACACTCACGCGCCCACATACTAATGTTTATATGTTTTAAGTTGATTAGATAGTCTGACCTAGGTATATATACACACGCGCGGCGCACGCGCTCATATTAGATTGGTTAATAGTTTGACCTAGTAGGTATATATACGAACACGCGCGTGGAGACGTACATATTTATGCCTAGTTGTATTGTGATTTAACTAGTTTTAAGGTTGTTATGACGGTTAGATTGTTTGTCGTTGTTTTGACCTAGGACAATATGTGGAAAGCAATGTTGAGCTTATGTTACACATTAGGTTCAAATGTAAGTCGATGTCATAGGTTAATATTACCTAGGTTTACACAAGGTTGTTATGACAGCTATATTTGTTGCAGTTTTGATATTGTATTGTAGTGTGAAGTTTGACTTAGGGCACAATTGGCAAATGTTGCAAGGCTAACTTAGCGGCCAGCTTATGAGTGTTTGCCCGTATTGGAAGACGTGACGATTTATCGTGAATCGACTGAGTTATGTGTTTTAGGGCACGGTTTTGTTATTCATATGATTGTTATTTGAAGTTTTGTGAAATTTTGAGGTGTGTGAAGTTTTGGGTTTGTGAATTGGTTATAAGTGTGACCTCGGGCATAGTTTTGGTATTCATGTCATTGTGCTAAAAGCTCGATGTATTATGAAAAACTGTAGTGACATTAATGAGAAATAGTTCATGTATTGATATTGAATTATGATTGTTTGTTTTGGTTTTGAAGTTGTGTAGTGATACAAGTTCGGATAAAAAATTTAGCGCACAACTTTTGTTTTTAGTAATGAAGGGAGAATACTCCTGATAACATTGCTAGGGAGAGATGTAGAGATGAGTTGTATCAATAGATGATTATGCTTAGATATCTCGTTAAAGTAGGATAAAATAATTTAATAGTAGAAAAAACATGAAATAAGCAGGTTGGGATCTCCTAGGGAGTATTACTGTTAGGATCTAAATGCGATACAGTTTTGAGTATAGAATAGTCTATGTTAACTGTGAAAACGCGCTTTTATATTACAAAAAAATTGTTTTACTGATCCCCAATGATTGGTGCGGCGGTTAGGCATCCTTAGAAGAAAGAGTGGAGTCATATACTTACATATAGCTGTTTTTAGATAGAAGGTGGTTATGTTGATGACACTTGTCTTTTCACTTGTTCTGATAATTTATTTTCAAGGCAGACATAATTTTATCGTGTATAACGAAGTAAACTCATAACGTTGAGCATGAGAACCTTCTTTCATTTTGCATATTGACTGATATATTCTTCGTTCGCCATTGCAATATTGTTCCGTGGTTCTTCTTCATCATCATAAATACCTTTCTCTGTTAATTAATTAATTAATTAGTTTATGTACTGTTTTTTCTTATTGAATGTCAGAGGCCAACAGTGGAAGTAATTGGACACAAAGCCCATGGTCCTGTTCCTGAGCCAGGCTGTGTTGTGATCGCTCGAGTAAGTACATTTGCTGATATCTTTTCCATCTCTTCTTGCACATAAATTTACTTGCATTTTACGGTTTCGTTAATAGAGCAGCGTTAAATGGATCATGTGTACATCCTGCTCTTTTTGTAGGGGCATTTTAGTCATTTTGCAATCATCTTCATCTTTGTTTTTCATAAAAAACGCATATGAAGAAAATCCAAATCTTTATCTTCCTCTTCACACAAATGTCTGTAATTTGATTTACTTTTACGAATCTTCATTTAATGGATGCAACTTCATTTTTTTTTTGTTAAGTAAAGCTTAGTTGCATGCAAAGGTAATTATGTATAAAACTGTGAAGCTACTTGATTCACTTAATCATGTCACTAGTTTTATAATTTATGAGTTATCGCTTATACCATAATCACATAACTGTTATGGATAGTAAACTGATATGTTTAAATTGCTTATATTAGGTAACTAAGGTGATGGCTAGGATGGCTTCAGCAGATGTTATGTGTGTTGGTTCAAAATCTGTCCGAGAAAAATTCTCTGGCATCATCAGGTAACGTGTATTCAAGATTTGTTTTAGTTAAGAAGCTTATTAGAATATTAGCAGTACATTTAATCTATCTTGGAGTGATTTAGAGGTGATCATGTATTTCAGAGTGGCCACATTAGGAAATTTACACAAACGTTAATCAAATTAAATGTTAAAGCATAAAATTCCGGAACTCGGAGTTGACGTCATGGAACTACGAGTTAGACAATATATATGGTAATAAAAAATGGCAACTAATACTGGAACTAGGAGTTGAAGTCATGGATGAACAGACACCAATGCTATTTGAATTCGTACCGGTAACTAAAACCGCTTGAGTAACACAATCTAATAACAAAAGCAACACAGTAGCCTGAATCCTGATGTTGGTATTAGTAGAAAAGTTTCAATATATAGGCCTAGAATTTACTAAAAGGACTACTTTAAAGTTCAGATGGTGATATGGATTTATAAAATTTTGCTGCAAACTCAGGACTATGTTACACATAGAAAGATTGGTTTATCGTCTGATTTGTAAATGAGTTATAGTCTTAAACATATATAGTACTCTATATGGTTAACTACAGATTGCATACAAGCACACAAGATGTTAGAGCAAATGAAGTCATTTAAGCACACAATGATACTTAGATTAGTTGATTTCATTCAAGCACACAGATTGCATGCAAGCACACAATAATGGTTAGATTAGTTGATTTCATTCACTTCCGTTGTGGGATATAAATTAAGTCATCAATATGTCACTGTTGATTTTAAATTCTAAATTTCGTGTGTTTTTATTTGAACAGGCAACAAGACGTTAGAGCAACCGAGATTGACAAAGTAGATATGCACACATCCTTCCGCCCCGGTGACATTGTCAAAGCTTCAGTTGTATCCTTTTTTTTAATATTCTTTGCAAAAATATATGTTTATATTTTCTCTGTGGCAGCAATAAAACCTTTAATTGTTCCAATGTTGTCAGTTTGTCACCTTTAACATAACTTTCATTGATAAGATTTCCCTAGGAGATGCACGCGCATATTATCTTTCAACTGCACAGAATGAATTGGGTGTTGTATCAGCAGAAAGCATGGCAGGTAACAGCTCTTGTTCTATCTGAAACTGAATACATTGATGTTAGTAATCATTATATAAAAGTGGCAACTTCAACCCATTATTAGGAACATGTCAGTTGGGGTTGTGTAAATTATCCAAACATTAGCTAAGATTGAAATGGGTCGAACTAAACAGGCTAAACGTGTGACCTTTTTTTTACCCACCCGACCCACCCATCTCGTCACCTCCACTAGTTGAAAGCATGCCAACAGAAATAAACTCAGTTTTTATAACATCTCAAATTAATATGAAACCTCCTCAAAACAGGAAGGCTGCGTATGAATAGTTTGATATTCAAAATTTCAAATAATCACTCTTATAAAACTATTTTCTATCATTGTTGAATTAGGATAATTGTTTCTTTGACCCCCATAAGTCAAAGTATACCTCCTTATCAATAGACAAACAATGTTGCTCATAACTCTTTTTGTTGTTCGTGTTGTGATCTCTATAGGTGCCACGATGGATCCAATAAGTTGGACAGAAATGCAGTGTCCGTTGACTGGTCAAATTGAGCAGAGAAAAGTTGCTAAGGTTGGAGCTTAAGATCATCAATTCATGCCAAGCCAATTTTCAACATCTACGAAAGATAACCTGTATGAGTTACCCTATAAACATCTGTTGCTAGTTCTCAGTTTAACTCTTTAAAGTTTTCATATTCTTGTGGTCTATAGATTTGTATTTTAGGCAGCATCGAGATGACATTATTAAGTACAGGATTTTAGTCCAAGTTTTGGTATCATTCCTAGTTTATAGTTTCATTGACTCATGTCATATAATTTGACCAATTGTGAGTCTTTTTCTTTTAGAAAATAGCCTATAACCCAAGTTGGTCTAATATAAGATGTATAGTCTGGCATTTTGGCATGCGGTTTCATATGATTATTGTCTTGTGAAAATCATTGTCATCTAATTAGTTTGTTAAATCATATAGCATATCATATAACAGCCGTGTGGCTACCAATGGCGCATAAGTGAAATGTAATTTAGTATGTTTACACAATCACACAAACATAACTAAGTTTTTACACAAACATAACTAAGATTAGTTTGGTGCAGTCGTGTCTTATAATTTTTGTAAGTATATATTCTATAACATCACTATGATATAAACAAATTTTTTAATAAAATTCTTATGACACCACTAAAAATACACCGCTCACTCAAAAAAAAAAAAAAAAAGGGTAACGCGATGAAGTTTAACGATGAGAGGTGCACTTGAGTGCGGATCACATGAACGAAATTTATAATTAACTCGTTTTATGAATACATCTTATTAGGGCTGAGCAACGGTCCGGAACCGACCCGAACCGACGAAAACCGAACCGACCCGAGAACCGATTTCACAAAAAACATGAACCGAAACCGAACCGAATCGGTTCGGTTCGGTTTTGTGTCGGTTCGGCCCGGTTTACATGCTTTATGTGCGTGTTTGGTCGGTTTTGGGTCGGACCGAACCGAACCGAACCGAAAACCGACATACGATAAGACATAGAACCGAAACCGAACCGAAAATGGTCGGTTCGGTCCGGTTCGGCTCGGTTTTCCGGTTTGGCTCGGTTCGATCGGTTTTGTGCTCAGCCCTACATCTTATATTAGATATTCATACTCAAATTATGAAGCTATTGAAATGAGCAATTAGAATAACTTAAACCAACAAATATCGGCTTTATTTCAAAATGATAAGACTTTTCAAACCATCTACAAAATCATAATTCCCCCAAATGTCAAAAGAACACCAATGCTCAAGAATATATAGTTCTGGAGAAAGTTATAAAAATGCAAATGCAACAAAGATATCATTCTAAACACTTACAAACCTTGTTCTTATAGAGTGTAGTATGTGGTCTTAAATCAATGAGTTAAAGAGAAGAAAACGTCAAGAAGATGATGCGCTGTCTGACAGGGAATCACCACTCGGAAAATTGCTCTGGGAATTCCCATTTGAGGATATCTTGGTGAAAAAAAGATCAGGCTGAGTTTTATCAACAAAAAAGTTGACATATTTCGGGATAGGGGGCTTCTTCACATTGGAAACTCCTTCAAGAATCTGTTCCACAAGACTCATTGAAGGTCTATTGTCTACCTCATCTTGAATGCACCAATATGCAACTTTGAAAATTTTGGTAACTTCATCAACACTAGCTTCCCGGTTTAACCTACTATCTATTAGGCTAAGGATGTCACCTCCCACCATAAGAACATTCGCAGCCAAATTAGGGAAGAAAGTAAAATTTGAATCTTCATATCGCTCTATGTTTCTTTTGCCATGCATTAATTCAAAGAGCATCATTCCATAGCTAAAAACATCTGCTTTGGCTGTGATGGCCACCCCTGATAACCATTCCGGAGCTAGATACCCTCTGGTCCCTCTCACAGTTGTCAAAACCCACCCGACTAAAGTCTCGACCTACAAGCTTTGCCATACCAAAATCTGCGATTTGCGCATGTAAATGGGCATCTAAGAGTATGTTTTCTGGCTTTATGTCACAGTGAAATTATACAGTCCCTGCATTTTTCATGAAGATAAACCAACCCTCTTGCAGTTCCTAGTGCGATCTGATATCTAGTTTTCCAGTTTAGAACGTTATCTTGTTTTTCACTGAAAAGATGTGAATGAAGAGAACCATTTGACATGTAATCATACACCAGTAACTTATTGTTACCTTCTGCACAGAACCCCCGAAGACGTACAATATTAACATGTTGGATGTTCCCGATTGTGCTGACTTCGCTCCTGAATTGCTTCTCTCCTTGAGTGATGCTTTCAAGCTTTTTCACCGCTACGATGGATGAATCACCAAGTACTCCCTTATAAACTGAACCAAAACCACCACCTCCCAATTTATCTGAGAAATTCTTTGTTGCTACTAGCAGATCTCTGTAGACAAACACCAACAATGATCCCTCCATTGTTGTTTTTCTACTTAATGCCCCCTTTTTTCTGTTGATTATTAGCAGAATCAAACCCAAGAGTTATAGGCCTCCATTATTCCTGCTTCCATCAAAACTTCCTGCTCCATAATCAACCTGTCACCGCTCACCAAAACCTAGCCGTCGCCAAAACTCAAGCGATTAGACATCACCACTGCTTAAAGGACTGCCATCACAATCAGTATAACGACGGGATGATTTGGTCAAAGTTATTACCATTGGTGGTTCGTGCTTGGATTTATTTTCCGATCTGATTTTATTGGCAGTCCGTGTTCGAATCATGTTTCAGTCATTTATTGTATTATTTGGAGGTAATTCATAAACCTTAATTGCATAATAATTAAACAATATTCATAAGCAATATGATAAGTTATCTTTGTTATATGATAAAGTTGTACAATATAGTTACAACATAGTAAAAAATCGCTATTAACGATGACTAATGATACGTTTTGGAATCATAATTGGTTGTTGTGTAACCGGAAACTTTTTGTTTAAACTGATGGTTCACAAAAATTGTATGTAGCAAGTGTATACATGGTTTGGAAAGGCGTGGTACACATGTATTGGTTAGTTTTTACTAAAGTCTATTAGACATAAAAGCTCATATTATTATCTTTCTTGTTTTTGCTTCCAAGGTTTAAACAGATATTAGTTTATGATATCGCCCTTCACACATATTTGTATCTGATAAAGATCAGACTATAGCACTAGTTTACGTGTCTAAGATTTTGCAAAATATTGGCATTTTTATATTTTTAGTTTTTTATAAAATCAGTTTGGTGCCTGTGATTGCAATTTTGATTAGTATGTCAACATTGGTTAAGCAGCTTATGGTGTTAAAATACACCATTTAAAAGGTTTTTACTGTTTTTGATATGGTCTATGTTAACTAATCTACTTGTCTGCTTATTCATTGAATGTGTATCTCTAGAAATCAACAAATAAGCAGTTACATTGAGTTACCCCAAACACCCTCATAACCATATTGGTTAAATCTGTTAACCATATTGGTTATAAATTTCTTTGAAATATTTTTTGACTTTAATTAAGTTTTAGATCCAAATTACTTTTGATAATGGTTCAAAAATACGCAGTTTCGTTCTAGAAATGCAAACAACTCGCGTATCATCTGAACATTCAATTAGAAAAAAATCATCGGGAAGTCCGAATAGTTGTGGCGTTGTGAGGCAATCTGTGGAGCATTTGGTTCTCTTAGCGCATACCTTATTTCTGGTAGGCATGTATTTATTTTCTAATATTCGTAAATGACAAGTCTGAAATCTGAAAATTTGGAATTCACTTCATTTGGACGTTAATACATGTGCATAGTAGGGGCATGTGGTTGTTGATTTAGCTGTAAAAAATGGGTTCTTTGGTTGGTGCGTTTGTTCTCCAAGTATGCATATGTGCACAAAATCATCGTCACTTTCTAGATCATTTACAAATGACCTTTTCTTGTAGAGGTTTGAGTGGATAGCTAACATTAATATTACATGAAAGAATAAACTAGTTGGTACGAGTTAAGAATTTTCTTTACATTAGTTTGCAATAGTCTCAATTTTATAAACGTATAATCGTGGATTTATGATAAACGATTGGAAAAGCACTTAATAACATAGGAATTTGATTGTCGATCAATAATTAAATTTTGGTTTTCATTTAGTATATATGCGATTTGGGAAGTAAATGGGTAGGCACCTGAATTATAATACTTTAAGGAAGGCTTTTTAACACATTGATTATATTAGAGTGTGATGTTTAAGAATGTTACGGTGAGGGTTTTCAAGTATGTATTTCCTGTACAATGATGATTATTAACAAATGCCAATATGTTTCTTGTAATTTTCAAATGTTTTTGTAACGATTGTGTTTTTTTGTTTGGTGTTTATCTTAATCTGTAATCACTGTTTAAAGGGAAACGTCTAAAGTGGATGATGAAGATAATGAAAGCACTTGATATGATCACCACTGCACATGTGCATACAGGAAAATAAAAGTTGATAACGAAAACTGGTGCATTCACATCAGACATCTCTTTGGTTTTTTCATTACATCTAAAGAGGATGGTGAATGCACATGTGTATACTTCAAGATAATTATGTTGGGATGAAGATATGACCATTGACCACTATGGCACATGTGCACATTTGAAAATAGAATCCCATAACAACTAAATGGGGCACGTACGTCAACAAGACTATTTGGTTTTTTATTGCACCTATGGAGGATGATGAATGCACATGTATACTACTTAAATATGAAGACGTTGGATGAAGACATGACCGAGATTACTTGCACACATACATACTTGAAAATAGAAGTCGATAGGGAAGGAATGGGGCATGCACATGTGTATGCCACTCAAGTTCACGTATGTTTCTCTTTTTGTGATTAACTTAGTTTATTTTATTGTAACAGATTAATGTATATGTATTATTAATCTAGTTTATAGCAATTAGTATGCATTGTAACATTCCATTTACTCTATATATCTAACTATCTTATAATAGAGGGATGAACTTCCCTCATATTAATTATTTTAAGATTTCCATATATAGAATTTTAAGCAAATACAAGTTACAAAGCATTAGTTACAATACTTAAAGCACAAATAAAAATACAAATCAAACTACAATTAATACACAACTTAAAACACCCCTTCACAAAAGAGTACATGTCTCTAATCATGATGTACAACATTTGCTTCACAAAATGACCTGTATTAACGATTCTGATACAAGCTTCTTGACCAAGATACTATTTTCAGTTCTTTTCCACACTCCTACATTAACTAGAGAGATCAAGACTGCTGTCCATGCATTAGGAAATACCTATATTCAAATATTCAAATTAATAAAACATATACTTTAAAGTTGCGGTTAGAAAGAAAACAATTGAAGTGTTGTTGTGATTTGGTTGGAAGAAAAAGTGTAGTGTTTGGTGGCTGCGAATGGTAAGGAGCATAGCTCCTTTAGTTTAATATCCGAAAATTAAAAAAAAATAACAAAACCGAGAGCGGCTTAGAAAGATAAAGGAGCACACATCGTGTTTCATTCCATCTTTTTTTCGGTTAGACTTAAATCAAAAACAAAATTGAAACCTACCTGAGACCTTTTAAGTATCTTGAAGACTAAAAACCACCATGAACCAACCACCATGGTTTTTGAGGTTTTGTGTAACAAAATCCACGTTACCCGAGACCTTAGTTTTAAAGATCTTGAAGACAAACTGTTGCGGCATGAGTTTGAAGAAAAAACAAGGGATTTAGATTGCTTATGGTTTGGTCTTAAAGATAGAATCAAACAAAGGTTTCAGCTTTGATGCTCGGTTATCAAGCAGTAAGAAATAAACGATTATTCTTCTGAGAAATTCGTTTGTGTGAGAGGATGGGTGGCTGTGATTGGAGTGAGTATTATTAGGGTAAACACATAAAAATTAGGGTAAGTTGTTTATATGGGCCAGTTTTTAGGCTATTTAATTTGGACCGGCTTTTGCTTAACTGATACAAGGATTTAACTGGGTTGATATTTTAAAGTGGTATAAGGCTTTGGGTTATTTGCTTTTGTTATTGTTGGAATCACTCCTAAACCTTATTCAAGTGTTAGTTACACATATGTAATAGTTAGCTTATTATGGCCTTTATGTTTGTTATTAGCCTTAAGCTTATGTAGAAGGCCCATGAGCTTAGGCCCAAGCCCATAGGAGAAAGGGAAGGAGTAGGAGTGTTTCCCTAGCTCCTTGCCTATAAATACCTTATGTAAACCTTCATTTGAAGGTTGGTTGTTCAAGTTATTTCCTTTCACATACTCCTACGCGAATCCGTATATTCATATCGTGTGTATGTGTTTGGTTTCTTGTTCAATCGCCTCTCTATCTTTCTTATAAGCTTGTGTGGTAAACCTTGTGACCTAACATGGTATCAATCGCCAAATAGTTGGGTGAACAAGTTTGTTTTTGAAGGTTTTTTTTTTTCGTGGTTTTACGCGTAAAAGTGAGTGACACTTTGGTTCGCTTAAAAACTTGTTTTTACACTATTTAATCCAAGATTCTTGTACTTTCAATGTTTTAAGGTGTTAAAATACTTGTTTTGGCAAAAAGTTTCAAACTTTATGCGTGGATAGTTGTTTTTAATCGAAGTTTTTGAACGAGGGTTCTATCCTACTCGTGAATCGTTTTAGAGGCTTTGCTTCATCAAGTTTCACACTTTTGTGTATTTTGGTGTTATTGAAGCTATTTTATCACACAAAACTGGTTTAGAAACACTTTTGGACAGAATCAAAATTTCGAGCATTTCTACGCGTAGTAAAACCCTAAAACTACGCGTAAGTGCCTCCTTGGTTTGATCTTCATTTTCGTGGTTTATTCCGTGTTTTCTTACTTGGATAAGTCTGAAAATACGTCGACTTTGGATATCTTTTGCACTGTGATAGTGTAAAAGATCATTTGGGCAAAAACCCTAAAATTACGCATAAGCATAAGCTTACGCGTAGAAATCCTACGCCTAAGATCTTTCCTACGCCTAAGCCTAGTCTTACGCATAAGAAAATCCTACGCCTAACTTTTGTCTACGCCTAACTTTAGTGCTTTTTCCTACTTACGCGTAAGCTAAATCCTACGCGTAACTCCTTATTGTTACGCGTAACTTTGGTGTTTTTACGCATAAGTGCTACTTGGTTCTTGTCTCTTCTACGCCTAAGGACACTTCATCAACAAAGGTTCATTCGACTACAAAGATCCATATTTACCAACACAAGTTTTCAACATGTCACAACCACCATACTCTAACTATTTCCCTTACTCTTATCCTCAACGACAACAACAACTAACTCCACAACATCAACAATGGAATCAACAACAAGCAATTTATCAACAACAATTTAACCAACAACATACTCCACAACTTGCTGCAAATCCACAACCTCAAATGGTTCAACCACCACCAAGTCTTCAAGTTCAACCGTACACAAATGACTTTAATCAACATCCATCAAGGATCACTATGAGGGAACCCACTTGGTTTGCAAAGATGTTTGAAATTTTAAGCAGCCAACAATCAATTCATGAGGCTGGATCACTTGATAGACCTCCAATGCTCACTCCAGGAAACTACGATCAATGGGTGATAAGGTTCTTTAGGTTTTGTGATCTAAAGAAGCCACATGGAAAGTTCTTAAAGAAGGTTATCTTGGAAGGTCCATTTGAGATGCCTACGATCATTGTACCCGGAGATCCAAATGCCATTCCACCAAGAGATGAACAAACGAACATTGCTAAGTTGCAGACTTGAATCATCAAGAACTTCTACACTATGAAGCAGATGAGCTTGCAATGGAATATATCCTCATAGGATTACCAAACCTAATTCTTCGTAGTGTTGATGCTCAAAAGACTGCAAAGAAAATGTGGGATCATATTCGTCTTCTTATGGAAGGATCTGTACTCAATCAGGAAGATTTGGAATCCAAAATTTACTTGGCTTATGAACACTTCATGATTGAACCTGGAGAGACACTCGAGTCCTATCATCACCGATTTTCTGACATCATCAATGATTTGGATAAACACAACATCAACATGCCAAGAATTGCAGTGAATACTAAGTTCCTAAGTAGTCTTGGTCTAGAATGGGAGAAGTATGTCATTTTTCTCCGTCAAGCGAAAAACATGCATCAGTCTACCTACGGATTATTTTACGATTACTTGAAGCCTCATGAAAAGGAAGTTGATAGGGAAAGGATTCTCGTGCTCAAATTGCTCCACCGACACATCCGAAAATCAACAACTTGCCTTATATGCTCAAAACAGTTATTCTCCTCAACCAAAGAACTCGACCAACTGCTACAATCACACCACATGATCCTTCACAACCTCCATCTCAACAAACTCAATTGGTTCCATATAACAACAACAATGCTCAAGCTGAAGCTAATGAGGAATCTGATCCGTTCGAAGCACTGCAACAAGGATTTGCTATGATTGCTATTGCCTTTAGCCGTTATACCAACAAATCCAACAACCGTATTCGTTCCTCATCTAATACAAGGAATCAAGCTGTTGTGAACAATGGACGAGTTGAAGTTCAGAATCGGGGTTATGGTCGCCGATGGGCTGGTGGTCAAGGGTTTAATATTGTGGGTAGGAATAACAATCGAGCTCCAGTGGTGGAACAGGGAAATGCTCGAAATGGGTTGAATGGTCTTCGATGCTACAACGCAATGGAAGGACACTGGCTAATGCATGCCCAAAGCCAAGGACTAGGGGCAGTGCTTATTTCAAAGAGGCTCTTCTTTGGCTCTTAAGGATGAAGCTGGTGGATCTCTCACAGACAAAGAACAGAGTTTTATGGCAAACGCAGACTCAGATGATGATATGGAGGACTTGCAGGCCAATGCAGCTGTTATGTTGATGGCTAATATGCATGAGTTACTGATGAGTGTGTAAATACTCATCATTTTTGGTCAAATCTGAACTGCAAAACGTTTAAAAATGCTCAGAAATGCATCAAAATACTGAAAATATCTCAAAAGTGCATTTTATATGTTTCAGATGCAAAATGTTTAAAATCAGATGAAAAATGAGCAAAGTTTGCAGATTTGGCAGTTTCAGTCCCCCAAGTTTCAAAAGTTGTCAAAAACAGTCCCTGAGCACATAATTTCAAAAGATAAATCACCAAAGGTCCTTTTAAAATCATAAGTTGTCAAATTTAGTCCTTTGGTGAAAAATGTCAAAAGTTTGAGAAAATTACAAAAGTGGTCCTTCAAGTTTGAAATTTGGCAAAAATGGCCCCTGGAAAATTGCAAAATGACAAGTTTGGTCCTTGTACTTATTGAGATTGTCACTTTTGGTCCCTTGAAACATCTTGGCAGAATTGGCAGAATAGATCCCTCTATTTTCAGAAAGTACAACATAGGTCCTTGTTTATTTAATACTTTAAACCTATTTTGGACCCTATCAAAACCCTTGGACCCCTGTCATAATACCCTTTTGACCCCCCTGCCCACTTGAACCCCTGTGGTCAAAAACCAGTCAAACAAATACCAACCCCGCCATCCCCTTTCCCTGTTTTCCCCCCCCTGTCTGCAAATCCTCTCACCATTCCACCCACCCCACTACAATATCTTCTCCTTGTTCCCTCCACCTCCACCAAACTCCAAAAGCATTTAATGCCCACCATCTCAACTCTCCAACTGTCAAAAGGAAAAATGGCGCCAAAAAGATGTTTAAACGGCCAGATGGTTTAAGCCATCCAATGGCTAAGATTTGTTGGGAAACATTCAGAGGAGAGAAACAAGGAGCTTGGATATAAAAGAAAGGAAAAAGGAAGCAAGAGATATAGTCTTCTAGTTTTTATTTTCTTTCTTATGTCGTTTTTTATGTCAAGTTGTTAATTCAGTGTTAAACTTGTATTATTTTGTTAAATTGTATCAAACTTATGTGTTCAAGTGTATTTCAATTATTTTCAAGCATCCAAATCAGTTTATGATCACAATTCAATATTCATGTTCACTGTTTCAAATTCTTAAGTCCAAATCTTGTTTACAAGCTTTCAATAGCTGATTTGTAAGCTCAAAAAAGGTTTATCTAAGCTTATTATAGCTTTGTATAAGCTTATATTACAGGTTTAAATGATTATGGTTCTTGGTCAACAAAAGTCAAACAAGGTCAAAAATGGGAATGCAGAATGAAATGGGTTGATGCAGAGGTGGATTGGGTTGTTTTGGATTCATTTGGGGTGATATTAAATAGGTTAGAGGTTCATGGTTCATGGATTCAAGCCATTGTGGCTATTGGACATCTTGTAAGTTGATTATTTAGTTTAAAAGCATAATCTGTTTCAATTGTTAAAACTAGTTAAAAGCTGTTCAAACAGTAGTAATTAAGTTATAGTAAGTCAATTTGATCATTAATATCAGTTGGATAAGAGTTTGGATCAGTTTGAGCCCATAACAGTTGCATTAAGAGGTGTTTGGTTTTGCTGAATTATCTGTCTCAGAAGCCTATTAAGTAGTTAAGTTCTGTTGTATCATGTTTCTTAAATATATTTGAACTCATTTGGGTCATTAAATTGGGTCTGCTAGTGCTTAAAGTCAAAATCATCTTAAATTGTCTCTACTGATCCACTGTTGTGGATTTGGAGTTGCAAAATCTCAGTTTGTGTTCAAAAGTCTCAAACAAAGCTTGCATTAGGTTTATAACATCATATTACATCAACTTCAGTCAACAAATTGGATCCAAAGTTGGAAAAAGTCAACTTCCCAACATTTCTTCAAAAGTCAAATAGCAAAAACTTGTTTTGGGCTCAGTTACCATGATTTTTCATGATCTCATCTTTGGGTCTTAACAAGTGAGACTTGGCATTCTTAAAAGCTCAACTGGTACCCTTACTTATCTACATTTTTGTGGATTTTTGTCATTTTTCTAAAAGCTTCAAACAAGCTCCTCTTTTTGGTTCTAACTCCCCTGCTCACTGTCTCAGTTACACTGAGAATTTTCTCAGTTTGTGCAGCTTGTGCACAGAGCTCATAAGAGCTTATCATGGCCTGATTTTTGGTACAATTAATCTCACCTAGGTCTATTGTAGGATACAAGTTTTGGTTTCAGGTTTCCAGCTTATTCAAGTGCTTATTTGCCTGCTTAAACCTGGCACCCTAGCAACTGTTTTTAGCTTATCATCAAAACATCAAATCTGTTGTATCTTGCATATCAGTGGTATTAGCTTGTTGGAACTCATTGCATTTTGGTTAATTTAGCTTATTATAGCTTCTTTATCAGTGTGGTAGCTTTTGGTGAGCTTTTGGCTTATCAAGTGCTTATTTCAAGTAACACTTCCACAGCAGTTCTATATTTCTCCATATAAGCACTTGTTTTTCTAATTTTCTCAGATTCCTAGTATTATTTTAGAGTTTTCCTGAAATTTTCAGATTTTTCCTAGCTGTTTTGCTATTTTTCTTAATTTTAATTAGTTTTTAAGCATTTTTAATTAGCTTTTAATACAAAAAATTCAGAAAAGGTTCAAAAAAATAAGTTTTCATTTTTCTTAGGTTTAGATAAATATAAAAAGTAAAAAAAGTAATTTTCCAGATTTTTCATAGTTCATTTTGTAATTTTTAGTAATTTAATTAGTTTTTAATAGTTTAAAATTCCTAGAAAATAGAAAAATAATCAGAAAAATACAAAAATAGTTTTGAAAATTCTAGTTTGATATTTTAGACTTTTCCATTTCATAATTTTATTTTTCTAGCTTTATTTCCTATTTTCTTGTATTTTAGATTAATATTTAACAGTTAAAAATAGTTTTTAATTAGATAATTAGTTTTAAAAATAATTTTCTTTTTCTATAAATTTTCTTTTATCATTAGGTTTGTAAAAACATCATTTTCATATTTTTAGGGTCAATATTGCTTTAGTTTCATTTTTTAACTTGTACGTCGCGTAGATTTTAATTTCAGTTTCGTAAAAATATAAAAACAAAAACATCATTTTAATTGTAGTGATAGCGTTTATTTAATAGATTTTATCTTTTTAATTTCCTCTCATTTGCATTTTAGCCTTTGTTTGTTTGATTTTCTGTAGTTATAATCATCAAATCATATTCCCTTTTCGTTCAAACTTCTCGATCACTACTCGTTGATTGATCCATTGCATAGCTTCGGGGACATAACGACCCGGGGAGACCCTATACTCCTCAGTTCTTCATTGATTTCGTGCTTAAGCAGTTTTAAGCTGGTTACGGTCCGCCATTCACAAGTGGAGGGCTTGTGTGATTTAGCTTGACTGTTTGGCACGCATCAAATTTTGGCGCCGCTGCCGGGGAGCTGTGCTGATCTATCTTCCGTTTAGCAGATTAGTTGTTTGAATCCTCACTCTTTGTTTATATCATCCATCTCTGTATATATATATATCCATATTTTCTTCTAAAAAATCCAAAAACCCAAAAACATCCAAAAACGTATAAAACACAAAAATATTTTCTCTTTTGTTTCTATATATGTATCAAAAATAAAAATATAAAAAGATTCGTCGTTTTCTTTAATAATAACAACTTAAAAGATTACCACCGCAAACCAAGGCAGTGCACTACCTAACTGGGGGTGCGACCATAATAAGTTCCCGAACTAAAGATTTAAAACTTGCCTTTGTGTCCTTGTGATTGGTGTACTTTTTTTAAAGAAGCCATTCATCTTGGATTATTGGTTAAGTTCACTGTTGTTTTGCCTCGATTTTGTGTTAATTGATTTTGTTGTGATATCGACGTTTCAGAACCAGAAAACCCATAAAGATTCTTCTCACACCACCATTTTTACAAACGTCTTCATAATTCCATTTCTCTCCTTAACTCTGAGTTTCCTTAGAGTTAACTCTGGTGTATGCGCACTCGCTCTTCTAGATCTGTAAGCCCATTTCGTGAGCTTATCAAGATTCCAAGAAGGCGTGTTCGTAGACTTTCTGCTCCATCAGTCGGATCTGAGATCCGGACTGTTCACACTTCTTCCGCTATCATGGCGGATGAAATTCTATGTTGAGCTTCTCCGGCACCCATCGACGGGTATGGAGATGCTATCGTTGTACCAGCCATCGTGGTTGAAAATTTTGAACTCAAGACCGGGTTACTGAATCTTGTAACTTCAAATCAGTTCTACGGTTTTGAGCGGGATGATCCTCATGCTCATATAAGATGGTTTAACAAGATTGCATCTACCATCAAGTATAAGAATGTCCCTTCTGATGCTGTTAAGCTTTCTTCGTTCCCGTTTTCTCTTAAGGGGCAAGCCCGGATTTGGCTTGAAAAGCAACCCCCTAAATCAATAGAGACATGGGAAGATCTGGTGAAGAAATTTGTGAATGAATTCTATCCACCTTCCAAGACCACGAGTCTTAAAAATGAAATCATCAAGTTCACTCGGAAGTTTGATGAATCCTTCAGTGAATCGTGGGATCGTTTCAAGGAATTGCTTCGCAAATGTCCTCACCACGGTTTCTCCGAGTTGATGCAACTCGATACTTTCTACAATGGAGTGAGTCAATCTGATCAAGATTCTCTCAATTCCTCCGCGGGAGGAATTTCCTAAGCAAAACTGTCAAAGAAGCTTTAGCGATAATCGAAAACAAGTCTAAAGTCCGCACTGCACGAAGCAAGCCGGTTGTTTCCCAAGTCAGTGTTGGTCCTTCTTCTTCTTCATCGCCCGTGAGTCAGTCTAGCACCGATGCTAAGATTGATAAACTCACGGAAGCTATCCAAGCTTTGGTTCTCTCCAACCAAAAGAAAGTCTCTTTTCCACAAACTTCACCTCCTGCTGAAGTTAAGAAAGTGGAAGTCTGTGTTACCTGTGGTGGCCCCCATGCTTACTATAACTGTATGGCCACCGATGGTAACCCTTTTGAAGCTAATGCTGTGGGCGGGATGCCTAATCAAGGAGGCAATCAATATCGTGCTCCTGTAGACCCGAACCACCGTCCTAACCACTACTCTGGACCTCGGGTTTCAATCAAAACCGCAATCAGAATCAAAACAGACCAAACCAAGGTTTTCAAAACCAAGGTCACTTCAATCCAAACAACGGTTTTCAGAATCAGAATCAAAGTTTCCAACATCAAGGAAATTACAATAGAAACCCAGGTCAGGGAAATTTCAACCCAGGGTATTTTCATGCAAACAATCAAGGGAATTTTCAGAACCAAGGCCCTAATCCTAACAATAGAGGCCAGATTTTCCTGTGCAAACTCAAGCCATTGTTCCAACTGGACCATCATCTGATGAGCTGTTGAAACAATTCATGAAATCCCAAGAGGAAATGAATCGGTTGTTGGTCGGCCGATTTCTGACATCAAGAAGTCTTTAAATGATCAACCCTCGGGCTCAGGTACTCTACCTAGCAACACGATCGCTAATCCGAGGGGCGATGCAAAGCCGATCACAACCCGAAGTGGTGCTTCATATGTTGGACCTGCTGTTCCTACTACCTCTTCTTCTTCTTCTATCCCGAAGGTAGTGGAAAGCGAACCTCCAAAACACAATGGACCTACGACTCCAATGCCTCCTCCACCTGTGGCAATAAGTCAAGTTACCAAGGAAACAACGGACAAGGTGCATTATTCAAGTCCACGAAGTACCGCACACGTCCAACCTTCGGTAGTCCATCCTCAGGTTGTCCCGAAACCCAAGACCAAACCTGGAGTTGTTTTTGAACCTCCAGTTGGTGACCCTAAATCCAAAACTTCTATTCCTTACCCTCACGGTTACATGAGCAAAAGCTCCGCGAGAAAGCTAGTCATCAAATGGAAAAATTCTTTCAAATTTTCCAAGAACTTCACTTTGACATAAGCTTCGCGGATGCCATCATGTTAATGCCCAAGTTTGCATCTACTCTGAAACACATGTTGAGCAACAAGGAAAAGCTGTTTGAAATGGCTAAGACTCCTTTGAATGAGAACTGCTCAGCTGTCTTGTTAAAGAAGCTTCCCGAGAAGCTAGGAGATCCCGGAAAATTTCTTCTTCCTTGTGTTTTTCCTGGGATGATTGAATGCTTTGCTCTTGCCGATCTTGGTGCAAGCATCAATCTGATGCCGTATTCAGTGTGGAAGAAACTGTCTCTTCCGGAACTTATTCCTACCTGCATGACTCTTGAGCTTGCAGATCGTTCTATCTCGCGTCCTCTCGGCATCGCCGAGGATGTATTCGTGAAAGTAGGAAAGTTCCATTTTCCAGCTGACTTTGTGGTCGTTGATTTCGATGCCGATCATCGGGTTCCTCTCATTGTTGGACGAGGATTCCTGAGAACGGGCCGTGCTCTTATTGATGTGTTTGAGCAAGAGATCACTCTACGTGTGGGTAACGAAGCTGTTACCTTTAACCTCGATCAGACTTCGAGGTACTCCTCAAATTATGATACTGAATCAGTTAATCGAGTCGATTTAATTGATGTTGCTTCAGAGGAGTACTCTCAAGAGTTTCTTGGTTATCTTCATAATTCTGTGAGTGGAAATTCCAATTCCGCCACATCTTCTCAACCTATCATTGCCGACTCTTCCCCCTCTCTCACTCCGTTTGAGGGAGGTGACTTCCTTCTGGAAGAGATCGATGAATTTCTTGCTACTGATGAATCGATTCCGCCTGGAATTGATGGTGTGTATGATTCGGAGGGGGATATTCTTTATCTTGAGCAATTGCTTAATGAAGATCCATTACCTTCACTCCCTCCGAAAGAGATCACAACTGAGGAAATCAAATCAGTACAAACTTCTACTGATGAATTTCCCGAGGTTGAACTTAAGGACCTACCTCCTCATCTAGAGTATGCATTCTTGGAGGGTGATGATAAATTACCCGTCATAATTGCTAAAGACTTGACTGAGGAGGAGAAAACTGCTCTCATAAAGGTCTTGAAGTCACACAAGCAAGCAATTGCTTGGAAACTCTCCGATATTAAGGGTATCAACCCTGAGTTTTGTACTCACAAAATCTTAATGGAGGATGACTTCAAACCAGCAGTCCAACATCGAGAGGGTGAATCCTAAGATTCATGAGGTTATCAAACAAGAGGTTCTCAAACTTCTTGATGCCGTCCTGATTTACCCGATCTCTGATAGTCCTTGGGTTAGCCCAATCCATTGCGTTCCTAAAAAGGGTGGCATTACTGTTGTCACAAATGAAGAAAACGAGTTAATTCCAACTCGATTGGTTACGGGATGGCGTGTGTATTGACTATCGTAAGTTAAACGAAGCCACCCGTAAAGACCATTTTCCTCTACCCTTCATGGACCGAATGCTTGAGAGATTAGCAGGGAACGAGTACTATTGTTTCCTCGATGGTTTCTCGGGTTACTTTCAGATCCCCATTGATCCGCTGGATCAAGAGAAACCCACATTCACCTGCCCATACGGGACGTTTGCCTACAGACGTATGCCTTTTGGCTTATGTAATGCTCCTGGCACGTTCCAAAGATGTATGATGGCAATTTTCCACGACATGATCGGGAAAACTATGGAGGTGTTTATGGATGACTTCTCGGTCATTGGGGACTCGTTTCATACATGTCTCTCCCATTTAGACACAATGTTAAAACGGTGTGAAGACACCAATCTATGTCTAAACCGGGAGAAGAGCCACTTTATGGTCAAAGAAGGCATAGTCCTTGGCCATAAGATTTCTAAGAATGGGATTGAGGTTGATAGAGCAAAAGTTGATGTTATTGCTAAATTACCTCATCCTACTACCGTCAAAGGTATTAGGAGTTTTCTAGGTCATGCCGGTTTTATCGTCGATTCATACAAGATTTTTCTAAAATCGCTCGGCCTATGACCCATCTTCTCGAAAAAGATGCTCCTTTTATCTTTTCTCCTGAGTGCATCGAAGCTTTTGAAACACTTAAGAAAAGCTACGGAAGCACCCATTCTAGTTGCCCCGACTGGGATTTACCCTTCGAGCTCATGTGCGATGCAAGTGATTTTGCTATCGGTGCGGTCTTGGGGCAACGCAAAACCAAACATTTTCAGCCAATCCACTACGCAGCAAAACGATGATGGCTCAGACCCATTACACCACTACTGAAAAAGAATTATTAGCTGTGGTGTATGCGTTTGAAAATTTCGGCCATACCTTATCTTGACCAAATGCGTGGTGTATACGGATCACTCGGCTCTCAAATATCTCTTTGCAAAACAAGATGCAAAGCCGAGATTGCTCCGTTGGGTTCTCCTCCTACAAGAATTTGATATCATTATTCGTGATAAAAAGGGAGCTGAGAACCTGGCTGCTGATCATCTGTCCCGATTAGAGAACCCTCACCAGGATGTGTTTGAGAAAAAGGAAATAAATGAAACATTTCCTCTCGAAACACTCAATATGGTTTCTTTTCGTGGAGACTCTTCTACCCCATGGTTTGCGGACTTTGCAAATTACCATGCGGGTAACTTTGTGGTGAAGGGATGTCGTCCCCAACAGAAAAATAAATTATTTAAAGATGTGAAACATTATTTCTGGGACGACCCCTACTTGTTTAAAATCTGTGCGGATCAAGTCATCCGCGATGTGTATGGTCGAAGCTATTGACATTTTCAAGGCTTGCCATTCTGGACCTACTGGGGGACATCATAGCCCCAACTACACCGCCAAGAAGGTGTTTGATTCCGGATTCTATTGGCCCACGATTTACAAGGATGCCCATGAATTTGTCAAAACCGGTGACGCTTGTCAACGTCACGGGAATATCTCACAAAGGAATGAAATGCCGCAAAACGCCATTCAAGTGTGTGAGATTTTTGACATCTGGGGTATTGACTTTATGGGGCCATTTCCTTCTTCCCATGGTAACAAATACATACTCTTGGCCGTTGACTACTTGTCAAAATGGGTTGAAGCTAAGGCTTTACCCACCAACGATGCCCGAGTTGTAGTGAAATTCTTGAAATCCTTATTTGCTAGGTTTGGAACTCCACGAGCCATAATCAGTGATCGTGGTACGCATTTCTGCAATGACCAATTTGCAAGAGTCATGCAAAAGTATGGTGTAACTCACCGTACATCTACTGCGTACCACCCACAAACAAGTGGGCAAGTGGAAGTTTCTAACCGGGGATAAAAGAATTCTTGAGAGGACGGTTGGTGAAAACCGTGCCTCTTGGTCGGATAAGCTAGATGACGCACTCTGGGCCTTCCGTACAGCTTACAAAACACCCATCGGTGCACTCCATACAAGCTAGTGTACGGGAAGGCATGTCATCTACCGGTAGAGCTCGAGCACAAGGCATACTGGGCCTTGAAGCATGCTAACTTTGATATTCAGACAGCTGGTGATCACCGGAAAGTTCAAATGAATGAATTAAATGAACTCCGTGATCAAGCTTACGAGAACTCTTTGATCTATAAACAAAAGACAAAGAAGATTCATGACTCAAAAATCAAGAACCGCGTTTTTAACGTTGGTGATCGAGTCCTTCTTTTCAATTCAAGATTGAAGATTTTCTCGAAAATCAAATCTCGCTGTCGGACCATTTACCATCGCTAAGGTTTATCCTTATGGCACCATTGAGTTATCTCAACCCGATGGTCCTAATTTTAAAGTGAATGGTCATCGAGTGAAGCATTACTTTGGAGAGGACATTCCCCCTGTGGTTGTCCCGGACTTACAAACTTTCCCCATGAACCAATGAATGCGGGGATCGAGTCAAGCTAGCGACTCGGTAATCAAAAACAGTAGCATGCCATATGGGTTTTCACCCATATTTCTGACTTCTTTCTACTTTCTACCACTCTAGTGTGGGGGAGATGCCCCACACTTGTATATATATTTCAAAAAAAAAAAAAAAAAAAAAAAAAAAAAAAAAAATCTTCTTTCTAAATAATGGCCGTAGTATTTCCCTTTCACGTTCTTTGTTTCGGCATAACCGCCGGTACTTTGAATATTGAGGGCAATATTCATTTCTAAGTGTGGGGGGGATTCTCACGAATTTTATCATGTAATTATCCGCCTAATTCCCCCGTTTTTGGCCAAAATTTTTTTGGAGTAAGTGTTCTACACTTACTCATTTGGTTATCAGTCCGCCATGTCTGTAAGACAAAAGGATTGGCTAATCCAGGAGCAAACGGCTCTTGGTAAAGATTTCTCAAATCCGTTTATATGGCTTGCAATTTGCCCAAAATTGTATGGTTCTCAACTTACCATATCCTAAAAAGTGAAGAGTTGGCTAGCCCGCAAGGTTATGGCTTGTGGTAAAGGCAGTGGAAAAACCATAATTGGTATTCACCTCACCAAAGATAATTCTGATAATTTATCTAAGAGTTGGCTAGTCCAGAAAGTACGGCTTCGGTAAAGACACATCAAATCCGTTATATGGTTTATGATTTGCCAATAAATCGGATGGTTATCGGTGTACCATGGTTCTTGCTTGAACTGAAACATTTGGCTACTCCAAGTAATGGCTTTTGGTAAAGAGATGCAAATCCATTATGTTTTCTCAAAAGATTGCTAGGGACTAGCAATAGTTTAGTGTGGGGATTGATGAGTATGTAAATACTCATCATTTTTGGTCAAATCTGAAGTGCAAAACGTTTAAAAATGCTCAGAAATGCATCAAAATACTGAAAATATCTCAAAAGTGCATTTTATATGTTTCAGATGCAAAATTTTTAAAATCAGATGAAAAATGAGCAAAGTTTGCAGATTTGGCAGTTTCAGTCCCCCAAGTTTCAAAAGTTGTCAAAAATAGTCCCCGAGCACATAATTTCAAAAGAAAAATCACCAAAGGTCCTTTTAAAATCATAAGTTGTCAAATTTAGTCCTTTGGTGAAAAATGTCAAAAGTTTGAGAAAATTACAAAAGTGGTCCTTCAAGTTTGAAATTTGGCAAAAATGGCCCCTGGAAAATGGAAAATGGCAAGTCTAGTCCTTATACTTTTTGAAAGTGTCATTTTCAGTCCTTGGATAAACTTTGATGAATTGGCGATTAGGTCCTCATTTTCGAAAGTACAACAAGGTCCTTGTGTTATTAACCTTTAAACACCCATTTTGGACCCTATCAAAAACAACCTTGGACCCCCTGTCAATACATTTGACCCCCATAATATAATATCCCCGTGGTCAAAAAACTTCACCAAACAAATACCACCCCGCCACCCCTTTCCCGTTTTCCCTCCCTTTGTCTCCTGCATATCCTCTCACCATTTCTCACCAACCCCACAATATCTTCACCATGTCCCCCCCTCCACCAAACTCCAAAAGGCATTTAAATGCCTCTCCCCATTTCACTCAATCTCTCCTAACTGTCAAAAGGAAAAATTTGGCGCCAAAAAAGATTTTGAATGGTTGAGATCATTTCAAGCCATCCAATGGCTTAGATTGTTGGGAAACATTTCAGAAGTGAGAGAAACAAGAGCATTGGGATATAAAGAGAAGCAAAAGGAAGCAAGATATAGTCTACTAGTTTTATTTCATCTTAATGTCGTTTTTATCTCAAGTTGTTAATTCAGTATAAAACTTGTAATATCTTGTTAAATTGTATCAAACTTATGTGTTTAAGAGTTTTGAGACTTATGCAAGCAAAATTTCAGTTATGTTTACAAATGCAACTTTCTGTTCACTGTCTCAATTTGCAATTTCAAGTCCTAAATCTTGTTTAGAAGTTTAATAGCTTTGTAAGTTCATATCAGCTTATATAAGCTTATTACAGCTTTGACAAGCTCCCATTCAAGTTTAATCATGATTATTGAACAAAAGTCAAACAAGGTTAAAAATGGGAATGTTAGAAATGAGATGGGTTGATGCGGGCTTGGATTTGGGTTAAAAATGGTTTAGTATAGTGGTCCCTCACGGTTTTAGCTTTCATATTGGACAAGTGGTTAGATTATTTCTCAATTTTCACTTTTCATGCTATTTTTGTTTTTCATGCTTGTTTAAGTAATTGTTGTCACCAATGGGTAAAACCTGTTTAGATAGTTATATTTAGGTCATTTGGACTCAGTTGGATCATTATTACAAAGATGGTTAAGAGTTTTGGTCAGTTTGAGGTCATGACAGTTAGAGTAAAGGGTGTTTGGATTTATAGTCTAAAGGGTTAGAGGTGTATTCGTGTTAGGTTTCTTGTTTGAAGTTTGTTTAGTCATTATAATTGACTCATATCTGTTTTTGCTTGTGTGCTGCAATCCAAGAAAGTCAACATCTATATCACTTGAATCCAACAGGTCCAATTGTTGGATTTTTGAAAGCAAGTCACTTGATTTGTGTTTAAAAGTCATAAACAAAGGTAATAGCTTGCATTACAATATCAAATCATAATCAATCATCAAATTGGATCAAAAGTTCATTAAAGTCAACTGTGTTTTGTTCTTTCAAAAGTCAAAATGTCAAAAAATTGTTTTTCGCGAACTTGCAGCTTGTGTATAGGTTTTATTAAAGATCTCATTTTAGGTTCTGATTTTGGAATATAAGTTGGCTTGGTTGTCTTTAAGACCTACCCTTACTTATCTGTTTTTGCTTTAAGCTTTTGGATAAGCTTGGGTATAAGCTTCAAAGTGAGCCTAACTCCCCTGCACCAAGCATTAACGAGTGGTTTCTCATTTTGTGCGGCTTGCACAGTGCTTATTAAAGCTTGTCAAAAGCTGGTCTTTTGGTTAACAGTAGCTACCTAGGTCTAGTTTAAGTCTTGATAATTGGTTTTTAGTTTAGAGCTTATTTGGGTGCTTTTTCTTGAACTGCAAGTAGGTACCAAAATCTGTTTTAACTCAAACTCATAATCATCAAATCCTTGTAACTTGCAATTCAGTAGCTGTAGCTTGTTGCTTTTAGTTGTATTTTGGTTACTTTTGCATATTATAGCTTCTGTGATCAGTGTGGTAGCTTGTTTGCTCATTTGCTTATCAAGTGCTTATTTTAATAAGCACTTGATTCATCAGTTGCATTTTTCTCCACACAACCACCTGTTTTTCCAATTTTCATAGCTTCTTAATATTAATTTAGAGTTTCCCTGAAATTTTCAGATTTTTATAAGCTGTTTTGCTATTTTTCTTGATTTTAATTAGTTTTTAGCACTTTTTAAATAGCATTTAATACAAAAAATTCAGAAAAGGTTCAAAAAAAATAAGTTTTCATTTTTCTTAGGCTTAGATAAATATAAGTAGTGAAAAAAGTAATTTTCCAGATTTTTCATAGTTTATTTGGTAATTTTTAGTAATTAAATTAGTTTTTAATAGTCTAAAATTCATAGAAAATAGAAAAATAATCAGAAAAATACAAAAATAGTTTTGAAAAGTCTATTTTGATATTTTAGACTTTTCCAAGTCTTAATCTTATTTTTCTAGCCTAATTTCCTATTTTCTTGAATTCTAGGTTATTATTAATTAGTTAAAAATAGTTTTTAATTAGATAATTAGTTATAAAAATAATTTTATTTTTCCATAAATTTTATTTTATCATTAGGATTGTAAAAACATCATTTTCATATTTTTAGGGTTAATATTGACTTAGTTTCACTTTTTAATTTATACGTCGCGTAGATTTTTAATTCAGTTTTATAAAAACATAAAAACAAAAACATCATTTTAATTATAGTGATAGCGTTTATTTAATAGATTTTATTTTTTTAATTTTCCTTTAATTTGCATTTAAGCCGTTTTTATTTGTTGGCTTATTCATAGTTATAATCATAATCTGATCCTTTTCCGTTCAAACTCTCGATCACTAAACGTTTGATAATTCATCGCATAGCTCAGCTGGGACATAACGACCCGGGGAGACTCTATACTCCTCAGATCTTCATTGATTTCGTGCCTGAGCTGTTTTAAGCTGGTTACGGTCCGCCATTCACAAGTGGCGGGCTTGTGTGATTTAGCTTGACTGTTCTGCGCGGATCAACGATCAAGATGACCAAACGGTTTCCCTTGATAATCAAATTGACTCCGTGGTTATACTTGAGGATCTCAGTAATGATCAAGTTGTGACTCACGTTGAACACGCCGAACTTTTGCCTCATCCAGATTTTGCTCGTTTAATACAAGACCATCAGACCATAGTGGAAAAATGTCATGCCATTAATCAGGACTTGAAAAGCAAAAATGCCTTTGTTAACCAAGGATTTTGAATGTTTACAAAAGCAACTCAACTTTTTCAAAACTCAAGAAAAGCGTGAAAAGCGGTTTTGAAGCGACCTTTGCCAAATCTCATCAAAACGAAAAATATTTAGAAAGACGGATCGTGATCTAGCCGCTTGAAGAATGCTTTGTTGTCCGAAATAGAACAACTGAAACATGAACATAAAAACCAAATTAACGCTCTCACCTTGGAAAATACAAAAAGCTAAGGCTGAGTTGTTAACTTGTCAAAAACAGTTCTCTGCATACAAAAGCATTCAACGAAACGAATAGATGATCATCTTGAAGAAATCATCGGCTTGCAAAACAAACTTAAAGAGTTTAAAACTGTTGTTTACAAACATGGCGAGTCGGTCACAGCCATTGAAAAGTTTACTTTAAAACCCAATCCAAATGGATATGGACCGAATCTTGCCGATTACAAACCTAAGCTTTCAACCAAAGCATTCAAACCAACTCACGAAGTTTCAGTCGAGAATATAAAATTGATAACTATGTTATGAGTGTTGTTGAATATCATCGTCAAGAGGAATTAGATGCAGAAGACGAGAGTCGATCAAAATTAGAAAATGTTGTTTACAACAAACCTTTTAATTATAAAAAAGCGGTCACTTTCGTCACACCAACAAATTCTTCTAACACACCAAGGATTATCATAAAAGCGTCTGAGTCTTCTAATGATAATCCCAAACCAGATTATGCACAAACTTATGGTCCTTTACCTTCCATCAGTGAAGTAAACTCAAAACCGGAAAATCGCAAAATTCTTCGATATTTTGACCTTTTCATGGCTGACCTCAAAACTTTACAACATGAGATAGAATATCATTCGAAATCAAAGTTCAACTTTTCAATCGCCTCTAGCGCGAGAACAAAGAGACATTTTTAGAAAAATCTTTTACCAAATGTTAAAAATTTGAAAAGTTGTGCATTGTCTTGGGAAAGGACTTTCATAAGGAACTTGGATTGATGAAGGTCGTTTTCGAGAAAACAGAAACATCTATTTCTAACACTAAACGTAAAAGAAATTGTTGAGAAAAGATGTTGATCGACTCTTGGAAGATGTCATCTATGCTGATGTCCATAATGTTGTGCTATTGAATTCTTTGTCATATGCATTTGATTATATCTCTGCTGATACTTTTGATTCTGTGGTAAATGTTGAGAACACTAATAATGTGCTTCAGATCGAGTCCTTAAAAGTTGAAAACAAGCGATTGTCAAACGAACTTTCAAATGCAATACGTCGTCTTAATTGGTGTCAAAAGATATTCACGATCAACAACTTGCTTTTCAACACAAAATCGCCCGATTCGTGCAAAATCTTCGATCCTACAATTGAGCAACTGGATGATCAAAACGTGTCTTTAAGTGTCAAATCTCAAAATATGAACAAGAACTTGTAAAAGTTAAAAGGAATATGGTGTCATATTTGATTTACTCAAAAAGACTCGTGATGAAGCATCAAATGAACTTGATCATTATCTTGCACACACTAAAGAAGTTATGCATTTTTCTTTGGAAATATTAGGTCCGAAAATCAAGATCTGATTCACACTATCTTCAAGTTAAGAGAAATGTTAGGAAAGTATGAACAACTTCCGCCTACCGTGATTAAGAGAATAGCCCCAGTAACACTTAGTAATCGTGAACCTAGAATCCTCTTGCCAAATCACAAGTTGCTAACGTGCTTCCTTCTCTTTGAAACAGGAATAGTTGACTTTTCCAAACGTCCACACTTCACAACCTAGGAGCACTACATCGAAGAATAGGAAGTTGCGACCTAAGAAAAGATCACTAAAGAATGCTAAAGTAGAAGAACACCCTAGGACTATGAATAAGACTCACGTTGCTTCCACTATAGATATTGCATCTGGCACATGTAATAGAAATAGTGATGTAACGAATGCTAAACCTTTAAGCACTTTTGATATTCAGTCTGATGCACCTTGTGTTATTTGTCGTAAAAGTATGAATTCTAATTGTCATGATAAATGTGTTGCTAAAGCTATCATCTCTCGTTTACGGAATCCTAAGAACCGGAATACCTATAGGCCCACTAATCTTTCTAAGTCTGTGCTTGGTAGACCTCCCTCTTTAGATTCTAAGAAACGCTTTGTTGTCCCTGTAGCTCCAGTATCACCTCCTAGGAATGTAGTACCACCTAGTGCATTCACTAAGACTAAAGCAAATACTAGTTGGAGATGGCAGAAATGGATATATAACACACTAGGATTTAAATGGATACCTAAAGCTATTGATGTGTGTATGTCTACTATAACTGCTCGGAACCCTCTAACATTTTGGGTTCCACATCTTCTTCTATTCCATCCTGTAGTCGCCGTGTGTAATGCAGGTGATACGATCATTCTCTGATTGTTGATAGCGGATGTTCCCGACACATGACGGGCAACCTTAAACTGTTATCAAACTTTATTGCAAAGTTCATTGGCACTGTCGGGTTCGGGAATGATCACTTCGCAGCTATCATGGGCTACGGAGACTATATCAATGGGAACATCGAAATTAGCGGGGTTTATTATGTGGAAGGCCTCGGTCACAATCTGTTTTCGTGAGGTCGGTTTTGTGATGGAGATTTGGAGGTTGCTTTCAGGGAGAAAACTTGTTTCATTAATGATCTACAAGGAAACGACCTTATGTCCGCTCACGTAATTCAGTCTTTACACTATCTCTATGCAAGACATGGTTGCTTCTTCTCCCATCCACTTACTTTCAAAGGCAACATCAACAAAATCCCCGGCTATGGCACCGCTGTCTCTCACATCTAAACTTTCAAACCATCACCAACCTTGCTCGACACAAACTAGTTGAAGGACTCCACGGTTTCGGTATTCTAAAGATCACCTTTGCTCAGCTTGAAAACAAGGCAAAAGCACTCGTGCTCATTTTCCTTCAAAGGTGGAACGGCTCTCAAAGATGTGCTTCATCTTCTTCACATGGATTTGTGTGGCCCGATGTGCGTGCAAACAATCAATGGCAAACGCTACATCTTAGTAATTGTTGATGACTATTCACGCTGGACTTGGGTCTACTTTCTTCAAGCAAAGACCAAGCTCCACAGATGATCGTCACCTTTCTCACGAAAATACAAGTTCACTCTGAAACACCGTTCGACAAATCGAAGAGACAGAGGCAGATTTGTTAACCAAACTCTTCGTGAATTTTTTGAGAAAGTGGGAATTCAGCATCGGACATCTATTGCACGCATACACGAGAACAAAGCGGAGTTGTTGAAAGACGAAACCGAACGTTAGTGGAAGCTGCAAGAACAATGTTAATCAATGCTAAACTTCCGGATTACTTATGGGCGAAGCGTATCTCATGCATGCTATACTCAAAACCGTTCTATGATTACAAAACGCCACAGCAAAACACCTTTTGAGCTCGTCCACAACGAAAACCAATCTCAAACACTTTTATGTTTTTGGATCTCTTTGCTATCCGAATAATGATCGTGATGACTTTGGAAAGCTCAAAGCCAAAGCGGACATTGGAGTCTTTATAGGATATTGTGATAATTCTAAAGGTTTCGAATCGGAATCGTCGAACAATGGAGGTTATGGAAACGATTCATGCTCATTTTGATGAACTTACGGAAATGGCTTCCGAGTATAATGACTTGAAACCCGGACACAACCGCTTAAACTTCCCCAAACCCCATCATCACCGAACAAAGCCCCCACTTACCGTCCAACAAATGGAAGGTTATTTGCTCCACTTGCTCGATGGCGATATTGATGAACGTGCTCGGGTGTATCCGTTGTTTCTCGCTCAACACGATAATACTCTTATACTTGATACACCAAGCTACAACAACTACTGTTTGAAGAAGCACCACCAGTTGACTCCAACACAACAGTTGAACAAACCGCTTCCAACAATGATGAAGGCGATGATGTTCGAATGAAGTACCCCCACTGCAGATTTTGATCCAAATGTTCTTTAACCCGCTTTGCTAATGAGGCTGCACTGATGTCGCGAGAATCTTCAACAAGAAATTTGAATCCTCAAAATCTGCACAATGTATACCAACATCAACCCTCCACACATAGATGGAAAAAAGACCATCCTCTGGAAAATATTATTGGCAATCCGAATCAACCGGTCGTTACGAGACAACGTCTTCACACAGACGGTGAACATTGCATTTATGCACTCACCGCTTGCCAATCAACCTAAAACATCAAAGACGAATGACAAAGGACAACTGGATTGAATCCATGCAGAAGAACTCAACCAATTTAAACGTCTTGAAGTATGGGAACTTGTTGAAAGACCAACAGGGGTCTTCGTCATTGGTCTTAAATGGATTTGGAAAAACAAATTGGATCTTTGAAGGAAACGTTATCATAAACAAGTCACGTCCGGTGGCTAAGGGTTATCGTCGAGGAAGAGGGTATTGAATTTGAAGAATCTTTTGCTCGGTTGCTCGTCTTGAGGTCGTTCGGATTTTTCTGCATTTGCGGCTCACATGAACATCACGGTCTTTCAGATGGATGTCAAAACTGCTTTTCTCAATGGACAACTTAAAGAAAGCGGTTTATGTCGGTCCACCGAAGGATTCATTGATCCGAGTTCCCTAATCATGTCTATAAAGCAAGAAAGCTCTCTACGGTCTCAAACAAGCCCCTGGGCATGGTATGATAAGCTATCATCTTTCCTCATTACCAATAACTTTACCAAAGGTTCGGTCGACCCAAATCTTTTCATACAATATCTCGGGGAACATATTTTAATTGTTCAAATTTATGTGGATTACATCATTTTTGGGTCAACTCATAAAAGTACTCAATCGCTTTTGCAAAACTAATGAAGAAACATTTTGAAATGTCCATGATGGGTGAACTTACGTTCTTTCTAGGACTACAAGTTCATCAATCACCCCGTGGTATTTTCTTGAGTCGGTCCAAATATGCCCTTGAATTACTACACAAATTTGGAATGCAAACCTGTGACACCTATGCCACACCAATGGCTCATACCAAGAAGCTAGATGATGATTTACATGGGAAATTGGTGGACCCTACCAAATACCGTAGTATTATTGGGTCTCTCATGTATCTAATGTACCAGACTGCAACTGATATTGTCTTTGTCAGTATATCTTTGCTCTCGTTATCACGCGACCAATGAAACTCACCTCTCTGAGGCTAAAAGAATCCTCCGATACATCGATCATGGGAACCATTAACTTGGGATCTCGGTATCAGAAGGATTCTGGTTTTGAACTAATAGCTTTTTTG
>OU343220.1:26787348-26886025 GCA_910596185.1 Chrysanthemum makinoi
GGAAATCTCAAATTTGTGGTTGTAATTCCTTCTCATTCTTCTCATCCTAATTATATTTCTTATTTGATCCTTAATCTATTTACAAATAGTAACTTATGTTTAAAACTTGTTTACTTAAACTTTTACTTAATAATGCTTTTATATTTATCATTATCATGGACTGAGCCATGTGAATGCGCGGTGTGACACGTACTACATCCGATTTTAGGTCACGAAGTGCAAAAAGATTTCAAAATCCGCTTTTGTAAGATGTGCAACCCCCAAATAAATTTTAAATCTTGCTACTTTCATTTTAACGGTGTAACTTTAATTAGCCAAACATTTTCTTTTATGCAACACCTTATTAAAAATGTTAGATTCATTATCAAAACATAACAAAAACGTTTGATACTATTATTTGCATAGTGTCAAGATCGCGAGTTTACACGTAGATCGTACGATCTTACGTCCACCACCAAAATCGTAGTAGGATCGCGGTAGGATCGTGAGGTAGGATCGTAGTAAGATCGTAGGATCGCAAGACGAGGATCGCAGATACGCACATCCGGTTTTTTTTTTTTTTTTTTTTAATCTTTTAAGTCCATCTCACTTGCTTAGGAAAAAAAATACATGTGTTTTACTAATGTCTAATAAGTAAACCATTATTGTCTCATTTTCTAAATAGATTATAGTTTATACATAGTTTTTACTTTTCTAAATAGATTATAGTCTAAAAGTGTTCAATAGTTTAATTTATTTACTTCACTGTGATTAAACTAATCAAATGGTATGTTTTGAAATTCCACTTATGAAACGTTTGTTTTTTTGAAATCATGTAGATGGCTAGTATGTTTTGAGAAATTTAGGACTTATGTTATGTAATATTATTTCCACTAAAGCATTAATGTAACGATGGAAACTTTACTTTTTTGTGTTTTACTATTACTTTGGTGTTTGAAATTTGAACTTTGTCATTTTCAAGAGGATATTATATAAATTTACCTTTGATGTTCAAGAATGTGAAACACGACTTTGGATATCATTTGTTTACAAAATATGACTAATTGGTAGGATCGTAGGATCGCGATTCGATCCTACGATCTCGATCTTGCAAAGACAAAACGATCCTCGCTGGATCGCGATCTTGACAAATTTTGATTATTTGTACTATTTACAATTTATAACAATGTCTTAACAAATTTTATAAAAAGTTTTTAACAATAAGTAACAATTGTTTTTAGATTACCCTTTTTCTAATACTTGTAGCCGCTTGAAAAATAAAGAGTAAACTGCAAAAATCATCCTCGTGCTGTGATTTTCGCAGTTAATCATCCCTATCTCAAACCTTCAAAGATTAAACATCCCCAAGTTCACAAACCTTTGCAAATATCATCCCTATGAGGTCAAACGTTTAGCATATTACATCCCTACCCGAGATGAAATGACCATTTTACCCTTATTTTAACTTAAATATACTTTCACCCACACATTAACCCAAACACCCTCATCTTCTTCTTCACCTGTTCTAAAACACACTTCCATCTCCACCACCACCACACTACCAAAAAATACCAATCAATCGGTACACCACAAGCATAAAGAAAAATAGTACTAGATCAAAGTAACAATTCCAGAATCACAACTATAATAACATCACACCCCATGAATCTGGCTCAAACTTATAAAACTGGTCGACCCACCCTAAACACAATAGTACAACAAACACCATTGTTATCGATTCTTACCACACGAAAACCCTTTTAAAATCGCTTTAACTCCAAGCGGGTTTAACTCCAGCACCCTGGGCTTCGTGGTGGTTTACCGTGATTGGGCGCTTACTGGTGATGGGCGTGCGCTTCACGGTTTAACTCCAAGCACGACCCAAACAAGCTCTAATAGCGACTTTTGCTCCAAACTCGCAAACAAACGCGCACTTTGGCTTCGTAGATGGCTGGTGGTTGTACCGCGGTTTGTATGGTGGCGCGTGGACTTCACCAGAACCTCATCATGATGTATAAGTATGGATAGGTGTTGACAGTGGTGAGCGCCACGATGTGGTGGCCAACGGATGATGGCGGCTGGCGCCGCAGTAGTGAGGGAGAGGAGTAGGGCGGGCCGTGTTTGAGAGAGAGGCGTAGGTGAGAAGCAGTAAGCATAAAAAGGACTAACCTAAATGGAGTTTTAACTCTTTTATATTTGTCATAAGGATCTAATTTTGTAAGCCTTATGTCCCCTCACAAAATAGAGAGCATAAAAGAGTAAATGACCTTTTTACCCCTCGTGAGGATGATTATTGCTGTGCCGCTGACGTGACGTTTAATTGGGCTGCCAGATAGTGGATGATTCTTGCGAAAATACACAAACCACAGATGATTTTCATAGCTTTACTCTAGGGTAAAAGAATAAAACGCCGCCGTATAAACCCTCACCACAAAACACACACACTAAAAACACACACACAGTTAATAAAAAAATGCCAAAAGCAGAAGAAGAGATGGTAACACCAGGTGAAATACTAGGCAAGTCAACTAACGTCAAACCTGGCAAAGGCGCGTACCTTTCACGCGACACCAACACCGTGTACGCTTCCATCACCGGCCGCCGGTCCGTCATCCCTCCTTCACCAGAATCATCAGACCAGGTATATTTACACTCACGCGCCCACATACTAATGTTTATATGTTTTAAGTTGATTAGATAGTCTGACCTAGGTATATATACACACGCGCGGCGCACGCGCTCATATTAGATTGGTTAATAGTTTGACCTAGTAGGTATATATACGAACACGCGCGTGGAGACGTACATATTTATGCCTAGTTGTATTGTGATTTAACTAGTTTTAAGGTTGTTATGACGGTTAGATTGTTTGTCGTTGTTTTGACCTAGGACAATATGTGGAAAGCAATGTTGAGCTTATGTTACACATTAGGTTCAAATGTAAGTCGATGTCATAGGTTAATATTACCTAGGTTTACACAAGGTTGTTATGACAGTTATATTTGTTGCAGTTTTGATATTGTATAGTAGTGTGAAGTTTGACTTAGGGCACAATTGGCAAATGTTGCAAGGCTAACTTAGCGGCCAGCTTATGAGTGTTTGCCCGTATTGGAAGACGTGACGATTTATCGTGAATCGACTGAGTTATGTGTTTTAGGGCACGGTTTTGTTATTCATATGATTGTTATTAGAAGTTTTGTGAAATTTTGAGGTGTGTCAAGTTTTGGGTTTGTGAATTGGTTATAAGTGTGACCTCGGGCATAGTTTTGGTATTCATGTCATTGTGCTAAAAGCTCGATGTATTATGAAAAACTGTAGTGACATTAATGAGAAATAGTTCATGTATTGATATTGAATTATGATTGTTTGTTTTGGTTTTGAAGTTGTGTAGTGATACAAGTTCGATAAAAATTTAGCGCACAACTTTTGTTTTAGTAATGAAGGGAGAATACTCCTGATAACATTGCTAGGGAGAGATGTAGAGATGAGTTGTATCAATAGATGATTATGCTTAGATATCTCGTTAAAGTAGGATAAAATAATTTAATAGTAGAAAAAACATGAAATAAGCAGGTTGGGATCTCCTAGGGAGTATTACTGTTAGGATCTAAATGCGATACAGTTTTGAGTATAGAATAGTCTATGTTAACTGTGAAAACGCGCTTTTATATTACAAAAAAATTGTTTTACTGATCCCCAATGATTGGTGCGGCGGTTAGGCATCCTTAGAAGAAAGAGTGGAGTCATATACTTACATATAGCTGTTTTTAGATAGAAGGTGGTTATGTTGATGACACTTGTCTTTTCACTTGTTCTGATAATTTATTTTCAAGGCAGACATAATTTTATCGTGTATAACGAAGTAAACTCATAACGTTGAGCATGAGAACCTTCTTTCATTTTGCATATTGACTGATATATTCTTCGTTCGCCATTGCAATATTGTTCCGTGGTTCTTCTTCATCATCATAAATACCTTTCTCTGTTAATTAATTAATTAATTAGTTTATGTACTGTTTTTTCTTATTGAATGTCAGAGGCCAACAGTGGAAGTAATTGGACACAAAGCCCATGGTCCTGTTCCTGAGCCAGGCTGTGTTGTGATCGCTCGAGTAAGTACATTTGCTGATATCTTTTCCATCTCTTCTTGCACATAAATTTACTTGCATTTTACGGTTTCGTTAATAGAGCAGCGTTAAATGGATCATGTGTACATCCTGCTCTTTTTGTAGGGGCATTTTAGTCATTTTGCAATCATCTTCATCTTTGTTTTTCATAAAAAACGCATATGAAGAAAATCCAAATCTTTATCTTCCTCTTCACACAAATGTCTGTAATTTGATTTACTTTTACTTAATCTTCATTTAATGGATGCAACTTCATTTTTTTTTGTTAAGTAAAGCTTAGTTGCATGCAAAGGTAATTATGTATAAAACTGTGAAGCTACTTGATTCACTTAATCATGTCACTAGTTTTATAATTTATGAGTTATCGCTTATACCATAATCACATAACTGTTATGGATAGTAAACTGATATGTTTAAATTGCTTATATTAGGTAACTAAGGTGATGGCTAGGATGGCTTCAGCAGATGTTATGTGTGTTGGTTCAAAATCTGTCCGAGAAAAATTCTCTGGCATCATCAGGTAACGTGTATTCAAGATTTGTTTTAGTTAAGAAGCTTATTAGAATATTAGCAGTACATTTAATCTATCTTGGAGTGATTTAGAGGTGATCATGTATTTCAGAATTGCCACATTAGAAATTTACATACAACCGCTAATCAAATAAATTTAGCTATTAAAATTCGGAACTCGAGTTGACGCCATGGACATACGAAGTTAGACAATATATATGGTAATAAAAATGGCACTAATACTGGAACTAGGGAGTTGAAGTCATGGATGAACAGACACCAATGCTATTTGAATCTTAACGTAACTAAAACCGCTTGAGTAACACAATCTAATAACAAAAGCAACACAGTAGCCTGAATCCTGATGTTGGTATTAGTAGAAAAGTTTCAATATATGGGCCTAGAATTTACTAAAAGGACTACTTTAAAGTTCAGATGGTGATATGGATTTATAAAATTTTGCTTTAAACTCAGGACTATAGTTACACATAGAAAGATTGGTTTATCGTCTGATTTGTAAAGGAGTTATAGTCTTAAACATATATAGTACTCTATATGGTTAACTACAGATTGCATACAAGCACACAAGATGTTAGAGCAAATGAAGTCATTTAAGCACACAATGATACTTAGATTAGTTGATTTCATTCAGCAACAGATTGCATGCAAGCACACAATAATGGTTAGATTAGTTGATTTCATTCATCCGCTGGGATATAAATTAAGTCATCAATATGTCACTGTTGATTTTAAATTCTAAATTTCTGTGTGTTTTATTTGAACAGGCAACAAGACATTAGAGCAACTGAGATTGACAAAGTAGATATGCACACATCCTTCCGCCCCGGTGACATTGTCAAAGCTTCAGTTGTATCCTTTTTTTTAATATTCTTTGCAAAAATATATGTTTATATTTTCTCTGTGGCAGCAATAAAACCTTTAATTGTTCCAATGTTGTCAGTTTGTCACCTTTAACATAACTTTCATTGATAAGATTTCCCTAGGAGATGCACGCGCATATTATCTTTCAACTGCACAGAATGAATTGGGTGTTGTATCAGCAGAAAGCATGGCAGGTAACAGCTCTTGTTCTATCTGAAACTGAATACATTGATGTTAGTAATCATTATAAAAAGGCAACTTCAACCCATTATTAGGAACATGTCAGTTGGGGTTGTGTAAATTATCCAAACATTAGCTAAGATTGAAATGGGTCGAACTAAACAGGCTAAACGCGGTGACCTTTTTTTACCCACCCGACCCACCCATCTCGTCACCTCCACTAGTTGAAAGCATGCCAACAGAAATAAACTCAGTTTTTATAACATCTCAAATTAATATGAAACCTCCTCAAAACAGGAAGGCTGCGTATGAATAGTTTGATATTCAAAATTTCAAATAATCACTCTTATAAAACTATTTTCTATCATTGTTGAATTAGGATAATTGTTTCTTTGACCCCCATAAGTCAAAGTATACCTCCTTATCAATAGACAAACAATGTTGCTCATAACTCTTTTTGTTGTTCGTGTTGTGATCTCTATAGGTGCCACGATGGATCCAATAAGTTGGACAGAAATGCAGTGTCCATTGACTGGTCAAATTGAGCAGAGAAAAGTTGCTAAGGTTGGAGCTTAAGATCCTCAATTCATGCCAAGCCAATTTTCAACATCTACGAAAGATAACCTGTATGAGTTACCCTATAAACATCTGTTGCTAGTTCTCAGTTTAACTCTTTAAAGTTTTCATATTCTTGTGGTCTATAGATTTGTATTTTAGGCAGCATCGAGATGACATTATTAAGTACAGGATTTTAGTCCAAGTTTTGGTATCATTCCTAGTTTATAGTTTCATTGACTCATGTCATATAATTTGACCAATTGTGAGTCTTTTTCTTTTAGAAAATAGCCTATAACCCAAGTTGGTCTAATATAAGATGTATAGTCTGGCATTTTGGCATGCGGTTTCATATGATTATTGTCTTGTGAAAATCATTGTCATCTAATTAGTTTGTTAAATCATATAGCATATCATATAACAGCCGGGCTATACCAATGGCGATAAGTGAAATGTAATTTAGTATGTTTACACAATCACACAAACATAACTAAGTTTTTACACAAACATAACTAAGATTAGTTTGGTGCAAATCGTGTCTTATAATTTTTGTAAGTATATATTCTATAACATCACTATGATATAAACAAATTTTTTAATAAAATTCTTATGACACCACTAAAAATACACCGCTCACTCAAAAAAAAAAAAAAAAAGAAGAAAAAAAAAAGGGTAACGCGATGAAGTTTAACGATGAGAGGTGCACTTGAGTGCGGATCACATGAACGAAATTTATAATTAACTCGTTTTATGAATACATCTTATTAGGGCTGAGCAACGGTCCGGAACCGACCCGAATTGATGAAAACTGAACCGACCCGAGAACCGATTTCAATAAAACATGAATGAAACCGAACCGAATCGGTTCGGTTCGGTTCGTTTTGTGTCGGTTCGCCCGGCTTACATGCTTTATGTGCATGTTTGGTCGGTTTTGGGTCGGACCAACCGAACCTAAAAAAACCGACATACGATAAGACATAGAATCAAAACCGAACCGAAAATGGTCGGTTCGGTTCGGTCCGGTCCGGTTCGGCTCGGTTTTCTCGATTTTGTGCTCAGCCCTACATCTTATATTAGATATTCATACTCAAATTATGAAGCTATTGAAATGAGCAATTAGAATAACTTAAACCAACAAATATCGGCTTTATTTCAAAATGATAAGACTTTTCAAACCATCTACAAAATCATAATTCCCCCAAATGTCAAAAGAACACCAATGCTCAAGAATATATAGTTCTGGAGAAAGTTATAAAAATGCAAATGCAACAAAGATATCATTCTAAACACTTACAAACCTTGTTCTTATAGAGTGTAGTATGTGGTCTTAAATCAATGAGTTAAAGAGAAGAAAACGTCAAGAAGATGATGCGCTGTCCGACAGGGAATCACCACTCGGAAAATTGCTCTGGGAATTCCCATTTGAGGATATCTTGGTGAAAAAAAGATCAGGCTGAGTTTTATCAACAAAAAAGTTGACATATTTCGGGATAGGGGGCTTCTTCACATTGGAAACTCCTTCAAGAATCTGTTCCACAAGACTCAGTGAAGGTCTATTGTCTACCTCATCTTGAATGCACCAATATGCAACTTTGAAAATTTTGGTAACTTCATCAACACTAGCTTCCCGGTTTAACCAACTATCTATTAGGCTAAGGATGTCACCTCCCACCATAAGAACATTCGCAGCCAAATTAGGGAAGAAAGTAAAATTTGAATCTTCATATCGCTCTATGTTTCTTTTGCCATGCATTAATTCAAAGAGCATCATTCCATAGCTAAAAACATCTGCTTTGGCTGTGATGGCCACCCCTGATAACCATTCCGGAGCTAGATACCCTCTGGTCCTCCTCACAGTTGTCAAAACCCACCCGACTAAAGTCTCGACCTACAAGCTTTGCCATACCAAAATCTGCGATTTGCGCATGTAAATCGGCATCTAAGAGTATGTTTTCTGGCTTTATGTCACAGTGAAATTATACAGTCCCTGCATTTTTCATGAAGATAAACCAACCTTCTTGCAGTTCCTAGTGCGATCTGATATCTAGTTTTCCAGTTTAGAACGTTATCTTGTTTTTCACTGAAAAGATGTGAATGAAGAGAACCATTTGACATGTAATCATACACCAGTAACTTATTGTTACCTTCTGCACAGAACCCCGAAGACGCAATATTAACATGTTGGATGTTCCCGACAGTTGACTTCGCTCCTGAATTGCTTCTCTCCTTGAGTGATGCTTTCAAGCTTTTTCACCGCTACGATGGATGAATCACCAAGTACTCCCTTATAAACTGAACCAAAACCACCACCTCCCAATTTATCTGAGAAATTCTTTGTTGCTACTAGCAGATCTCTGTAGACAAACACCAACAATGATCCCTCCATTGTTGTTTTTCTACTTAATGCCCCCTTTTTTCTGTTGATTATTAGCAGAATCAAACCCAAGAGTTATAGGCCTCCATTATTCCTGCTTCCATCAAAACTTCCTGCTCCATAATCAACCTGTCACCGCTCACCAAAACCTAGCCGTCGCCAAAACTCAAGCGATTAGACATCACCACTGCTTAAAGGACTGCCATCACAATCAGTATAACGACGGGATGATTTGGTCAAAGTTATTACCATTGGTGGTTCGTGCTTGGATTTATTTTCCGATCTGATTTTATTGGCGGTCCGTGTTCGAATCATGTTTCAGTCCTTTATTGTATTATTTGGAGGTAATTCATAAACCTTAATTGCATAATAATTAAACAATATTCATAAGCAATATGATAAGTTATCTTTGTTATATGATAAAGTTGTACAATATAGTTACAACATAGTAAAAAATCGCTATTAACGATGACTAATGATACGCTTGGAATCATAATTGGTTGTTGTGTAACCGAAACTTTTGTTTAAACTGATGGTTCACGAAAATTGTATGTAGCAAGTGTATACATGGTTTGGAAAGGCGTGGTGCACATGTATTGGTTAGTTTTTACTAAAGTCTATTAGACATAAAAGCTCATATTATTATCTTTCTTGTTTTTGCTTCCAAGGTTTAAACAGATATTAGTTTATGATATCGCCCTTCACACATATTTGTATCTGATAAAGATCAGACTATAGCACTAGTTTACGTGTCTAAGATTTTGCAAAATATTGGCATTTTTATATTTTTATTTTTTTATAAAATCAGTTTGGTGCCTGTGATTGCAATTTTGATTAGTATGTTAACATTGGTTAAGCAGCTTATGGTGTTAAAATACACCATTTAAAAGGTTTTTACTGTTTTTGATATGGTCTATGTTAACTAATCTACTTGTCTGCTTATTCATTGAATGTGTATCTCTAGAAATCAACAAATAAGCAGTTACATTGAGTTACCCCAAACACCCTCATAACCATATTGGTTAAATCTGTTAACCATATTGGTTATAAATTTCTTTGAAATATTTTTTGACTTTAATTAAGTTTTAGATCCAAATTACTTTTGATAATGGTTCAAAAATACGCAGTTTCGTTCTAGAAATGCAAACAACTCGCGTATCATCTGAACATTCAATTAGAAAAAAATCATTGGGAAGTCCGAATAGTTGTATGCTAGAGGCAATCTGTGGAGCATTTGGTTCTCTTAGCGCATACCTTATTTCTGGTAGGCATGTATTTATTTTCTAATATTCGTAAATGACAAGTCTGAAATCTGAAAATTTGGAATTCACTTCATTTGGACGTTAATACATGTGCATAGTAGGGGCATGTGGTTGTTGATTTAGCTGTAAAAAATGGGTTCTTTGGTTGGTGCGTTTGTTCTCCAAGTATGCATATGTGCACAAAATCATCGCCACTTTCTAGATCATTTACAAATGACTTTTTCTTGTAGAGGTTTGAGTGGATAGCTAACATTAATATTACATGAAAGAATAAACTAGTTGGCACGAGTTAAGAATTTTCTTTACATTAGTTTGCAATAGTCTCAATTTTATAAACGTATAATCGTGGATTTATGATAAACGATTGGAAAAGCACTTAATAACATAGGAATTTGATTGTCGATCAATAATTAAATTTTGGTTTTCATTTAGTATATATGCGATTTGGGAAGTAAATGGGTAGGCACCTGAATTATAATACTTTAAGGAAGGCTTTTTAACACATTGATTATATTAGAGTGTGATGTTTAAGAATGTTACGGTGAGGGTTTTCAAGTATGTATTTCCTGTACAATGATGATTATTAACAAATGCCAATATGTTTCTTGTAATTTTCAAATGTTTTTGTAACGATTGTGTTTTTTTGTTTGGTGTTTATCTTAATCTGTAATCACTGTTTAAAGGGAAACGTCTAAAGTGGATGATGAAGATAATGAAAGCACTTGATATGATCACCACTGCACATGTGCATACAGGAAAATAAAAGTTGATAACGAAAACTGGTGCATTCACATCAGACATCTCTTTGGTTTTTTCATTACATCTAAAGAGGATGGTGAATGCACATGTGTATACTTCAAGATAATTATGTTGGGATGAAGATATGACCATTGACCACTATGGCACATGTGCACATTTGAAAATAGAATCCCATAACAACTAAATGGGGCACGTACGTCAACAAGACTATTTGGTTTTTTATTGCACCTACGGAGGATGATGAATGCACATGTATACTACTTAAATATGAAGACGTTGGATGAAGACATGACCGAGATTACTTGCACACATACATACTTGAAAATAGAAGTCGATAGGGAAGGAATGGGGCATGCACATGTGTATGCCACTCAAGTTCACGTATGTTTCTCTTTTTGTGATTAACTTAGTTTATTTTATTGTAACAGATTAATGTATATGTATTATTAATCTAGTTTATAGCCATTAGTATGCATTGTAACATTCCATTTACTCTATATATCTAACTATCTTATAATAGAGGGATGAACTTCCCTCATATTAATTATTTTAAGATTTCCATATATAGAATTTTAAGCAAATACAAGTTACAAAGCATTAGTTACAATACTTAAAGCACAAATAAAAATACAAATCAAACTACAATTAATACACAACTTAAAACACCCCTTCACAAAAGAGTACATGTCTCTAATCATGATGTACAACATTTGCTTCACAAAATGACCTATTAATCCATCTGACATACAAGCTTCTTGACCAAGATACCATTTTCAGTTCTTTTCCACACTCCTACATTAACTAGAGAGATCAAGACTACTGTCCATGAATTAGGAAATACCTATATTTAAATATTCAAATTAATAAAACATATACTTTAAAGTTGCGGTTAGAAAGAAAACAATTGAAGTGTTGTTGTGATTTGTTGGAAGAAAAGTGTAGTGTTTGGTGGTCGCGAATGGTAAGGAGCATAGCTCCTTTAGTTTAATATCCTAAAATTAAAAAATAACAAAACCGAGCGCTTAGAAAGATAAAGGAGCACACATCGTGTTTCATTCCATCTTTTTTTCACTTAGACTTAAATCAAAAACAAAATTGAAACCTTCCTGAGACCTTTTAAGAATCTTGAAGACTAAAAACCACCATGAACCAACCACCATGGTTTTTGAGGTTTTGTGTAACAAAATCCACGTTACCCGAGACCTTAGTTTTAAAGATCTTGAAGACAAACTGTTGCGGCATGAGTTTGAAGAAAAAACAAGGGATTTAGATTGCTTATGGTTTGGTCTTAAAGATAGAATCAAACAAAGGTTTCACTTTTGATGCTCGGTTATCAAGCAAGAAGAAATAAACGATTATTCTTCCGAGAAATTCGCTTTGTGTGAGAGGATGGGTGGCCGTGATTGAGTGAGTATTATTAGGGTAAACACATAAAAATTAGGGTAAGTTGTTTATATGGGCCAGTTTTTAGGCTATTTAATTTGGACCCGCTTTTGCTTAATCCGATACAAGGATTTAACTGGGTTGATATTTTAAAGTGGTATAAGGCTTTGGGTTATTTGCTTTTGTTATTGTTGGAATCACTCCTAAACCTTATTCAAGTGTTAGTTACACATATGTAATAGTTAGCTTATTATGGCCTTTATGTTTGTTATTAGCCTTAAGCTTATGTAGAAGGCCCATGAGCTTAGGCCCAAGCCCATAGGAGAAAGGGAAGGAGTAGGAGTGTTTCCCTAGCTCCTTGCCTATAAATACCTTATGTAAACCTTCATTTGAAGGTTGGTTGTTCAAGTTATTTCCTTCACATACCCTACACAGAACCGTATTATTCATATCGTGTGGTTTGGTTTCTTGTTCAATCGCTTCTATCTTTCTTATGCTTGTGTGGTAAACCTTATGACCTAACAAGGGTATCAATCGCCAAATAGTTGGGTGAACAAGTTTGTTTTTAGTTGTTTTTTTTCGTGGTCTTCCGCGTAAAAGTGAGTGACACTTTGGTTCGCTTAAAAACTTGTTTTTACACTATTTAATCCAAGATTCTTGTACTTTCAATGTTTTAAGGTGTTAAAATACTTGTTTTTGGCAAAAAGTTTCAAACTTTATGCGTGATAGTTGTTTTAATCGAAGTTTTGAACGAGGGTTCTATCCTACCTGTGAATCGCTTTAGAGGCTTTGGTTTATCAAGTTTCACACTTTTGTGTATTTTGGTGTTATTGAAGCTATTTTATCACACAAAAACCGGTTTAGAAACACTTTTGGACATAATCAAAATTTCGAGCATTTCTACGCGTAGTAAAACCCTAAAACTACGCGTAAGTGCCTCCTTGGTTTGATCTTCATTTTCGGGGTTTATTCCGTGTTTTCTTACTTGATAAGTCCGAAAATACGCCGACTTTGGATATCTTTTGCACTGTGATAGTGTCAAAGATCATTTGGGCAAAACCCTAAAATTACGCATAAGCATAAGCTTACGCAGAAATCCTACGCCTAAGATCTTTCCTACGCCTAAGCCTAGTCTTACGCATAAGAAAATCCTACGCCTAACTTTTGTCTACGCCTAACTTTAGTGCTTTTTCCTACTTACACGTAAGCTAAATCCTACGCCAGAACTCCTTATTGTTACGCGTAACTTTGGTGTTTTACGCATAAGTGCTACTTGGTTCTTGTCTCTTCTACGCCTAAGGACACTTCATCAACAAAGGTTCATTCGACTACAAAGATCCATATTTACCAACACAAGTTTTCAACATGTCACAACCACCATACTCTAACTATTTCCTTACTCTTATCCTCAACGACAACAACAACTAACTCCACAACATCAACAATGGAATCAACAACAAGCAATTTATCAACAACAATTTAACCAACAACATACTCCACAACTTGTTGCAAATCCACAACCTCAAATGGTTCAACCACCACCAAGTCTTCAAGTTCAACCGCACACAAATGACTTTAATCAACATCCATCAAGGATCACTATGAGGGAACCCACTTGGTTTGCAAAGATGTTTGAAATTTTAAGCAGCCAACAATCAATTCATGAGGCTGGATCACTTGATAGACCTCCAATGCTCACTCCAGAAACTACGATCAATGGGTGATAAGGTTCTTTAGGTTTTGTGATCTAAAGAAGCCACATGGAAAGTTCTTAAAGAAGGTTATCTTGGAAGGTCCATTTGAGATGCTCTACTGTCATTGTACCTGAGATCCAAATGCCACTCCACCAAGAGATGAACAAACTAACATTGCTATCAAGCAGTGCACTTGAATCCTCAAGAACTTCTACACTATGAAGCAGATGAGCTTGCAATGGAATATATCCTCATAGGATTACCAAACCTAATTCTTCGTAGTGTTGATGCTCAAAAGACTGCAAAGAAAATGTGGGATCATATTCGTCTTCTTATGGAAGGATCTGTACTCAATCAGAAGGATTTGGAATCCAAAATTTACTTGGCTTATGAACACTTCATGATTGAACCTGAGAGACACTCGAGTCCTATCATCACCGATTTTCCGACATCATCAATGATTTGGATAAACACAACATCAACATGCCAAGAATTGCAATGAATACTAAGTTCCTAAGTAGTCTTGGTCCTGAATGGGAGAAGTATGTCATTTTTCTCCGCAAGCTTAAAACATGCATCAGCCTACCACGGATTATTTTACGATTATTTGAAGCCTCATGAAAAGGAAGTTGATAGGGAAAGGATTCTCCGTGCTCAAATTGCTCCACCGACACATCCGAAAAATCAACAACTTGCCTTATATGCTCAAAACGGTTATTCTCCTCAACCAAAGAACTCGACCAACCGCTACAATCACACCACATGATCCTTCACAACCTCCATCTCAACAAACTCAATTGGTTCCATATAACAACAACAATGCTCGCTCGTTAATGAGGAATCTGATCCGCTCGCACCGCAACAAGGATTTGCTATGATTGCTAATGCCTTTAGCCGTTATACCAAAAAATCCAACAACCGTATTCGCTCCTCATCTAATACAAGGAATCAAGCTGTTGTGAACAATGGACGAAGTTGAAGTTCGAATCGTGGTTATGGTCGCCGATGGGCTGTGGTCAAGGGTTTAATGCTGTGGGTAAGAATAACAATCGAGCTCAAGTGGTGGAACAGGGAAATGCTCAGAATGGGTTGAATGGTCTTCGATGCTACAACCGCAATGAGAAGGGACACCTGGCTAATGCATGCCCAAAGCCAAGGACTAGGCAAGTGCTTATTTTAAAGAGGCTCTTCTTTTGGCTCTAAGTGATGAAGTGGTGGATCTCTCACGCATAAAGAACAGAGTTTTATGGCAAACGCAGACTCGCATGATGATATGGAGGACTTGCGTGCCAATGCAAACCGTTATGTTGATGGCTAATATGCATGAGTTACTGATGAGTGTGTAAATACTCATCATTTTTGGTCACAACTGAATCAAAACGCTTAAAAATGCTCGTGAAATGCATCAAAATACCTAAAATATCTCAAAAGTGCATTTTATATGTTTTATGCAAAATGTTTAAAATCGATGAAAATGAGCAAAGTTTGCGATTTGGCGCTTTCAGCCCCCAAGTTTCAAAAGTTGTCAAAAACAGCCCCTCGAACATAATTTCAAAAGAAAAATCACCAAAGGTCCTTTTAAAATCATAAGTTGTCAAATTTAGTCCTTTGGTGAAAAATGTCAAAAGTTTGAGAAAATTACAAAGTTGGTCCTTCAAGTTTCAAATTTGGCAAAAATGGCCCCTGGAAAATTGCAAAATGACAAGTTTGGTCCTTGTACTTATTGAGATTGTCACTTTTGGTCCCTTGAAACATCTTGGCAGAATTGGCAATAGATCCTCTATTTTCTAAAGTACAACATAGGTCCTTGTTTATTTAATACTTTAAACCTATTTTGGACCCTATCAAAACCCTGGACCCTCATTATAATACCCTTTTGACCCCCGCCCACTTGAACCCCTGTGGTCAAAAACCAGCCAAACAAATACCAACCCCGCCATCCCTTTCCCTGCTTTCTCCTCCCCCGCTGTCCTGAAATCCTCTCACCATTCCACCCACCCAGCCTCAATATCTTCTCCTTGTTCCCTCCACCTCCACCAAACTCCAAAAGCATTTAATGCCCACCATCTCAACTCTCCAACTGCAAAAGGAAAAATGGCGCCAAAAGATGTTTAAACGCCAGATGGTTTTAAGCCATCCAATGGCTAAGATTTGTTGGGAAACATCTGAGGAGAGAAACAAGGAGTTTGGATATAAAAGAAAGGAAAAAGGAAGCAAGAGATATAGTCTTCTAGTTTTTATTTTCTTTCTTATGTCGTTTTTTATGTCAAGTTGTTAATTCAGTGTTAAACTTGTATTATTTTGTTAAATTGTATCAAACTTATGTGTTCAAGTGTATTTCAATTATTTTCAAGCATCCAAATCGCTTTATGATCACAATTCAATATTCATGTTCACTGTTTCAAATTCTTAAGTCCAAATCTTGTTTACAAGCTTTCAATAGCTGATTTGTAAGCTCAAAAAGGTTTATCTAAGCTTATTATAGCTTTGTATAAGCTTATATTACGTGTTTAAATGATTATGGTTCTTGGTCAACAAAAGTCAAACAAGGTCAAAAATGGGAATGCGTAATGAAATGGGTTGATGCAGAGGTGGATTGGGTTGTTTTGGATTCATTTGGGGTGATATTAAATAGGTTAGAGGTTCATGGTTCATGGATTCAAGCCATTGTGGCTATTGGACATCTTGTAAGTTGATTATTTAGTTTAAAAGCATAACTGCTTCAATTGTTAAAACTAGTTAAAAGTCGTTCAAACAGTAGTAATTAAGTTATAGTAAGTCAATTTGATCATTAATATCAGCTTGAGATAAGAGTTTGGATCATTGAGCCCATAATGTTGCATTAAGAGGTGTTTGGTTTTGAATTATCTCGTCTCGAAGCCTATTAAGTAGTTAAGTTCTGTTGTATCATGTTTCTTAAATATATTTGAACTCATTTGGGTCATTAAATTGGGTCTGCTAGTGCTTAAAGTCAAAATCATCTTAAATTGTTCTACCGATCCACTTGTGGATTGAGTTGCAAAATCTCAGTTTGTGTTCAAAAGTCTCAAACAAAGCTTGCATTAGGTTTATAACATCATATTACATCAACTTCAGTCAACAAATTGGATCCAAAGTTGGAAAAAGTCAACTTCCCAACATTTCTTCAAAAGTCAAAATAGCAAAAACTTGTTTTGGGCTCGCTACCATGATTTTTCATGATCTCATCTTTGGGTCTTAACAAGTGAGACTTGGCATTCTTAAAAGCTCAACTGGTACCCTTACTTATCTACATTTTTGTGGATTTTTGTCATTTTTCTAAAAGCTTCAAACAAGCTCCTCTTTTTGGTTCTAACTCCCCGCATCACCGCTATTAACGAGAATTTTCTCGCTTTGTGCAATTGTGCACAGAGCTCATAAGAGCTTATCATGGCCTGATTTTTGGTACAATTAATCTCACCTAGGTCTATTGTAGGATACAAGTTTTGGTTTCGTGTTTCCGCTTATTCAAGTGCTTATTTGCTCGCTTAAACCCTGCACCCTAGAATCTGCTTTTAGCTTATCATCAAAACATCAAATCTGTTGTATCTTGCATATCAGTGGTATTAGCTTGTTGGAACTCATTGCATTTTGGTTAATTTAGCTTATTATAGCTTCTTTATCAGTGTGGTAGCTTTTGGTGAGCTTTTGGCTTATCAAGTGCTTATTTCAAGTAACACTTCCACAGCAGTTCTATATTTCTCCATATAAGCACTTGTTTTTCTAATTTTCTCAGATTCCTAGTATTATTTTAGAGTTTTCCTGAAATTTTCAGATTTTTCCTAGCTGTTTTGCTATTTTTCTTAATTTTAATTAGTTTTTAAGCATTTTTAATTAGCTTTTAATACGAAAAATTCAGAAAAGGTTCAAAAAAATAAGTTTTCATTTTTCTTAGGTTTAGATAAATATAAAAAGTAAAAAAGTAATTTTCCAGATTTTTCATAGTTCATTTTGTAATTTTTAGTAATTTAATTAGTTTTTAATAGTTTAAAATTCCTAGAAAATAGAAAATAATCAGAAAAATACAAAAATAGTTTTGAAAATTCTAGTTTGATATTTTAGACTTTTCCATTTCATAATTTTATTTTTCTAGCTTTATTTCCTATTTTCTTGTATTTTAGATTAATATTTAACAGTTAAAAATAGTTTTTAATTAGATAATTAGTTTTAAAAATAATTTTCTTTTCCTATAAATTTTCTTTTATCATTAGGTTTGTAAAAACATCATTTTCATATTTTTAGGGTCAATATTGCTTTAGTTTCATTTTTAACTTGCACGTCACGTAGATTTTAATTTCAGCCAGAAAAATATAAAACAAAACATCATTTTAATTATAGTGATAGCGTTTATTTAATAGATTTTATCTTTTTAATTTCCTCTCATTTGCATTTTAGCCTTTGTGTTTGTTTGATATTTCTGTAGTTATAATAATCAAATCATATTCTTTTCGCTCAAACTTCTCGATCACTACTGCGTTGATTGATCCATTGCAGCTCGCCGACATAACGACCGGGAGACCCTATACTCCTCGATCTTCATTGATTTCGCGGCTTAAGCGCTTTTAAGCTGGTTACGGTCCGCCATTCACAAGTGGCGGCTTGTGTGATTTAGCTTGACTGTTTGGCACGCATCAAATTTTTGCGCCACGCCGGGAGCCGTGCTGATCTATCTTCCGTTTAGCAGATTAGTTGTTTGAATACTCATTCTTTGTTTATATCATCCATCTCTCAGATATATATATATCCATATTTTCTTCTAAAAATCCAAAACCCAAAACAACCAAAAACGTATAAAACATAAAAATAATTTTCCTTTTGTTTCTATATATGTATCAAAAATAAAAATATAAAAAGATTCGCTGCTTTCTTTAATAATAACAACTTAAAAGATTACCACCGCGAAACCAAGGCAAAGGCACTACCTAACGGGGGGTGCGACCATAATAAGTTCCCGAACTAAAGATTTAAAACTTGCCTTTGTGTCCTTGTGATTGGTGTACTTTTTTTAAAGAAGCCATTCATCTTGGATTATTGGTTAAGTTCACTGTTGTTTTGCCTCGATTTTGTGTTAATTGATTTTGTTGTGATATCGACGCTTCGTAACCGTAAAACCCATAAAGATTCTTCTCTACACCACCATTTTACAAACGTCTTCATAATTCCATTTCTCTCCTTAACTCGAAGTTTCTTAGAGTTAACTTTGTGTATGCGCACGCTTCTTCTAGATCCGTAGCCCATTTCGTGAGCTTATCAAGATTCCAAGAAGGCGTGTTCAGACTTTCGCTTCCATCACCGGATCCGAGATCCGGATCGTTTCACACTTCTTCCGCTATCATGGCGGATGAAATTCTATGTGTGAGCTTCTCCGTGCACCCATCGACGGGTATGGAGATGTTATCGTTGTACCAAACCATCGTGGCTGAAAATTTGAACTCAAGACCGGTTATCAATCTTGTAACTTCAAATCAGTTCTACGGTTTTGAGCGGGACGATCCTCATGCTCATATAAGATGGTTTAACAAGATTGCATCTACCATCAAGTATAAGAATGTCCCTTCGATGTCGTTAAGCTTCTTCTGCTCTCGCTTCTCTTGGGGCAAGCCCGATTTGGCTTGAAAAGCAACCCCCTAAATCAATAGAGACATGGGAAGATCCGTGAAGAAATTTGTGAACGAGTTCTATCCACCTTCCAAGACCACGAGTCTTAAAAATGAAATCATCAAGTTCACTCGGAAGTTTGATGAATCCTTCAGTGAATCGCGGGATCGTTTCAAGGAATTGCTTCGCAAATGTCCTCACCACGGTTTCTCCGAGTTGATGCAACTCGATACTTTCTACAATGGAGTGAGTCAATCTGATCAAGATTCAGCCACCTCCGCGGGAGGAAATTTCCTAAGCAAAACTGTCAAAGAAGCTTTAGCGATAATCGAAAACAAGTCTAAAGTCCGACCGCACGGCAGCCGGTGGTTTCCCAAGTCGTGTTGGTCCTTCTTCTTCTTCATCGCCCGTGAGTCGCCTAGCACCGATGCTAAGATTGATAAACTCACGGAAGCTATCCAAGCTTTGGTTCTCTCCAACCAAAAGAAAGTCTTTTTTCCACAAACTTCACCTCCTCAAGTTAAGAAAGTGGTAGTCTGTGTTACCTGTGGTGGCCCCCATGCTTACTATAACTGTATGGCCACCGATGGTAACCTTTTAAGCTAATGCCGCGGATGCCTAATCAAGGAGGCAATCAATATCGTGTTCCTCAGAGACCAACCACCGCCCTAACCACTACTGACCTCCCGGTTTCAATCAAAACCGTAATCGAATCAAAATGAACCAAACCAAGGTTTTCAAAACCAAGGTCACTTCAATCCAAACAACGGTTTAATCGAATCAAAGTTTCCAACATCAAGGAAATTACAATAGAAACCTGTGTCGGGAAATTTCAACCCGTGGTATTTTCATGCAAACAATCAAGGGAATTTTCAGAGCCAAGGCCCTAATCCTAACAATAGAGGCCAGAATTTTCCTGTGCAAAATTAAGCCATTGTTCCAACCTGACCATCATCCGATGAGTCGTTGAAACAATTCATGAAATCCCAAGAGGAAATGAATCGTTGTTGGTCGCCGATTTCACATCAAGAAGTCTTTAAATGATCGACCCTGCTCGTGTACTCTACCTAGCAACACGATCGCTAATCCGAGGGGCGATGCAAAGGCGATCACAACCCGGTGGTGCTTATATGTCGGACCTGTTTACTACCTCTTCTTCTTCTTTTATCCCGAAGGTAGTGGAAAGCGAACCTCCAAAACACAATGGACCTACGACTCCAATGCTCCTCCACTGTGGCAATAAGTCAAGTTACCAAGGAAACAACGGACAAGGTGCATTATTCAAGTCCACGGTACCGCACACGCCCAACCTTCGTAGTCCATCCTCAAGTTGTCCAAAACCCAAGACCAAACCTCGAGTTGTTTTGAACCTCCATGACCCTAAATCCAAAACTTCTATTCCTTACCCTCACGGTTACATGAGCAAAGCTCGCGAGAAGGTAGTCATCAAATGGAAAAATTCTTTCAAATTTTCCAAGAACTTCACTTTGACATAAGCCATGCGGATGCCATCATGTTAATGCCCAAGTTTGCATCTACTCTAAAACACATGTTGAGCAATAAGGAAAAGCTGTTTGAAATGGCTAAGACTCCTTTGAATGAGAACTGCCATTGTCTTGTTAAAGAAGCTTCCCGAAGCTAGGAGATCCCAAAAAATTTCTTCTTCCTTGTGTTTTTCCTGGGATGATTGAATGCTTTGCTCTTGCCGATCTTGGTGCAAGCATCAACTGATGTCGTGATTCAGGTGGAAGAAACCGTCTCTTCCGGAACTTATTCCTACCGCATTACTCTTGAGCTTGCAGATCGTTCTATTCCCCTTCGCATCACGAGGATGTATTCGTGAAAGTAGGAAAGTTCCATTTTCCAACCGACTTTGTGGTCGTTGATTTCGATGTCGATCATCGGTTCCTCTCATTGTTGGACGAGGATTCCCGAGAACGGCCGTGCTTTATCGATGTGTTTGAGCAAGAGATCACTTACGGTGGGTAATGAAGTCTTACCTTTAACCTCGATCGGACTTCGAGGTACTCCTCAAATTATGATATCAATCGCTAATCGAGTCGATTTGATTGATATTGCTTCAGAGGAGTACTCTCAAGAGTTTCTTGGTTATCTTCATAATTTCGGAGTGGAAATTCCAATTCCGCCACATCTTCTCAACCTATCATTGCCGACTTTTCCCTCTCACCGCTTGAGGAGGTGACTTCCTTCCGAAGAGATCGATGAATTTCTTGCTATCGATGAATCGATTCCTACCGAATTGATGGTGTGTATGATTCGGAGGGGATATTCTTTATCTTGAGCAATTGCTTAATGAAGATCCATTACCTTCACTCCCTCCGAAAGAGATCACAACTGAGGAAATCAAATCAGTACAAACTTCTACCGATGAATTTCCCGAGGTTGAACTTAAGGACCTACCTCCTCATCTAGAGTATGCATTCTTGGAGGGTGATGATAAATTACCCGTCATAATTGCTAAAGACTTAACCAGGAGGAGAAAACTCGCCTCATAAAGGTCTTAAAGTCACACAAGCAAGCAATTGCTTGGAAACTCTCCGATATTAAGGGTATCAACCCTGAGTTTTGTACTCACAAAATCTTAATGGAGGATGACTTCAAACCAGCAGTCCAACATCAGAGGAGGGTGAATCCTAAGATTCATGAGGTTATCAAACAAGAGGTTCTCAAACTTCTTGATGCCTGGCCGATTTACCCGATCTCAGATTGTCCTTGGGTTAGCCCAATTCATTGTGTTCCTAAAAAGGGTGGCATTATGTTGTCACAATGAAGAAAACGAGTTAATTCCAACTCGATTGGTTATGGATGGCGTGTGTGTATTGACTATCGTAAGTTAAACGAAGCCACCAGTAAAGACCATTTTCCTCTACCCTTCATGGACCAGATGCTTGAGAGATTAGCGGGGAACGAGTACTATTGTTTCCTCGATGGTTTCTCGGGTTACTTTCAGATCCCCATTGATCCGCTGGATCAAGAGAAACCACATTCACCGCCCATACGGGACGCTTGCCTATAGGACGTATGCCTTTGGCTTATGTAATGCTCCCGCACGCTCCAGATGTATGATGGCAATTTTCCACGACATGATCAGGGAAACTATGGAGGTGTTTATGGATGACTTCTCGGTCATTGGGGACTCGTTTCATACATGTCTCTCCCATTTAGACACAATGTTAAAACGGTGTGAAGACACCAATCTATGTCTAAACCGGGAGAAGAGCCACTTTATGGTCAAAGAAGGCATAGTCCTTGGCCATAAGATTTCTAAGAATGGGATTGAGGTTGATAGAGCAAAAGTTGATGTTATTGCTAAATTACCTCATCCTACTACCGCCAAAGGTATTAGGAGTTTTCTAGGTCATGCCGGTTTTATCGTCGATTCATTCAAGATTTCTCTAAAATCGCCCGGCCTATGACCCATCTTCTCAAAAAAGATGCTCCTTTTATCTTTTCTCCCGAGTGCATCGAAGCTTTTGAAACACTTAAGAAAAAGCTTACGGAAGCACCCATTCTAGTTGCCCCGACCGATTTACCCTTCGAGATCATGTGCGATGCAAGTGATTTTGCTATCGGTGCAGTCTTGGGGCAACGCAAAACCAAACATTTTCACCAATTACACTACGCAAGCAAAACGATGATCAAGCTCGACCCATTACACCACTACGTAAAAGAATTATTAGCTGTGGTATGCGCTTTGAAAAGTTTCGCCATACCTTATCTTGACCAAATGCGTGTGTATACGGATCACCTTGCTTCAAATATCTCTTTGCAAAACAAGATGCAAAGCCGAGATTACCCGGGGTTCTCCTCCTACAAGAATTTGATATCATTATTCGTGATAAAAAGGAGCCGAGAACCTCGTCAGCCGATCATCCGTCCCGATTAGAGAACCTCACCAGATGTGTTTGAGAAAAAGGAAATAAATGAAACATTTCCTCTCGAAACACTCAATATGGTTTCTTTTCGTGGAGACTCTTCTACCCCATGGTTTGCGGACTTTGCAAATTACCATGCGGGTAACTTTGTGGTGAAAGGGATGTCGCCCCAACAGAAAAATAAATTCTTTAAAGATGTGAAACATTATTTCTGGGACGACCCCTACTTGTTTAAAATCTGTGCGGATCAAGTCATCCTACGGCGATGTGTATGGTCGTGAAGCTATTGACATTCTCAAGGCTTGCCATTCTGGACCTACTCGGGGACATCATAGCCCCAACTACACCGCCAAGAAGGTGTTTGATTCCAGATTCTATTGGCCCACGATTTACAAGGATGCCCATGAATTTGTCAAAACCTGTGACGCTTGTCAACGTCACGGGAATATCTCACAAAGGAATGAAATGCCGCAAAACGCCATTCAAGTGTGTGAGATTTTTGACATATGGGGCATTGACTTTATGGGGCCATTTCCTTCTTCCCGCGGTAACAAATACATATTCGTGGCCGTTGACTACTTGTCAAAATGGGTTGAAGCTAAGGCTTTACCCACCAACGATGCCCGAATTGTTGTGAAATTCTTGAAATCCTTATTTGCTAGGTTTGGAACTCCACGAGCCATAATCAGTGATCGTGGTACGCATTTCTCGCAATGACCGCTTTGAAAGAGTCATGCAAAAGTATGGTGTAACTCACCGCTCTATCTCATGCGTACCACCCCCAAACAAGTGGGCAAGTGGAAGTTTCTAACCGGGGATAAAAGAATTCGAGAGGACGGTCGCGAAAACCGTGCCTCTTGGTCGGATAAGCTAGATGACGACTTCGGGCCTTCCGCCAGCTTACAAAACACCCATCGGGTGCACTCCTTACAAGCCGGTGTACGGAAGGCATGTCATCTTCCAGTAGAGCTCGAGCACAAGGCATACTGGGCCTTGAAGCATGCTAACTTTGATATTCGTGAGATACCGGTGATCATCGGAAACTTCAAATGAATGAATTAAATGAACTCCGTGATCAAGCTTACGAGAACTCTTTGATCTATAAACAAAAGACAAAGAAGATTCATGACTCAAAAATCAAAAACCGCGTTTTCAACGTCAGTGATCGAGTCCTTCTTTTCAACTCAAGATTGAAGATTTTCTCGGGAAAATTAAAATCCCGGCCGTCCGGTCCATTTACTATCACTAAAGTTTATCCTTATGGTACCATTGAGTTATCTCAACCCGATGGTCCTAATTTTAAAGTGAATGGTCATCGAGTGAAGCATTACTTTGGAGAGGACATTCCCCGTGATTGTCCCGATTTACAAACTTTCCCATGAACCAATGAATGCGGGATCGAGTCAAGCTAGCGACTCGAATCAAAAACAAGAGCATGCCATATGGGTTTTCACCCATATTTCTGACTTCTTTCTACTTTCTACCACTCTAGTGTGGGGGAGATGCCCCACACTTGTATATATATTTCAAAAAAAAATAAAAAAAATACATAAATAAATAAAAAAAAAAAAAAAAAAAAATCTTCTTTCTAAATAATTGCCGTAGTATTTCCCTTTCACGTTCTTTGTTTCGCATAATCCCGGTACTTTGAATATTGAGGGCAATATTCATTTCTAAGTGTGGGGGAGGATTCTCACGAATTTTATCATGTAATTATCCGCCTAATTCCCCGCTTTTGGCCAAAATTTTTTTTAGAGTAAGTGTTCTACACTTACTCATTTGGTTATCAGTCCGCCATGTCTGTAAGACAAAAGGATTGGCTAATCCAGAGCAAACGGCTCTTGGTAAAGATTTCTCAAATCCGTTTATATGGCTTGCAATTTGCCCAAAATTGTATGGTTCTCAACTCACCATGTCCTAAAAAGTGAAGAGTTGGCTAGCCCGCAAGGTTATGGCTTGTGGTAAAGGCAAGTGGAAAACCATAATTGGTATTCACTCACCAAAGATAATTCGATAATTTATCTAAGAGTTGGCTAGTCCGTAAGGGTACGGCTTCTTGTAAAGACACATCAAATCCGTTATATGGTTTATGATTTGCCAATAAATCGGATGGTTATCGGTGTACCATGGTTCTTGCTTGAACTGAAACATTTGGCTACTCCATAAGTAATGGCTTTTGGTAAAGAGATGCAAATCCATTAAGTTTTTCTCAAAAGATTGCTAGGGACTAGCAATAGTTTAGGGTGGGGGATTGATGAGTGTGTAAATACTCATCATTTTGGTCAACTGAATCGCAAAACGCTTAAAAATGCTCGAAATGCATCAAAATATCGAAAATATCTCAAAAGTGCATTTTATATGTTTCATGCAAAATGTTTAAAATCGATGAAAAATGAGCAAAGTTTGCAGATTTGGCGTTCCCCCAAGTTTCAATAGTTGTCAAAAACAGTCCCTGAGCACATAATTTCAAAAGATAAATCACCAAAGGTCCTTTTAAAATCATAAGTTGTCAAATTTAGTCCTTGGTGAAAATGTCAAAAGTTTGAGAAAATTACAAAAGTGGTCCTTCAAGTTTGAAATTTGGCAAAAATGGCCCCTGGAAAATTGCAAAATGACAAGTTTGGTCCTTGTACTTATTGAGATTGTCACTTTTGGTCCCTTGAAACATCTTGGCAGAATTGGCAGAATAGATCCCTCTATTTTCAGAAAGTACAACATAGGTCCTTGTTTATTTAATACTTTAAACCTATTTTGGACCCTATCAAAACCCTTGGACCCCTGTCATAATACCCTTTTGACCCCCCCTGCCCACTTGAACCCTCTCGTGGTCAAAAACCAGTCAAACAAATACCAACCCCGCCATCCCCTTTCCCTGCTTTTCCTCCCCTGTCAGAAATCCTCTCACCATTCCACCCACCCAGCTCACAATATCTTCTCCTTGTTCCCCCCACCTCCACCAAACTCCAAAAGCATTTAATGCCCACCATCTCAACTCTCCAACCTGCCAAAAGGAAAATGGCACCAAAAGATGTTTAAACGGCCAGGATGGTTTTAAGCCATCCAATGGCTAAGATTTGTTGGGAAACATTCAGAGGAGAGAAACAAGGAGTTTGGATATAAAAGAAAGGAAAAAGGAAGCAAGAGATATAGTCTTCTAGTTTTTATTTTCTTTCTTATGTCGTTTTTTATGTCAAGTTGTTAATTCAGTGTTAAACTTGTATTATTTTGTTAAATTGTATCAAACTTATGTGTTCAAGTGTATTTCAATTATTTTCAAGCATCCAAATCACATGATCACAATTCAATATTCATGTTCACTGTTTCAAATTCTTAAGTCCAAATCTTGTTTACAAGCTTTCAATAGCTGATTTGTAAGCTCAAAAAGGTTTATCTAAGCTTATTATAGCTTTGTATAAGCTTATATTACGTGTTTAAATGATTATGGTTCTTGGTCAACAAAAGTCAAACAAGGTTAAAATGGGAATGCGTAATGAAATGGGTTGATGCAGAGGTGGATTGGGTTGTTTTGGATTCATTTGGGGTGATATTAAATAGGTTAGAGGTTCATGGTTCATGGATTCAAGCCATTGTGGCTATTGGACATCTTGTAAGTTGATTATTTAGTTTAAAAGCATAATTGCTTCAATTGTTAAAACTAGTTAAAAGTCGTTCAAACAAGAGTAATTAAGTTATAGTAAGTCAATTTGATCATTAATATCAGTTGGATAAGAGTTTGGATCAGTTTGAGCCCATAACAGCAGATTAAGAGGTGTTTGGTTTTGTGAATTATCCTGCCTCGGCCTATTAAGTAGTTAAGTTCTGTTGTATCATGTTTCTTAAATATATTTGAACTCATTTGGGTCATTAAATTGGGTCTGCTAGTGCTTAAAGTCAAAATCATCTTAAATTGTTCTACTGATCCATGTAGGATTTGGAGTTGCAAAATCTCATTTTGTGTTCAAAAGTCTCAAACAAAGCTTGCATTAGGTTTATAACATCATATTACATCAACTTCAGTCAACAAATTGGATCCAAAGTTGGAAAAAGTCAACTTCCCAACATTTCTTCAAAAGGCAAAATAGCAAAAACTTGTTTTGGGCTCAGTTAGCATGATTTTTCATGATCTCATCTTTGGGTCTTAACAAGTGAGACTTGGCATTCTTAAAAGCTCAACTGGTACCCTTACTTATCTACATTTTTGTGGATTTTTGTCATTTTTCTAAAAGCTTCAAACAAGCTCCTCTTTTTGGTTCTAACTCCCCAAGCTGCCCGCTTAACCGAGAATTTTCTCGGTGCAAATTTTGTGCACAGAGCTCATAAGAGCTTATCATGGCCTGATTTTTGGTACAATTAATCTCACCTAGGTCTATTGTAGGATACAAGTTTTGGTTTCGTGTTTCCAGCTTATTCAAGTGCTTATTTGCTGCTTAAACCTGGCACCCTAGCAACCTGCTTTTAGCTTATCATCAAAACATCAATTCTGTTGTATCTTGCATATCAGTGGTATTAGTCTGTTGGAACTCATTGCATTTTGGTTAATTTAGCTTATTATAGCTTCTTTATCAGTGTGGTAGCTTTTGGTGAGCTTTTGGCTTATCAAGTGCTTATTTCAAGTAACACTTCCACAGCAGTTCTATATTTCTCCATATAAGCACTTGTTTTTCTAATTTTCTCAGATTCCTAGTATTATTTTAGAGTTTTCCTGAAATTTTCAGATTTTTCCTAGCTGTTTTGCTATTTTTCTTAATTTTAATTAGTTTTTAAGCATTTTTAATTAGCTTTTAATACGAAAAATTCAGAAAAGGTTCAAAAAAATAAGTTTTCATTTTTCTTAGGTTTAGATAAATATAAAAAGTAAAAAGTAATTTTCCAGATTTTTCATAGTTCATTTTGTAATTTTTAGTAATTTAATTAGTTTTTAATAGTTTAAAATTCCTAGAAAATAGAAAATAATCTAAAAAAATACAAAAATAGTTTTGAAAATTCTAGTTTGATATTTTAGACTTTTCCATTTCATAATTTTATTTTTCTAGCTTTATTTCCTATTTTCTTGTATTTTAGATTAATATTTAACAGTTAAAAATAGTTTTTAATTAGATAATTAGTTTTAAAAATAATTTTCTTTTTCTATAAATTTTCTTTTATCATTAGGTTTGTAAAAACATCATTTTCATATTTTTAGGGTCAATATTGCTTTAGTTTCATTTTTTAACTTTCAGACGCCGCGTAGATTTTAATTTCTGGCCAGAAAATATAAAAACAAATACATCATTTTAATTGTAGTGATAGCGTTTATTTAATAGATTTTATCTTTTTAATTTCCTCTCATTTGCATTTTAGCCTTTGTGTTTGTTTGATATTTCTGTAGTTATAATAATCAAATCATATTCCCTTTTCGCTCAAACTTCGATCACTACTCGCTGATTGATCCATTGCATAGCTCGGGGACATAACGACCCGGGGAGACCCTATACTCCTCCCGATCTTCATTGATTTCGTGCTTAAGCAGCTTTTAAGTCGTTACGGTCCGCCATTCACAAGTGGCGGGTTTGTGTGATTTAGTTTTGACTGCTGGCACGCATCGCTACACATGAGTGACACAGCCCAAGTAGATGACACCGATGGCTTGTCTCAGTACCCGAACAAACCATATTCATCTCTCGATCTACTATCTCCGCCAACATCCGAATCCGCAAGACTGAATGTTCAAAATGAGCCATCCACATCTCATTCCGACGATTTTCAACTAGACCCGTAGTTATATTTGACGATCAAGATGACCAAACGGTTTCCCTTGATAATCACATTGACTCCGTGGTTATACTTGAAGATCTCAGTAATGATCATGTTGAGACTCACGTTGAACACGCCGAACTTTTTCCTCATCCGCATTTTGCTCGCTTAATACAAGACCAACAGACCATAGTGGAAAAATGTCATGCCATTAATCAGAACTTGAAATGCAAAAATGCACTGTTAACAAAGGATTTTGAATGTTTACAAAAGCAACTCAACTTTTTCAAAACTCAAGAAAAACGTGAAAAGGTTTTGAAGCAGCCTTTGCTAAATCTCATCAAAATGAAAAATATTTAGAAAGACAGATGCGATCTAGCCGCTCAAGAATGCTTTGTTTTCTCAAATAGAACAACTGAATTATGAACATAAAAAGCAAATTAACGCTCTCACCTTGGAAAATCAAAAAGCTAAGGCCGAGTTGTTAACTTGTCAAAAAGTTCCTGCAGATACAAAAAGCATTCGACGAAACGAATAGATGATCATCTTGAAGAAATCATCGGCTTGCAAAACAAACTTAAAGAGTTTAAAACTGTTGTTTACAAACATGGCGAGTCGGTCACGACCATTGAAAAGTTTACTTTAAAACCCAATCCAAATGGATATGGACCGAATCTTGCCGATTACAAACCTAAGCTTTCAACAAAAGCATTCAAACCAAATCTTGAAGTTTCCAAAGGCGTAATATAAAGTTGATAATTCATGTTATGAGTGTTGTTGAATATCATCGTCAAGAGGAATTAGATGCATAAGACGAGAGTCGATCAAAATTAGAAAAAGTTGTTTACAACAAACCTTTTAACTATTCAAAAGCGGTCACTTTCGTCACACCAACGGATTCTTCTAACACACCAAGGGTTATCATCAAAACACCTGAGTCTTCTAATGTTAATCCCCAACCGGATTATGCACAAATTTATGGTCCTTTACCTTCCATCAGTGAAGTAAATTCAAAACCGGAAAATCGAAAAATTCTTAGATATTTTGACATCTTCATGGCCGACCTCAAAATTTTACAACATGAGATAGAATATCGCTCAAATCAAAATTGATCATTTTCAATTGCTCGGCGCGAGAACAAAGTGACATTTTTCAGAAAAATCTTTTACCTAACGTTAAAAATTTGAAAAATTGTGCATTAGCCTGGGAAAAGGATTTTCATAAGGAACTTGGAGCGATGAAGGTCATTTTTGAGAAAACAGAAACATCTATTTCTAATACTAAACGAAAAGAAACAATTGAGAAAAGATGTTGATCGACTCTTGGAAGATGTCATCTCGGCTTGATGTCCATAATGTTGTGTTAGAGAATTCTTTGTCATATGCATTTGATTATATCTCTGCTGATACTGTTGATTCTGTGGATAAATGTTGAGAACACTAATAATGTGCTTCAGATCGAGTCCTTAACAGTTGAAAACAAACGATTGTCAAACGAACTTTCAAATGCAATTGCCGCCTTAATTGGTGTCAAAAAGATATTCACGATCAACAAATGCTTTTCAACACAAAATCGCCGTTGCAAGTGCAAAATCTTCTCGATCATAAAATTGAGTAATTGGATGATCAAAACGTGTCTTTTAAGTGTCAAATCTCAAAATATGAACAAGAACTTTAAAAGTTAAAAAGAAATATGGTGTCATATTTGATTTACTCAAAAAGACTCGTGATGAAGCATCAAATGAACTTGATCATTATCTTGCACACACTAAAGAAGTTATGCATTTTGTGGAAATGTTCTGGTCTGAAAATCAAGCTCTGATTCACACTATCCTCAAGTTAAGAGAAATGTTAGGAAAGTATGAACAACTTCCGCCAACCATCATTAAGAGATTAGCCCCAATAACACTTAGTACTCATGAATTAGAATCTCTACACAAATCACAAGTTGCTAACGTGCTTCCTTCTACTGAAACAAGAATAGTTGAGCCTTTTCCAAACGTCCGCACTTCACAGCCTAGGAGCACTCAATCAAAGAATAGGAAGTTGCGACCTAAGAAAAGATCAATCAAGAATGCTAAAGTAGAAGAACACCCTAGGACTATGAATAAGACTCACGCTGCCTCCACTATAGATATTGGTCCCGGCAAATGTAATAGAAATAGTGATGTAACGAATGCTAAACCGTTAAGTACTTTTGATATTCACCGATGCACCTTGTGTTTTTTGTGGTAAAAGTATGAATTCTGATTGCCATGATAAATGTGTTGCTAAAGCTATCATCTCTCGCTTAAGGAATCCTAAGAACCGGAATACCTCTAGGCCCACTAATCTTTCTAAGTCTCTGCTTGGTAGACCGCCATCTTTAGATTCTAAGAAACGCATTGCTGTCCCCTCAGTAGCTCCGTGTCACCTCCTAGGATTGTAGTACCACCTAGTGCATTCACTAAGACTAAAGCAAATACTAGTTGGAGATGGCGGAAATGGATATATAACACACTAGGATTTAAGTGGATACCTAAAGCTATTGATGTGTGTATATCTACTATATATCGCTACGGAACCCTCTAACATTTCGGGTTCCAAATCTACTTCTATTCCATCTGTGTCGCTCTGTGTGTAATGCAGTGATACGATCATTCTCTGGATTGTTGATAGCGGATGTTCCCGACACATGACAGGCAATCTTAAATGTTATCAAACTTTATTGCAAAGTTCATTGGCACTGTCAAGTTCGGGAATGATCACTTCGCAGCTATCATGGGCTACGGAGACTATGTCAATGGGAACATCGAAATTAGCAGGGTTTACTATGTGGAAGGCCTCGGTCATAACTGCTTTCGTAGGTCGGCTTTTGTGATGGAGATTTGGAGGTTGCTTTCCGAGAGAAAACTTGTTTCATTCGTGATCTACAAGGAAATGACCTTATGTTTGGATCGCGTAATTCTAGTCTCTACACTATCTCTATGAAAGACATGGTTGCTTCATCTCCCATATGTTTACTTTCAAAGGCAACATCAACAAAATCCTCGCTATGGCACCGTCGTCTCTCACATCTAAACTTTCAAACCATCACCAACCTTGCTCGACACAAACTAGTTGAAGGACTTCCACGGTTTCGGTATTCTAAAGATCACCTTTGCTCAGCTTGTGAACAAGGGAAAAGCACTCGTGCTCATTTTCCTTCAAAGGTGGAACACAGCACTCAACATGTGCTTCATCTTCTTCACATGGATTTGTGTGGCCCGATGCGCGTGCAAACGATCAATGGCAAACGCTACATCTTAGTAATCGTTGATGACTATTCACGCTGGACTTGGGTCTACTTTCTTCAAAGCAAAGATCAAGCTCCACAGATGATCATCACCTTTCACACGAAAATACAAGTTCACCTACGAACACCGCTAATCGCATAATCGTATAGAGGCACCAATTTGTTAATCAAACCCTTCGTGAATTCTATGAGAAAGTGGGAATTCAAAGATCAAACATCTATTGCACGCACACCGTAACAAAACGGAGTTGTCGAAAGACTAAACCAACGTTAGTGGAAGCCGCAAGAACAATGTTAATTAATGCTAAACTTCCAGATTACTTATGGGCGTAAGTCGATCTATCGCATGCTATACTCAAAACCATTCTATGATTACTAAACGCCACAACAAAACACCTTTCGAGCTCGTCCATAACAGAAAACCGAATCTAAAACACTTTCATGTATTTGGATCTCTTTGCTATCCGAATAATGATCGTGATGACTTTGGAAAGCTCAAAGCCAAAGTTGACATTGGAGTCTTTATCGGATATCGTGATAATTCCAAAGGTTTCCGAATCCGGAATCGTCAGTACAAAACAGTGATGGAAACGATTCATGCTCATTTTGATGAACTTACGGAAATGGCTTCGAGTATAACAGCCTTGGAACCCGGACACAACCGCTTAAACTTCCCCAAACCCCATCATCACCAACAAAGCCCCCAACTTACTCGCAACAAATGGAAAGGTTATTTGCTCACTGCTTCAAGGACGATCTTGATGAACGTGTTCGTGTGTATCCGCTATTTCCGCCGCCAACCTCGATAATACTCTTATACCGATACACTGCATAACAACTATCGCAGATGCACCTACACCAATGGACTCCACCACAACAGTTGAACAAACCGCTTCCAACAATGATGAAACTGCTGATGATATTCTCAATGTAGTACCCCACCTACGATTTTGATCCAAATGCTTTTCAACCCGCTTGCTAATGAGATCGCCGCACTGCATGTCGCGAATCTTCAACAAACCATTTGAATCCTCGAACCGCACAATGTATATCAACATCAACCCTCCACACATAGATGGACTAAAGACCATCCTCCTCGAAAACATTATTGGCAACCCGAATCAACCGCCGTTACAAGACAACGCCTTCACACAAACGGTGAACATTGCATTTATGCACTCACCGCCTCGCCAATCAACCTAAAACATCAAAGACGCAATGACAAAAGACAACCGGATTGAATCCATGCAAGAAGAACTCAACCAATTCAAACGCCTTGAAGTATGGGAACGGGTTGAAAGACCAACAGGAGTCTACGTCATTGGTCTAAAATGGATTTGGAAAAACAAATTGATGTCAAGGAAATGTTATCCCGAATAAGTCACGCCCGTGGCTAAGGGTTATCGCCAGTGAAGAGGGTATTGACTTTGAAGAATCTTTTGCTCCCGCTGCTCGCCTTGAGGTCGTTCTCGATATTTCTAGCATTCGCGCTCATATGAATATGACGGTCATCGATGGATGTCAAAACCGCTTTCAATGGACAACTTAAAGAAACGGTTTATGTCAGCCAACCAGATGGATTCGTTGATCCCGAGTTTCCGAATCACGTCTACAAACTGAACAAAGCTCTATATGGTCTCAAACAAGCTCCTCGGGCATGACGCTGATCACGCAGGATGCTTAGACTCAAGGAAAAGTACTTCAGAGCTCTACAATTTCGGTGATAAACCGGTGTCTTGGCAATCAAAGAAGGTGATTGTACATCGCGGTCATCCATCAGCGGTAATATGTAGCCATGTCCGCCTGTTGTGCTCAAGTCATCCGGATGAGAACACAACTCAAAGACTATGGTTACGTATTTGACAGAATCCCGATGTACAGCGACAATCGGAGTGCCATTGCGATCTCGTAACTCAAAGACTCAAATCAAAGCACATCGATCTTCGTATCATTTCATCAAGGACCACGGAACAAGGTACCGTTGAATTATATTTTATGGGTACGTAATACCATTGGCGTATCTTCTCACCAAAACCTTGCCTCCCGCTAGGTTTAATGAGTTGGTCCACCGGATTGGTATGAGGTGTTTGACTCAAGAGGAATTGATGACCTCCTAAAACAGTCTTAAAAACCTGTCAAACACCAAAATCTCTTGTGTAAATAATTTTTCAAAAACAAAATACAAAAATATAAAACCTGATAAAGACAACAAAAATATTCTTCTAATCTACAATCTTTCAACATGGCAAGTACATTTTTTCCTTCAACACTATAATCTTTCAAAATTCAAAGATTTTTACGATCAAGTGTTGAGGGGAGAAAATTATAACTTTAACTGCTTCAAATCATCTGCGGTACTTGCATGTTATCTTATCTCGGTTGTTTCTTTTAACAAATGGTGGTAAAGTTTTCGTACAATAACACTCTCTGACTAAATTTATAACCTTTCATTATTTCTTAAGTCGAGGGGGAGTGTCGCCAAAGTTCCTTTCCTAAAAACTTTGTTTGGTAACCAAAATGGAAGTTAAATGGCTTTGTTTGAAAAAGGAAAAGGTGGAGGGACTAAAACTGTCAAAATGTTAAAGTTATTTTTAATAAAACACCTCCCACCTACTTTTTACTTCACATTTAATACACACAACCATATTCATCCTACACCTAAGATTGAACCAAGAAATCCGTTGTTTTGATCATCATTTTGTAAGTGTTTTAATGATCTTAACATGTTCTTAAGCTAAAGTTTTAATTCATGCAAATCCAACGGCTAAAAAGTAGTGCTGCGTGATTATGTGTTCTACGATAAGCGTATGAACACATAATCATTATGTGTGTGTTTTGGTTATATGGATAGTGTCAAAACGCTTTATACATCAAGTACACCAGTTTAACCATTAAAACCCACCCATAAACACTTATTAATGATTTTTGAAAATTAGGGTTTATGAGTCGATTTGGGTTTTTCCAAATGTGAAGTGTTTTGGTCTAAAATATTGTTGGGTTATGGTCATATGAGGTTGAATTGATGATTTCCATGGTTATTAACCACCCAGAAACACTAATTGTTTGACAATTTGAAGTTAGGGTTTAAAGTTCATAACTTTGGGTAATTTTGATTTACAACGAATTAGATGTTAATACTTGGCCTAAAGACTCTAACAACACTCTAGACCTACCGTAATTTGTTTGATGCATATCCCATGGCTAGAAATGATACGTGTAAGTCTTAAACCTTAGGGTTTTGACCTACGCATAAATTTCTACGCCGAATCAGGTTATGAATGTTCATGCCATAACTTGTTGATAAAATGATGTTTTGTGTTAATGTTAATGATTTGATGAACTTATTTCGTGTCTTGCTACGCATAATATTCGTAATCAAGGTCATTTGAAACTCTACGATAAGGATTACCCTACGCTGTAGTCAAGTTATGCGTGTAAGAATAATTCTACGCATAACCATTACGCCGTAAGGTTCTACAATGGGACTACGCTTATCCGTGAAGGATATGCGTAAATAAAGACCTCTACGCATAAGGTCTACTCTTACGAGTAAGCCTTACGCGTAAGGTATATATATACGCCAACGCGTAAGCCCTACGCATAAGGTCCCTTTTCCCTACGCTGCAACATTTCTACGCCGTAGTTAGGATCCTTCGCGTAAGCTTTCGACTACGCGTATATCATCTCTGTTTACGCTTAACTTTGCCAAAACTACGCTTAAGCCTGGATTGACCTTCATAATGAATTGTTACGCGTACAAACTTGTAAATAAACTAATCATATCGTCACGAATCCAATAATGTCACTAATAAACTTAAACATTTAATATGTTGTGAACCATAAGTGATAACATAAACTTTAAAACCTAAAGTTAACTAACTCACGAAACATTTCACAACGTCATTGAACTATTAGACAAACAAGTGACTTAGGACTCGTAACAATCATTGACACTGCATATTCAATAATAACCGACAATAAGACCTTCATTGACTAACACTATGTCTTTCGATATGTTGGTTCTTTGGCTAATGTTATTTCGATCACGACATGGTCGAACAAATGAATGTGGATGCATCGTAAGTTCTTACAATTGATGATATCTTTCCAGAGGGTTATCCGAGAAAGATTGGAAAGAACAACCTTAGGGTTGACTTTGACACCCTCACATGCTCGGAATCTTCTTGTCTCATTGCAGTGGATATTCTCAGGAATCATCCCTACCGGAACATGCTCTCACACTCGCCACGCCCTGAGGTCTACATTCAACAATTCGGGATTCTATGCAGGATCACCGGTCAAAGTGCAGTGAATGTGACACTTAATCACAAACAAGTCACTATCACTCCTGCTGACTTACGGCTGTTCTCATCATTCCTCGACATCGCCCAACCGACTTCTTTGCTACCCCTATCAAGAGACATTCCTGAAATTCTTGATAGATATTGGTTATGATGAAGCTTCAGGAATCATTACTAAGCACTCTCACGTGGAGCAGAAGTATATTCCTCAACCATGGAGAACACTCTACATGATCATCACCAAATCGGTCTCTCGGTCATGACAAAGGCTATGAGCATCCCAAGCTCATGGAACTGCAAATTTTCCGGTCGTTGATCAACAAGAAGGACATTGAAATCGAAGCACTGATATGGGAGGACATGATGTTATTTCACAAGAAGCTTGGCTCCAAGATTCCCTATGTCAGATACACCAAACTGTTGATCCAGAGAGCACTTGGACTTCATCCCGATATCCCCATGAGGCTCAATGACCCAGATAATCACGACATATTGATCGAACCCATATTATCCGTCGAATCAAAGAATCGCCAACAAAGAAACAGGGTACTATACCGATCACCTCCTAACTACAGAAATCAAAAAGCTTGAAACATATAAAAGGTATCGGTTAGCCGTAAAAGAAGGCAAAGTTGGTCATCTTGATGAAAAATCTTCTCGTACACCTACCGGAGGACCGTAAGAGGCAAGGCTGAAGTGTCACAAGTACAAATATTTATAAGAAGCTTCCCAAAAGGAATCCTCCTCGTAAAAGGATTGTTCCCGTAGGAAGTGAACCTATTCCCACACCGAACCGCAAAGAAAGCTTGTGGACGAAAGCTCGAAGGTACCGATACGATGAAGAGATTACATACTCAACCAAGAATCAGAATACCTCCTTCGCAGCCTAAACCTCCAAGTCCGCCAAATGACAAAGAAAAGGGAAGACTCTGTATTTGTACCTTATGATGAAAGCTCGGAGAGTGATAAAGAGCCACCGGAAAATTTTACAAGAAGACGATCAAATTCCTTAGACACCAACACAAAGTCAAGAATTTGCTAAAGACCAAATGGGTGGTCCCGAGGATCAAGTGGTGCCGCCACTCAACCATCTCCTCGATGCGGTTAATCAAACCGATAAGGGAGCTGGTGCCACCACTCTTGTGCAACAACAAAAGCTTGTGGAGGATACTATCGAATATGAGTTTGAGGTACCGGAAACCGAGAAGTCCTAAAAGATAAAGATGTTGATTATGATACGCTTCTTCTAGATAGTCCTCGCGACGATCAAAGGAAGAAACCTTCAACCTCAAGGATCCAGAGTCTCCTCATATCTCTTCATCATCGATTCGCCTTCTCACTCCTCACAACCACCATCAAAGAAGTCAACCAAATCATCATCCAAATCCGTGAAGAAACCATCTAAATCTTGGATTTCTCAAGCTCATGAACGGATTACCAAAGTCGCAAACAAGTCGAAAGAAAACGCTGCTCAACAAAAGTCAATTTCTTTGTTGATCACATACAAAGATCTGTATGACGAGCATGAAAAGATGAAAGGAGAAAGGAAGTTTGTTCAGAAATTCATGAAAAATCACCGTCAAGAGGAATCGAACGAAATGATCGAAGGCTACACGTAAAAGTACCTTCTTCGAGTACGCCCTAAAGTCACAAAGTAGTTGTTCACCAAACAACTTTATCCAAATCTTATGCAGATCGCCAAGCAAACTATTCGATCAACGCCCTTAACCGTCACAATCAATCCAACCGATCCGTAGTTTTCTGGATAATGAATTGGTGGCCAAGCTTGTCACAAAATGTCTGCGACGACCGGGACATTTACTGATGAAGGAAAGTCGTTTCAAGCATTGCCGACTACCAACTTCAAGAAGCTTGTAGATTAAGTTTAAAAGTCTAAACGTCCTAGAGACTATGAAGACAAGGATAAGGATAAAGACTCTGCACCTAAACGCCGTGGCGGCCGGTGAATCTTCTTTGATGCAACCTCCTCCACAACCTGTTCAACAAAAATCTCCTCCTCGTTCTTCTAAAAAACCTCGTGACGATTCCGAAGTTACCACCCCCGAATCAGAAAACCGATGATCACTTTGAGTATACGGGTGGTGACGATGAAGAGGTCCTTGAGCCCCAACAACAACCCACCTCTCCCAAACAAGTTCATAAACCAATATCATCATCTAGGCCTTCGAAAAAGAAGAAGAAGAAGACGCCTCAGACCGACGTCAGATCATGGCTAGATGATTATAAAACAGAGGAATTTGAATGGTTTGCTAATCTTGTTAACAACACTCCCTACCCTCAAGAAGGTCGATTTGGTAGACGGTGCTACATTGGAGCATGCTAAAATTCTGCAAGAAAAGTTCCATGTGAAGAAAATGACGAAATCTGAAGCGAATCAAGAATGAAGCGTTTCAACTTCTAAAAGACAGCTCCGAAAGTGCCCTCGAGGTCGAATATCACCTTGAAAACATTGCTCGAGCTATGTCTAACAACATGGATTGGCTCAACCCTAGAAGCAAACATCGACTTCACACAAAGGGACAACCCTCCATACTACACCGATTGGACCAAACCTCTACCAACACTTGGCCAACCAACTGAACCAAGGATTCCTTTCAGATATTTCTTCAACAAAGACTTGGATTTTCTTTTACACGGTGGCGATGATTCAAGAAAATACGCTACATCGTTGACACTTCCATTCCCCGCAGCTGCCTACTCAAACTGCATAGCCATTGAGGAACGTGCCAATCACTTGTTCTCCAACACAATGGAAGCATACGACCGAGATGCATTGTATGGGATTCATCACGCCGTAACGCCGCCGAATCTACTACCGGCCGCCGTTCGTAAGTCTCAACATGCTGTGTATAGTTCTAAGGATATCGTTGCCATCATACACGCTGACCTTTCGTCTAAGTGGGACTACACATTCCTAAAGAAGATCGTAGTCAAACGACAAGATGAACGGGACTATGCTTTCTCGAGGCGACTTTGAGAATTTGTCTCTCAATGACATCAAGACATGTACCTTGCCAAGGTACGTGGTCGCATGAGACAATTCTCAACCGCAAGCATAACGCGAATTTATCAAATCACTTCTCATCTTCATAAGACGCATTGTCATCAAGGAACGTGTAGAAGATCTCCACCGTCGTTGAATCTTATCAGACTCGTGTCAACTTCACTCCTCCAAAGCTTGATCTTCCCGATATCAACCAGCCATCTCAATATACACTCATCAGCAAACCTTTCGGCGTTGTTTACCGTAGTGAACTTCAAAGAAACCGCTTAATGGCGTGTAGCTTAACTCCACAAGTTCGGGATCATACTTTGAAGTCGGTTAGGGATGGATTGGCATACGTGTTGAAGGATATACGCCGTAATATTGGGTCTCCTAAGCGCCGGAATTCTCGTGAAAGGAGGGATGTGAGACGGATCATCACAATGATTGATGAACGGTTGTTTCGAAGGGATCGCCTGCATCATTGGAGAGTTATGTCGGTGGTCGCACCCGTGATTAACATAACCGCTTTCAACGCCTCAGGCACACCGGGAACATCACCGCACTTCCTGGTACCCCTTGAATTGCTTCCTTCATATAATTTTGGATGTTTGATTAATTATGTATATGGCTTGTGCACACATTACAATGTACAACCCGTACTTGTAAATAAAGGACCCTCGTGGTACGCTCGCTGCCACAATCCTTATATATAGGGAGCGAAAGCTTCTTACTTTTGAGTAAAACCTATCAAACCTTTCATTTTTCAAGGTTTTGCTCAAAAGAACAAGTACTTCCCCTTATGTTTTCAAAACCTCAACCGTTTATATCACTTGTCGAGGGGGAGTATTTGAAACTTTGTTCACAAATTGTTCACAGTGGTCATTCTTCCCGCAACACTCGAAATGGTCATATTTATTCTCAAACGCTTCAAAAATAACACTTTAATATGCCATTTTTGAGGGGGAGAAAATGTGTGATAAGAAATATGTTGTGTAAAATGCAAATGAATCTATGTGCTTCGTTGACTTAACCAACGAATTGACGATGCTTAACTGTTAGTAACTCGAAAAGACTTGTCCGACGGGTAATAATTTCAAGCTAGTTCGCTAGTGATGTAAACGTGTCTCGCAAAGGACTTGTCCGAGTAGAATGTACCATTCGAGAAACTCTTGATAAACATGAACTTTGACGGGTTTGACGACCTTTCGAGGATTGTCTACACCTTCAAGGTAGTTATTAGAGCCAGTTGTCACCTAAAAGCTGACAATGCAACTCTTTAACTATGCCACGAATCGGTCTCATGGGGAATGTCTATCTTGAGTTAATCAATTCAAAAGTGCGCTTTTCCTCATCAGTGCATTTTAACCGTTAAAACTCTTAAGCACATGTGGAAGGGGAGTATTTATGCAAAATCTTATCTCAACAGTGGTACTAAAATGTTTTTCATTCATAAACACCGTGAGAGATTTTTCACATCAGTGGTTTTATGGCAACATAGGTTAGTCATGGAGTTATAAGGTGACTAAGGTTAGAATAACCGTCCTATGATCCGCCAGAGCCGGAGGGATCTACCCAAGGACACCACAAATAGTTAGTATTTAGAAGTCCTTAGGTATGATTATAAAAAGGAGAAAATGAGAATCGGAGAAAGAAGGAGTTGAAGAATTAAAAAGAAATGCAAAGAAAAGGGTGAAAAGAAATAGCCCTCCGAATTATTCAACTTAGGGCGCATAATCGTTCAATTCATATGCTACTGGTTGTCACTTAGTGACGCCGGTATTGAAGATTAAAAGTCGCCATGGACCCAGTGACGCATGCACTAAACCTTCTTATCCACTCAAGTTTCTCAACAAGCTTGTTTCATTCTCACAGGGAACCCTACATAAACTATCGGCTTTCTCTTAGAGATTGCCGGTATTGAAGAAGGAGACCCTCTCCCTAGTCTCCGCTCCAGAAAACCAAAACGCACTATTGAGTCTAGAGCCACGAGATTCATCAAAAGATCTCTTAGGTACACTTGACATTTCATCACTTGACATTCAACAATAAGAATTTCAGATACATTATCGAGTCCTTCACAGATCTTAGCAATCTGACGAGAACATTTATGAGAGGTTCACAATTGTGATCCTCAGTGATTGAATGGAAACTCCTGCCAGTGTCAACATCAAACAGCCCTGACAAAGAGTCGCTTCGCAACTCCCCGTGGATTGCGCTTTAGTGGTCTCAAACGTCTACAGTCAGAGGTGATGCTTCGTGTACCTCAACGACTCATCCAATCGTAGGTGTACTTCGTACATCGTGTTATCTCACTTGTGGGACTCGATTCAGAACGCCTTTGTAAGAATTAGAGTTGTGTTTTCACACTATGCCGTTAACACTCTCAAGGTTCAAACTTGTAAGTACCGGAATCCGCTTATTACTAACCGTTTTAAATGTTTTCTTCTTATGGAAGCTCGAGCCGGAATGATCATGCAGATTATTCTCACGCTCACGCCAACATCATCACTAATGGAAGTTCTATCCAAAACAACACAAATGTAATGATTCTTCGTCAATACAGAGAATCTACAAAGTTAAAGACTTAAAGAACTCCATCGACTGAATTCCAACGCCAAAAGAGCTTGTGAGCATGTTGAAGAATGACTTGGAGACACTGTAGCAAAATGGGCGGCACTGAGGCGCACATGATGCGCACAACAACATACTATCACTTTCATCACAAAGAACAATGATCAAAGAACAGAAGTTAAAGATGACGCCAAAGCATAACCGTTCAAAGTAAACTATCTCTCTACACTGGGAGATTGTTCAAATCAAGGCAATTCTTCTCACAAGAAAGAAGAATGTCAAGACGTCCAAAGCTACTATTACATCAACGCCTTCACCTTTTTCATCACCAACACTTGAGTGTTTGTTACTCATATGTAATAACACTTGAGGGGAGATTGTTGGAATCACTCCTAAACCTTATTCAAGTGTTAGTTACACATATGTAATAGTTAGCTTATTATGGCCTTTATGTTTGTTATTAGCCTTAAGCTTATGTAGAAGCCCATGAGCTTAGGCCCAAGCCCATAGGAGAAAGGGAAGGAGTAGGAGTGTTGCCCTAGCTCCTTGCCTATAAATACCTTATGTAAACCTTCATTTGAAGGTTGGTTGTTCGTTATTTTCTTTCACATACTCCTATGCGTAACCGTATTATTCATATCGTGTGTGTGTGTTTGGTTTCTTGTTCAATCGCCTCTCTATCTTTCTTATAAGCTTGTGTGGTAAACCTTGTGACCTAACAGTTATATCCAAAGAAACACAACCATGAATATTTTTTTTAGCACCACAAAATGTCTCGTACTGAATACACTTTAGAGCAAAGGGTATGGGTGCAAGTTAACATGCCAAAGGGAAAAAAAATACCAATAGCATACCATTACCATACCATCTAACATGCCATTTGTGAGCCAAAAATTGTTTGAGTTGGTTGAGTGGCTCAAGCCAAAAGAGAAAGAGGACAAAGTTTTACTATTTTTTTATTTTTATTTTTTTTAGTGTATTGTGGGGTATTTTTAGTGGGTATTTTGTGGACTCAAAGCATGTTATTGGTGTGTTATGAGGGATGGTGTTTTAGCTATTGGTGAGTTATTGAGAGGTGTATGATGTGGCGATGAGGTGGCATACCAATAACATGTTATTGGTATCCATGATACCTTGTGCTCTTAGGAGGTAAATGATGTGGCACTGAAGTGGCATACCAATAACGTGTTATCCGTCATTGCGATACCTTGTGCTCTTACATGAAGGAGTATATACTTTCTTTCTTATTATTACACCTAGCTACAACAAAAGTAAAAGTAAATAACGACAAGATATATATAGAGAAAATAAAGCAAAACCTATATTTACACTTGATTGACAACCATGTCTATTACATAATCAAGCTATAAGCATTAATTTTTTGTTTAACTATATGTAACAACTACTATTATTGTTAAACAATGTAACTTCAACTATACACAGATAAACAAAACAAACACACGAAAATATCTACGCTAGAGTGATTCTATGCGTCACTGCCGTTAATAAGGTGATCATCATGAAAAACGTATTATTGAAAGACATTCACTCGCCACAAAATTTGGTTACACGGGTACCCGCCGCCGCAACGCGCGGGTACCCGACTAGTTTGTAATAAAATAGCATACCACAAGTAACGGAACTTTTAAGTTGTGAAAACTGGAAATACTGGTGTTATTGTTTATGTTTTTGGCTTTTGAAACTCTCCATGTTTGAGATTTATACATGTGCACGTATCATTTTTAGACATTTGTATTTACTTAAGTTGTGAAATTACCCAGAAAAACATTGTATCTTTCTAAGGATTCAACTTTTATGAAAGCCCAAAAAAAGTCCAGAGTTAAACAATATTGTAATTTGCAAAGATATGACCAACTGACTAAGTGCACACATGTTTCATTCAAAATAGCTATATATGTTAATATGTGTACTAGAAAGATAATCCATACCAAAAAAAAAATTGATTTAAGTCCGGTTCTAAAAAATGACGATGAAATTAGTTACAAAATAGCTAAATATAATAAAACTGAAATGTAAATTGAACTTATTTCCTAAAATTGTGTAACTGCCAAAATTGAATGGTTCAAAAAAAGCATTTAAAATTAAATGAAAAATGTTTTTACCAAAATGCCCTTTTGTTTTTAAAATAAATACTTTAAGATTGAAAATAAATGATTGGTCCACACCAGTTCTCGCAGTTCTCGACATTTTCTTGGTTCTGTAAAGAACCCTACCATATATATATATATATATATATGAAGCAGATCAAATAGAAGATATACTTAAAATAAGAAGGAATAAGAAGAACTATAACCGCAAATTGAGATGCACCACCTAAATGCAGATCCCTATAATCTTAGATGCATTATAACGCACCATAAGTGTGTTTTCTAGCTTTTAATCAGATGCATATACGTATATTAGATGCATTTCATGATTTCTCTTGTTTTTGTCTCATCCTCAAGACGCGTCAAATCATTAAAATCAATTTGTACCATCTATACATCAAATTAACTTTCAAACTCAAGATGTTAAGGCTATATGAATAGAAATGCATCAAATGCAAGTCGCTTGATCTCAAATGTGGTTTTGGTCACTTCTTACCACTTCTTATTTTAAGTTACTTTCATCGGATCCCTACTCTATATATATATATATATATATATATATATATATATATATATATATATATATATATATATACTCCCTTATAAAGGAGCAATAAACACAACCTAAAACCGAACCTCACTCCAAACCCAAATTTAAGATTCGTACCACCCGAGCCTAAAATTCATACTCACATGTATATCCACAACCTAAAATCAAACCAAATCCCGAACCTAAATTTTGAGATTCAGCCACACGAACCTACTTTATCCAAAACAATAAAGCCACGCGAACCTACTTTATCCACTACCTACAATAATCACACACACAATTACCCACACCACATATTTCTTTTCTTTCTTCTCTCTTAACCTAAAACAAACATATCTATCTCTCTAAACAAATCGCCGCCGCTACCATTAAATTCATCACCGACGCCATCTGCTGAAACAACCTACACCGAGCCTACCACCACCTTCAGAGCACCATCGAGACACGATACTACTGTAAACAGTACTTCTCTAAAGGTTCTTTCTTATATAAACCTATATATTCTTTATGTTTTAACTTTTTCCATTTAGATATATTTTTATTATAAATTTGAGTTGTTATAACATTTTTGATTTTTTTTGTAGATCCGCGCTTGGTGTATTTGGTTGGTGGCAGCGGTATTTAGGTTCTCAGGTATTTTTTTAGTTATTTGATATTTTTGAATTAATCTCGACTTTTTGGTACTTTTTTTGTACAGCCATCGCCTGCCGCAACATTGCCGTCGCCGGAATGTCTTGCCGGAAAAATATGTTGCCGCCGAGGTATTTTTGTCAAGTTTTTAAATATATCAATACATTTTTTTGTTTTTTTTTTCGTTATTCTTTAGTTTTTTTAGATACTTTTTTAATCTAACTTTTTATTTTCTATAAATCTGCTTCTTGAGTAGTTATTGAAATGGTTTATTTATATTTGTTTTACCGATCTGGTTGTTCTCCACTCATTTTACGAATATGATTTTTTAGGGTTTTTTTTTTTTTTTTTTTTTTAATTTGATTTTTTTTGTTAATCTATTTTTATCAAGTTTTTTATTTATCAATTTGTGTTTTTCTTGTAGATCTTATGCCTTTTCTAGAATCTGATGCTGATGCTGTGGTGGCCTTTGTGTAAAATTTGGTAAGTGATAAAAAGTGACATAAAAATGTTGTGGCTACAAAAACCATGGGTAACCAAGCTGTTTGGTTGGTTCAGATTTGTGTTATTCGGTTGTTAAGCAAATAACTGGCCGCTGGTTATGGTAGTTTCTTTTGTGTTTCTTGAGCCACAGGTTTGGGTGGTTTGTGTTTTAGCTTTGCGTTTTTTATGGGAAAAGCGAGATAGTTGAAACTGTTGGGATCTAGAGTCACTTTATTTTGCATACTAAAAAATCCTTGCATATTAAGGGATAAATCCCCACCTTCCATATAGTTTGATCTAATGGTAGTAATTAACCTAAGATTTATATGTCTAAACCTAAGTCCATGTTTTTTTTCTTGTCTTTTTATTTTCTTTTTATCTTTCTTATTTATTTTCTCATTATTTGTATTTTTTTATCACCTTTTTTTAATTACACGTTTCTTTATTTTTTTATTTTTTATTTTTTCGTTACGCTTTTCATATTTTTGTCCGTTTTTTCGCCTTTTTTATGTTTTCGTCCGTTTTCATACGTTTTCGTCCGTTTTCGTCATGTCTTATGTTTTCGATCCGTTTACATTGCGATTACCTTGTTATCGCTGTCATTTTTTCATCGCCATCCGTTTTCATACGGTCTGTTTGTTTACATACGCTTTCATCCGTTTTCTTACATTTTCATACGCTTTGTCTGTTTCTTATGTTTGTTCGCTTTATGTTAATTTTTTACCTTTTCTTCTGTTTCTTACGTTTTTGTCCATTTTCTTGAGTTTCCGTCCGTTTTCTTACGTTTTTGTCAGTTTTCATACGTTTTCTTCCGTTTTCCTATGTTTTCCTTCGCTTTCTTACGTTTTCATCCGTTTTCATACATTTTCGGTTCTGTTTTATCGCTGGTCGCTTTTAATACGTTTTAGTGTGGTTTCTATGTTTTGTCCGTTTTCTTACATTTTCATCGGTTTTCATAGGTTTATATACGCCATTTAGTCCATTTTACGTTTCATCCATTTTAGACGCCACTCGTTTTCGGACGATTTCATCCGTTTCATACGTTTTCGCTCCATTTTAATCCATTTTATATACGCCCTTTTCTGACGCTTTTTTTTTTTCCGTTTATATCGTCTTTATACGCTTTTCATTGCTTTTTATATTTTTTTGTTTCACGTTGCTCGTTTTTTGCAGTTTTTATTCGTTTTCGTCTATTTTCATGTGTTTTCATGCTTATTATTAAACTTTATTATATTACATGTCTAATATCAATTGTGATATTTTATTATAAAAAATTAATGTCTAATATCACTCTAGTGATATTTCATAAACAAACAAGTAGTGTTTTTAACCTTAATATCACCTGAGATATATCATTTCTTTTAGTATATTTTATATATTATCACCTATGTGTTTTCTAATATTTTTATTTTCGCCATAAAGATAGTTTTATGCCTATCATCGAGAATTGACAAGTTTGCATATTTTTTTAATTCAACCAATGTTATCTATCACTTGTGATATTATACTCTTAGTAGAAATAAAAAGGGTTAAAGTCTCTTTAGGTGAATTCTTATTTTGTTCAAAAAAATACTAATTTAATGCAACACTTGTTTGATTTTGAGAATATGTCAAGTATTTATTTTCATAGTTTGCTTCCTTTTTATTCATTTTGATATTTTTAAGTGACACTTATTTATCTCTTGGGATATAACATCTGTAAGAAAGATGAAAAGTATTACACTCTTCATCATATATGTGTTATCAGTTGTGATACTCAACTAAGAATGTGAATATTAAATTCATACCAAATGTGATAAGAATTTAGTATTTTACCAAGTATATATGAAAGAAATGAAAATAAACATCACTTATTATATTACACTGCTTCATTTATTTTTCTTTTTCTATTTGTGTTTTTTGAAAATATTTAGGAATATTTTTGTGTTTTATGATAATATGAAATATTAGTAAATGGTGCTTAACCGAAAACACATAGATGTTATGAACCTTTTGTTAGATTTGGTGAATCTTTCTATTTAATGGATACATTGTGCATGTTTGATATGTTATAGCGGAATTAAAATTTATCTATGGTTGAATGCAAACTAAAGAATTATGGTTGAAGATAGCTTCCTGATAAACAAATTGAGAAGCTCAAACACTTGTGATATCACAATGCTTTCTGTTTATAAAGATGTTTGCTATCTTCAACCATAGCTTATTTAGCCACTTTATCGATTCAACTATGCATATTTTCAAATCCTATATAAAACCTATCAAAATATGCACAATGTATCCATTAAATAGAAAAATCCACCACAAGTCTAACAAAAGTATCATAATATCTTTTGTTTTTAGTTGAACAACTTTTCTAATATTTCATAATATCATAAAACACAAAAATCTTCCAAAATATTTTCAAAAACATTACCATCACATTCTTAGTTGAGTATCACAACTGATAACACATACATGATGAAGAATGTAATACTTTTCATCTTCCATACAGTGTTATATCATAAGAGAGAAATAAGTGTCACTTACAAATATCAAAATGAAAACATCTCAAAACGGACAAAAAAGTATTAAATCGAATAAAAAACGTATAAAAGGGAATGAAAATGGACAAAAACGCTCTCAAAACGGACAAAACGTATATAAAATGCACAAAACGTATAAAACGGATGAAAATGTATGAAAACGGATGAAACGTATAAAAACGTCTGGAAAACGCGAAAACGCCTAAAAATGGATGAAAACGAAAAACGGATGACAAGATGAAACGTTGGAAACGGACGAAAACGTATAAAACGGAACCGGATCTAAAATACATGAACACGTAAAAATACGGACGAAAACGCTTAAAAAACAGACGAAAATACATGAAAAGCTAAAAAAACAGACAAAAACGTATGAAAATGGCCGAAAACGTAAGAAAACGAATGAAAATGTAAGAAAACAGACGAAAACGTATGAAATCATAAAAACACGTCTGAAAACGTATGTAAAATGGACGAAAACGAAAGAAAATGGACGAAAACTTATGAAAACGAACAAAAACGTAAGAAAATGGACAAAAACGTAAGAAAATAGACGAAAACGTATGAAAACAGACGAAAACGTATAAAACGGACGAAAACGTCTGAAAACAGACGAAAATGTCTAAAAATGCCGAAAACGTAAAAACGGACAAAAACGGACGAAAACGTATGAAAACATACGAAAACGTCAGAAAACGGACGAAAACGTCAGAAACGTACGAAAACGGATGAAAACAGTTTACTAAAATCGCGAATCGACGAAAACGAAAAAAGAACGAAAACATATGAACACGGACGAAAACGTATAAAAACGAACGAAAACGTTTGAATACAGATGAAAACGTATGAAAGCGAAAAAAAACTTAAATAAAAAAAACGTGAATTTAAAAAAAAATAAAAAAATGATTTTAAATAAAAACGTGAATTCCAAAAAAAAAGAAAAAAGAAAAAAATGTTAATAAATAAGAAAGATAAAAGACAAAGAAAAAGGAGAAAAAAAAAACATGGACTTGGGGTCTGATCAAAGGTCATATACAACAGACAGATCAGAATGAATGCAAGTGCAAGTGCAACCCTCACTTTCATCTTGTAAATTCTTTATAGAGCAACTTTAGTACTCATAATCATAAAAAGAAAATTGTGAAACACCTTCTTAAAAATCCTGGGTCCGTCTCTGCCCATATCTGCTTTAATTCACAATCACGTGACTCATATTTCTACTTTTTGATGTTTTTTTTTGTCAGAATTCAAGAAAGCCATCTAGTAACTTGATCCAAAATTGAAGTTATGATGTTTATGTGGTCTATCTATTGACTATTGATCAGTGGCGGATCTAGGAATTTAGAGTAGGGTATGCACAATTTTTAGTAGAAAAATAGTGATTTCGGTTTTTTGGGTTTTGTTAAGTCGGGTCGGGTTTTTCGGATTTCGTTGGTTCGGGTCATGTATTTTCAGGTTTGGTTAGTTTGGGTCGGGTTTTTCCGTGTTTATGTTCATAACAAGTATATAAGATCAACATTATCATACGGACTTATAATGCAACGACATACGATATAGCCGAAAGTAGATTAACATGCCAATTTACCACATGTATAACAAAGCGGATTTGGTATTTGGATATTATTTGTATCAATAATTTGGCCAATCATAAATAATAAATATGGAATACTAAAAACAATGTAAGCATATAAGAATACTATTAATAATCTTAATTCATGATTCTAATAAAGGACAATGGAGAAAAAGAACGCTGTAATATTTTGTATTTTTTAGTTGGGCCGGATATAGAATGAGTGGGCTCAAAGCTAGTTACCTAGTGCACGCCTTGCCTCTTTCTTCCTCAACCTGCCGCTGCCTTACTCAATATTACCAGGAAAGCATTTTTTTTGCATTCTTTTCGATCTTTTTCCAACAAAGGTAATTAAAATTGGGTATGCACTCAAAATTTTCATCCATTGTAAAGAGTGTGCACTCACAAATTTCTAGTGTATATTCTTCTTACTTCTGAACAAATATAAAAAAAATTACACTGCTCAAACTTTAGACAGGGTATGCACTTGCATACCCTGGGTTCAATGTAAGGGTTATAGATTAGTAAAGATGTGGTTACGCTGTAAAAACACTCTTCATTATATCGAGAGTTACACAAAATACTCAAAATTACCATGGATCCTCCAAACTTCTGGATTTTCAGACACATCTTTCGAAAAACCAAAGCTTGCACCTCTACAGGTCCCCTCTCTATCCCTATCTCCTGTGAATAAGCGCAATTGCGTTTCAACAGCATTTACATGAAACTTTAGCCATTTAACATTTGTCCTCTTCAAATGTATTTTGTTTTGAAGGAGCGTAGAATGGTAGACCGCCGCAGGCTGTGTGCTAAAGGAGGTGATGGTGGCAATGGCTGCATTAGCTTCCACAAGAGTCGACACGAGCGTCGTGGTAAAGCTGACGGTGAGCATTTATGTCTGTATAAGTATTTTATCGAGTCTTTTAAAGTCCATATAAAGATCGAACAGCTGTATTAATTTTTCTTAACTTGGTTTTATTGTATATGAAACTTAAAACTTTCGTGATTTGTGGTATGTAGGTGGCAATGGCGGAAAAGGCGGTGACGTGATACTAGAATGTTCCCCGACAATATGGGATTTCAGCCTGCAACATCATATTGTTTGTACTTTTCCCTATTTCTCTTCTTAATTTATCTACCTAAATTGATCCATCCAATCTCATTCTCCATCCAAACACTAAATTACACATATCATATCATCATCTGTGGTAATTTGGCCCTGTGTTTTATATCTAATGGGTCAAACGGGTAAATTTAATAAAGAAAACGGCGTCAAAAGTTGCACAAAGCTTGTATTTAAAATATAAAACCTCCTAAATATCTTTATCTAAAACTATATTGTTGATACAAAAGTTGGACGTTCCTAGTTGGTGCTCCGGTTCTCGTATCAATTGGTTGTTTGCTGCTTGAGACCTGCGCACTAATAAACAGAAAACACCGTTAGGCTTATCGTGGGATTGTCTCCACGATTATCCTCCAGCATGAGAGTAGTAATCGGTTTTTTAGGGTTATAGAGAGTTAGGGTTTTAGATCGTACCTTTAATGAGGTCTGGGATGCCCTTTATATACACACGCAATCCTTACTGGTTGCGTATTCCCCAAACTTCGGCGTATCCCGTCTAAGTCAGTCATTGGATATATATCGCCAAAGATAAGAGATATATCTTAACCCATAAATAACTTTGGGTTTGGGCCTTCGTGGGCCCAAACCGTTATTGGGTTAGCCCAGTCGTGCTGGGCTCTCTAGTAGCGGTCATTGGTCGGGTTAGTGACCCGAATGTAGACTGTACGTCATCATATATATTATAACTGGAACAATTTTGTGTAATCATATTTGATACACCAATTATATGTTAGACATTATTTGTTTGGAGAGATTTTGTTTGGGGTCTATCTGACCCGTAATTAACCTGTTTTATGTTTTTGACACATTACCAAGCCACCGTTTTTTTCCATACTGAATCTGTACTTTGGAATAATATGATTGTATTTTACAGAATGCAAAGAGAGGGGGGCATGGAACTTCGAAAAATAAAATAGGAACCCGAGGCGATGACAAGGTTACATAATATCATTCCCTCTTTTTTTTCCTGGAAACTTTCAACAAAAATAAAACAATATCGTTCATCACCAATTTGTTATTAATTAGGTTGTTCTAGTACCTATTGGCACTGTACTTCATCTCGTTGAGGGTGACATGCCATCTATGGTTAGGAAGAGCTCCTCTGAACCTTTGAACCCTTGGGAAATTCCTGATACCCTCGAAAATGATTTACATGGAAGTGTCTACAAAGAATCTTCTTCCAGCAAGAAAAAAGGGAACGTTAATAAAGACATGAAAATACCTAAACTTTCTTCGAGTACGGGTAACACGTCAACTGTGGATTCCGAAAGTTTTGACTTTTATGATGAAGAAAAGATGAGTTCATGGGAAGCTCGAGTCACTGGAAATGGTGTGTCTGAATCACACAAGATGGAAGACACTGAAGAGGAAGAAGAAGAAGAACATATTGAATATAATGTTGCTGAGTTGACCGAACCTGGTCAACGGATAGTAGTTGCTCATGGAGGTGAAGGTGGTTTGGGCAATGTTTCTCTCTCAAAATCATATAAACACTCAAATCATAAGAAATGTGACGGGTTAGAAAAAGTAGATAATATTGAAGTGGAGGAAGACGAGGCTGAAAGTAATTCATCACTCACAGTTGGTTCTTTTGGTTCAGAATCAGTTCTTATATTAGAACTCAAAAGCATAGCTGATGTTGGTCTTGTGGGGATGCCGAATGCCGGTAAAAGTACACTTTTAGGAGCTTTATCCAAAGCACAACCAAGAATAGGCCATTACGCCTTCACTACTTTAAGGCCTAATTTAGGAAATCTAACTTATGATGACTTGTCAATCACAGTTGCCGATATACCAGGACTTATAAAAGGGGCCCACGAAAACCGTGGACTTGGCCATGCTTTTCTTCGCCACATAGAACGGACTAGAGTTCTTGCTTATGTTCTAGACTTAGCTGCAGCATTAGATGGTAGAAAAGGCGTCCCACCATGGGAGCAACTAAGAGACTTGATTTTAGAACTCGAGTTTTATGATGAGGGTTTGTCAGGCAGGCCAGCATTAGTTGTGGCTAATAAAATTGACGAGGCAGGGGCTGAAGAAGTATACGATGAATTAAGAAGCAGGGTGCACGGTGTAAACATATTCCCAGTTTGCGCAGTTTTGGAAGAAGGTGTGCCAGAGCTAAAAGACGGTCTTAGGATGCTTGTGAGTGGCGAGGACTCGAATAGCCTAACATTGGATGACATTGATCTTGATTAGGATAATCTTTTAGCTTAGTAATACCAAATTATTGCATGGATATGGTGCCAAACGAAAGCACTGTTAATGCCAAATGATCAGTTTTGTTTCGGCTGGTATTTGATAATGGTTAGGCTATTGTTAAAGATGATGCTGCAGTTTTATGATATAAATGCTGCTAAGAGCACTGTAATAAGTTTATCTTTGCAATTTTGCATACTGTTAGTCACTAGTTGATTGCAAAAAGTCTTGTTCACCGAATAAGCCTATGATTTCTTGAACAATTAAGATGTCTCAAAGGACCTGATGGCAATTCTGGAAAACTACTCATCTATACAATCATATGGCAATGTAATCCAGTCAGCATTCTGACAAAATGAAGGGGAATTATCTGTTATGGGTTTCAATGTCCATGTGAAGATGTGACAACTGAGATGATATTGGGTTTTGTCTTCTTCATTGTACTTATCTTCAGTCATTGCACTGGCCCCTTGTCAAACATTATTTGAGAATGATTCAGTTTATTTTATCTTGTTGTTTCAGCATAAAAAAAAATGAGGCATATATACGTAAGTTTCCATGAAATATTATTGCATACTAAAATAGGGTCATGATCAAATGAGAAGATTTCTTAAAATGTACCATCATAATATTGAAAAACAAAATAAATATCTTGTTTTGCAGGAGTCTGTTGATCATTTGATTTTAGCAAAGCATAGCATGGAATGTTATTAATGATAAAAGGTGCTATTATTCTATGGGTCATAAACCAGAAATAAAATGCTCGCGTTTTTACACTTAAATCATTTATTTTAACTTTTTTGCACAAAAATTATTGCATTTGTCTATATAATTTGATTTCATTCGTTTTCATATAATTAAATCGTATAGTAAAATTTATATTCTTTACTTATGGATCGAACGTAATTATAAAAATATTCAATTAGTAATACATTTAATTACTTTTAATTAAATGGTTCACATTATAAAAGTAAGACATAAAAAGTAAAAACTTTTCCTTAAACTAATCTTTGATTATTGTAATAAGTCTACCGTCTATATCATTTAAATATTTGTAATTGTGACCTATTACCAGAAAATGAGAAATTTAAAGATCTTTTTATTCGAATTTAAAGACTTTTTTATCGATATAGTTATAAGAAATCTGTTAAATATTTATTTGATATTTTATAAATAAAATTTGTTATATTAAAAATTAATAAAAGTAAAAAGTTATTATAGTTTTCGTAACTTGGTATATAGTTTAGGGGTGTGTTTTGCATTTTTTTTATTAAGTTTATATATATTATTTGTAAATGTAAAGAAATAAAGTTCAAAGTAATTTTTATGAATCATTAGATAGTTTAAATGTGTGTTTGAATTTTATTTTATTTTTGATAAAACATATATTAAACTTGAAGTGTTTTTATAAAATCGAACGTTAGTCAAAATTATTGCAATATTTGGCTTTTCTTTTGCAATTCAAAAATCTTTGCATCAATATAAATTTTTTATAAGGGAATTTCTAAATATCTATTAGACACTTGACAAATAAAATTGGTTACGGTCTAATAAAAACTAAAAATGCCGGATATTTTTGTAACTTTTAACATAGTTCATGGACGGTTATGAAAAAAAAAAAGAAAAAAAAAATTGAATTTTTTTTAACGCCACAAACGATATCGTGGGGTATGTTTAATAAACTGTGGGTCCTGGAAGACTTTGATAATGAAAATGGTGTTTACTGTTTAGACGTTCATTTACTATCTAAAGATGCTAACTTTGAACAAGTGTCCTCGGTCCATATTATTGAAAGAGAAAATTTCCCAAAGGTACAACAAAATTTGAGGTCGTCATCTAAGCTAAATTTATTTTTCTTTTTTTTATATGGTTATGTGCAAATGTGCGAACATGCGATTTTACTATTTTTTTGAACATATGTCCTCGACAACAAGTACAATTAGTACAATACTCGCGCATTGCCTGGTATAACGATTCAATAATTTTGAAAGAAAAAAGAATTATAAACTTCTTGTTTGTATAGTTAAAAATTAAAATAAAAAAAATAAAAAGAATAAATAAATTGAACCACATTTTCTTGAACTGAGCTTTTATTTGATCTAAAAAGTGAATCACACTTTTTAATACCCTATTGCATCAAATAATCATACTCTTTTTCTTTTTCTTTTTTTTGCTAAAAGAGTATAATTTTTGCATGTCAACTTACATTCTTTTTGAACTGATCTTTTCCTACATATCCGCTAGAACTGATAAAAAAACCAACGATCCAAAGTACGAGCTGCTCAAAGCCAAATTCACAACCATAACAATTACAAAACTACTCTTCGACCACTTATGCCAAACAACCTAAAACAAATCACCTCGCAGTTCATTTATGTGATTCCAGCAAGTTCTGGAAATGTGTTGTTTCTACATATTCGCAAGACATGCTAAAAAATCAACGACCCTAACCATGACCCTTCCTACGACATCCTTCACATCCAAATTACAACCATAACAATTACAAACTACTCTTCGACCACTTATGCCAAAGACCCTAAGAAACGCAGGCGCGGTTGGTTATGTGATTATGCAGGTTACATTGTCTTTAATTACCACAAGACAAGTCCAAAATATTCCCTGTTTAGATTGCGACTCAAGCTTCGTTATAATGTCATAAAGTTCTCATAGATGCAATTTTGACAACACATCGAGATGTACTATGACAACTAAAAGACGCTTACAATTGGGAGCTAAAAGATGAATAACTTGCACTTGTATCTAACCATTCTAACTTTCTAAGAGGGTGTTTGTCAAATCCATCTAAATTAAGTTGAGCCTAGGATTTTTTAAAATGACTTTCTAAGAGGGTGTTTGGCAAGTGTTCATCATCCTCTTCATCGTCTTCGTCAATCAAACCTTAAATTTTATTACGGCTAAACACGGAAACTTGGTTTCGTTTCTTTCTCTTGATAATGGACATAGACAAAACATCATCAAGAGCAAGGTTGTCAAGATCGGGATCCTACCCAGGATCGTTTTCGTCTTTGCAAGATCGTGATCGTAAGATCGGATCGGGATCTTAAGATCCTACTCTAATGTTATTTTTTAATAATTTATGTAATTGTATACAAATCTACAAATTCTAATACATTATAACCATAAAATACTATGAATGTTTCGTATAAACGTTGTCCTAAATTATGATTATAAAATATTTAAAAAGATTAACATGTTGTTTTTTGAATTCTACAAACAAACAACCCATAAATTTGTAGATTTTAGTTTGTAATCCGAGAAAAGTAAGATCGGATAGTTAGATCGTAAGATCGTATGGTCAGATCGGGATCTAAGCACCAAAAGATCCTATGTAGGATCCGGATCGTTTTGCTGCGTGTCATAAAATCGTAAGATCCTAAGATCAGGATCGGGATCCTGACAACTATGATCAAGAGTATCATCCAGAGTATCATCATCCCCATTGAAAATGCTCTCATCGTCCGAACTTTCGATTGCAATTACATCATTCCATTTCCATGTCGCCAACTTTGCTTCCTTTTTCCTTTTCTTCGAATCCCGAATCTCCTCATCAGCCAAAGGTCGGATATCAAGTTTCACGTTGATATCATGATGTTGTTAAAAGACAGAAAACAACGTTACGCCTCCATACGAATAAATATATTTATCTCAAACAAAACAAAAAATGTAGAAAGGAGTGTTACCACATGATCATGAAGATCGACATTTTTGTTCACAGCTTACTGTTCATATGAAGAAGAAAACGTCATGTATTGATAAATAAATTTGACGGGAGATGTTGTAAGATAACTTTACCTTGATTCATACCTCCATTGTGCTTGACTGAAAAGGTCTTGTTTGTTGTTTTGATAGGAATTGTGAAACAATGAAATGAAGCTGATTATGGGTATCTATTTATAAGGTCATTTTAGGCGCCAAAGTACTGATCTTCAAAAGTTGAATTTAAAGAGATAAGCAATCAAAATATAGATACGTATGGAGCATCCGTCTAATAAGGAGCCGAGGTGCATGGTTTGTTCCTAGGATATCTAAATATATCTAATTTGCAAATGTAGGCATGGTTTGTTCTTAGGATATTTAAGTTGCACGTGTTATCTAATACACAGAGTTTGGCTCAAGTTTGTTAACTATAAATAAACATGGAATTACAATGGTCAAGATTGAAAGTATTATTGATCCAACGAATAAAATTGAATTCTAAGATGTGAAGCACCGTAGGCAATAAATAGATAATCTCAATCATTTGTTGGCCCACATGATATATGTCCCCGACAACAAGTACAAGCAGATGTGCGACTGACGGCTACTTTTATTGGAAAATATTTTTTATTTCTGAGCATTAAAAGATTTTGCTTTTTTCCAATAAAGGTAGCCGCCATTCTTATATCCGCCAATAGCACATCTGTTTGTATTTGTTGTCAGGGACATATACCATGTGAGCCAACAAATGATTGGGATTGTAATTGTTGTCAGGAACACGTGTCCAAAAATAAAGGAATTGCACATTCACACATGACCATTTAAAAAGATTTTTTTTTTGCTTAAATGGTGACCTCATCATAAAATTTTGTACTAGATAAATAATTTTCTCTTATTGAAATGTATGTTTTAACGTTAATATTGCAACGGGTACTGCTATCAATACTCCTCTTACCCATTGTTTACAATCTCCACCCTTTTTTTTTTCTGTTTTTGTTAACAGTGCAACAACAGAATTCGGGTTTCACCAACAGAAACTGAAAATTGAACCAAACCGAAAAGACACGAATCAAATTTGTTAAAATCGAACCGAAGCAAAGTAAATATTTAGTCTTCGGTTCGGATATGTTATGGCACAATGAACCGAAAACCGAATTCACATGATATATAACTTTTACATATTTATATTAAAAAGAAAAGGCATTAATTTTTTTTTATAGTATAAGTATAATATTTTTGAAAAAAACATATATAATTATATAAATAAATAATTAAAAATATGTAATTTGGTTATTCGGTTCGGTTTAATTGTATTTGAATTCAGTTCGGTTCTCGGTTTTATCTAGAAAAAAAAAGTTTAACTGAACTAACCGAACAACCCGATAACCGAATCGATGAACACTAATTTTTTGTCAGTTTATGTACCGTATATGATGCAGCATACGTGGTTAGCATGATGAACTACTATCAAAACTCGTTGATTCAAAGAATACCGAAAATTGATAGCTATGAGGAACCCTCGTCTTTTTTATTAATCAAGCAAAAGCTGCTGAACAAAACAATGAACAAGTGTTTAAATACGTAAACCCTAACTTCTGGAATAGAAATAAATTACGAAACAAAGTCCAACAACTTTTAAAAATTACGAAAAATGACCGAAATTAAAATGCGATTTAACCATTTGCATGGAAAACACTAGGCTTTTGTCGAATTCCAACACTTCCGCAAAAGCTTCGGATGATCCAATCTCTGCATAAAATCCTCCCCGAATTGCACCGCATCATTCCCCCCAGGATAGAGAAGATTCGACCTCGAATCTGGAACCGCATCACCATCCTCAGATAAAGAATCACCAACAAACGGAACAAGATGCTTCACATTAAAGACGTCAGCAGTATGAATATGGTTGGGCAAGCGCAAACGATAGGCATTAGGATTGATCTTTTCTACAATTTCCACGGGACCAATCTTCTTGTGAGCAAACTTATTATAATCGTGAGCGGAAGCGATCTTTAGTCGAATAGCACACATCACGACCTCAAAGCATAGCGGGCCGTTTTTGTATCAGCTTGCTTTTTATATTTTTGCGGTATTGGCAACCAACTGAGCATGGGTAGCGATGAACAGAGCAATGATCAATGAACTCCTCTGCAGTGCATGCGTGCGAAATTATTTGGGTAGAGCAAGCAAATCAAGAGGTCAGCGGTGATAACCATTACACCACATGAAAAGGACTAAATCCATGATACGGTTAACGGCATGGTTGTGGGCAAACTGCGCACGGTAACTTCGATCCCGCTTTAGGATGATCTCCGCCAACTAGCAAAAGATTGCCAAGGGAGCGATTGACCACCTCGGTTTGTCCATCCGTTTGGGGATGATACGCACTACTGAAATTCAGCTGAGTATTAACCATACGCCATAAACTCCGCCAGAAGTGACTCACAAAACGAGTATCACGATCAGAAACTATAGAAGCAGGAAGACCATGAAGACGATACACATCACGAAAATAAAGTTGAGCAACAGTAACAGCATCGGATGTTTTCTTACATGGAATGAAATGACCCATCTTAGAGAAGCGGTCAACGACCACATAGATAGAATCACTTCCACGCTGGGTACGGGGAAGGCCAAGAACAAAATCCATATCAACATCAGACCAAGGCTGCATGGGAATAGGAAGAGGCAGATATAACCCGACATTAGTAGACGCCCCTTTGGCCAGTTGGCACACACGACAACGAGCAACAAACTGACCCACCTCCTTACGCATAGAGGGCCAATAATAGGAACCTGCAAGCAACTAAAAAGTACGATCACGTCCCACATGACCCTCGTTATAAAGATCTTGGATCATTTTCAAACACAGGCTACACTCTGTGATGCACAACTGAACCCCTCTGAACAGAAACCCATCTTCCAAGATAAATTCAGTTGGCTCGCCTTGAATCGGGCAAGAACTTGGGAGGAAAGAACGGATCATCGACATATAAGTCAAAAGGAATCAAAGCAGATGCGTGAACATGCATCTCATCAACAAACTGTGGCGACGACTCAACGCGCTCTGCGACGATTAAAACACGCTTTATGCTTTATCACAAAAGTAAACTGCTGCAAATAAAGATCAAGAAGCATGACGATGAGAAATTTTATCACAGGCGCCAAGATGCTTGAGGAGTCATGGTCCGTGTAAAGAACAAATTCTTGTTGAACAGATAATGGCCAATGCTTGATGGCCGGACAACGCGTAAAACTCAATGTCATATGTACTAAAACGAAGTTTAGCACTAGATAGCTTCTCACTAAAATAAGCAACAACAGGCGGCCAGTGGTAGAACACCACCAATACCAGTTTGGAGGTGTCACAATGGAGTTGAATGGTTGCGAAAAATCGGGCTGACACCAGAATAGGGGAGAGGTTACCGAAGCGCTTGATTTCAGAAGCCAGGTACGGTTGGCGCTCGATGAAACTTAGAACCTTTCATGCAATTAGTAATTGGGCCATAATACCACTGAAGTGAGGAATGAAACGCCGATAGAAGGACGCCAAACCATGAAAACTGTGTGCTTCAGTGGTGGAAGAGGGTTGTGGCCAGTTTTTCTATAGCAACAATTTTACCAGGATCAACCTTGAGCCCATCGCGAGAAACCACATAACCCAGAAACTGAATAGACTCGAAAAAAAAAACACTTAGCAAACGCAGCAAAAAACTTATCACGGCGAAGAATCATCAAGACTTCACGCAAGTCTTTGAAGATGCACAAGGATTTCCACTATAAATCAAGATGTCATCGAAATAACGACAACAAACTTCCCAATGACGGGCGAGGGCACGATTCATAACACGCATAAAAGTACTAGGTGCATTGGAAAGTCCAAACGGCATAACTAACCACTCATATAAGCCTTCACGAGGTTTTGGCTTTTTCCATTCATCCCCATACGAATCTAGTCATGTACCCACTTTTCAAATCAAGTTTGCTAAACACATAAGCACCACCTAACTGATCTAGCAAATCATCCAACCGAGGAATGGGAAACGATAACGTCCGTAATTTATTGATATACACGGCTATCCACACACATGCGCCAAGAGCCATCCTTTTTTGGGGTAAGGAGGGCTGGGACAGCACAAGGACTAAGGCTCTCACGAATATGCCCCTTTGCGAGTAAATCCTCCACCTGCCGACGTAACTCTTCGTGCTCCTTGGGCCTTATACGATAGTGGGGTCGATTAGGTAATCACGCCTCGGCACCAAATAATCTGATGTTGAATGTCCGTAATAATGGTAGTAATTCGAAGTTAAAGATTCAGAAACACGTCTCGAATTCTTGTAATAATGTTTGAACTGCTTGGCCGAACCACGAAGACGGAGAACGTCACTAGGTGAGAAAATAGAACAAAAACCACACACGACTCCTCCATGCGCGGCACGGAAAGAGGCTCGAGATAATAAAGTCAAATCGATGTTGGTGGTAGAAGTGAAGGTGTAGAACTCCCTTTGGGCTTGTTCGAAAGTAACACAATTTTCTTGCCACGAAACAGGAAAGAGTAAGTATTCGAGCATCATGTGTGAACAGTATGAATCGTCTGCCACGGGGCCCAATAAGCGACAAGAATCCATAGGAACCACATAGCGTTATATAGCATCATTATAACTTGGACCAATAGAGAATTCATAAAGCACATTCGACTTAACATTCGTACCTTGGTGAGCCATGAAAGTTTATAAGGTTTGGTGTGGTTCCATACAAAGACTCAATTTAGACACGCCACGGAAATAACATTCTCACAACTACCTCCATCGATAATGAAAGTGCAAACTTTCCCACCAATGGTGCATGTCGAATGGAAAAGGTTGTTGCGCAACCATTCTGTTTCCGGAGCACGTGGGGCCAAGAAGGTTCTTCGTAACATCAGAAGTGGACCGATATCACCCGACACAATCTCTTTCTCAACTTTGTTATCATAAATGCAGTCATCATAAATTGGGTTATCATCAACGGGAGCAGAGGCATCTGTAAAAAGACCACGAGTAGCAGATGGAGCTTTACGACAATCACTTTGTCTATGGCCAAGTTCACACAATTAAAACACGCAAGCGCCAGGTCGCCCTTGGTGGTGGAATAACCACGAGTGAAGTGTGTGGCAGATTGCTCAGAAGTACTCCGAACAGCCAGTGTGGAAGGGCTCGGGGCACTAGTTGATCCAGAAGCTTGTCGAAAACTACCTGTGCTACGTCTGGCCAACTATTTTTCTGCTTGGGACGCATGTTGGTGTGCTTCAGCAACTGTTAAAGGGTCAAACATGTTAGGTATGCATAAAAGTCAGTGGAGTACTCATTAACATAACGAGAGCCTTGGTGAAGGTTCTGAAACCGTTGGTATAATTCACGACCATAATTATATGGTAGAAACTCAGCCCTAAGGTGTTTCTTGAATTTATCCCAACTAGAAATTTTGGCCTTGCCACTGCGAATGCGAGTATGTTTCAGTTGTTGCCACCAAGCTTGCGCACGACCATGCAAATGGATTGTCACTAATGAAACATGACGATCATCTGGAACCTCCTTAAAGTCCAGAATCTCTTCAATTTGTGAAAGCCAATCGATAAACTCTTCAGCCGGAAGAGTACCATCGAATTGTGGAATTTCCACCTTGAACCCGTGTTCCCAATGGCGATTAGGGCGTTCTGGCGAACGATTCCGAGGACCAGCGAAAGGGTTGTCATCCGTAACAGTAACATCATCATTATGAAGATTCATGTTGCCAGAGGCAGCCAATTGCTGCGTCAAAAACTCAACCTGTCGCCTCAAATCGGCGTTATCACGTCATAAATCAGCGTTATAAGCACCATCATCACCATGGTTGGCAGCGCGAGTTTGTCTCCGGGGCGGCATAACTCAGGAACGACTGGAATCTGATACCACTCTGATGCGGCGTCGTTAGTTAGGGATGAACTACTATCAAAACTCGTTGATTCAAAGAATGAAAATTAGCAGCTATGAGGAAACCTCGTCTTTTTATTAATCAAGCAAAAATCTTTGAACAACAAATGAACAAGTGTTTAAATACAATACAACGGAATATAGAAATAAATTACGAAACAAAGTCCAACAACTTTTAAAATTATGAAAAATGCGAAAGATGATAAAATCACATTTTAACCATTGCATGGAAAACACTAGGCTTTTGTCGAATTCCAACACTTCCGCAAAAGCTTCGGATGATCCAATCTCTGCATAAAATCCTCCCCGAATTGCACCGCATCAGTATAATTTTGTCCTTTAATATTTTTCACTTATCAAACTTTATATAATTATATTTTTTATTCCGTACTTTATGTTTCTTGGTTTTATAAAAAAATATTATTAAAAAATTTTAAAAACTAAAGAGGGTATTACTTGTGTTCTAAGGGTACCAATATCCAATTCTATTGCAAGAATACGTCGAAAAGATATATGCACTTTCAACACTATTGAAACTATAGCTGCAAAAGACAATCAAATAAAACCAAGCGACAAACATGGAGCAGGAAAACTGCTTCGCTAATTTGGAGTAAATTTCTATATTCCCGGATGGTCTTATCTATTGTCAATCAATCACCATTTTCCAAAAGTAGTGACGAGTGAAAATGACTCACTTGTACTAAACTCAGTCAAGAAATTAGTCATTTGCTCGTAAGTCGTCTACGGGTTCGGTTTTTGGTAAATGGGAGCCCGACCAAGGAATTCCGTTTTCAAAACGGTCTTCGTCAGGGTGATCCACTCTATCCTTTTTTGTTCTTGTTGGTTATGGAATTCTTACGTATCTCATTTTCTAATGCCATGCAACAAGGATTCTTTAAAGGTGTGGGTATCGGTAATCATCATAATGTTTTGATTTCACATCTTTTTTATGCGGATGATGTCGTTTTTATTGGGGAGTGGCAGGATAAAAACTTTAAAAATATATGTGGAAAACTAGAAGGGGGGGTTGAATAGTTTTACCAATTAAAACTTCCTTTTAATCTATTTAGATTGACTTATGTCAATCTATTTGGATGTGTGTGTTGGATGTTGATAAACAAACATATAAAGGTAAGTAATGAAAAGATAAGAGTAAGAAGCACAAAACCACAACGCAAGTATTTATAGTGGTTCGGCTACAAGGTCACCCTTCCTTCCACTCCACTCCCCGAGTCACCTACTTGAGAGTTTGTAATCACTACACCAATCTCCTTATGGCGGAGAAGCCTTCACAACGTCGCCTACTCTTTTTCCGGTACTAGGCTAACCACCGGGTTCTTTCACTCCAAGGTGAACCACACCTACACAACGTCGCCTACCCTTTATAAGGTACTAGGCTAAGTACCTAGTTCTTTCACACCTTAGGTGAACTACACCTTCACAACATCACCTACCCTTTATTAGGTACTAGGCTAAGCACCTAGTTCCATTGCAATGGAGGAACTACTACCACTACACCAACGACTTATCCCAAAGGAGATCTACTCCTTTACAACATCATCAAGGATATCAATATCCTTGGATCTAATACTAGTCTATCTTGTACATCGAAACACACCATATCGAATGTACATCTAAGGCACCTTTCACTAATGCCTTTGACTAGATCTACAAGACACCTTTCACTAATGTCTTGTGTCTTCACTTATAAGCACCTTTCACTAATGCTTCTTTGTCTTGACTTCTAAGCACCTTTCACTATTGCTTCTTTGTCTTGACTTCTAAGCACCTACCACAAGTGCTTTATCCTATAGACGATAGATACCCTTCACTAATATCTTCGTCTTGACTCTTGAGACATCTTTCACTAATGTCTTCAACACTACACTTCTTTGAAGAAAGAAAGGAATCATCAACAAGAAGACTTCAGTAGCCTTGATGATGAGAAGCATGGCAACTCATGGACTTGAGCTTGCTCGACTTCAAAGGTGGTGATCTTGCCTTTAAGAGGAACCTAAAAGATCACACAAAAACAAAACTACAAACATAGATCTCTTGGATCTAAGGTTAGTGAGATTTAACTCGGGGGGAAAGTGTGTTAGAGAGGGATTGAAAAGGGGTAAGAAATAATGAAGAAATGGCTCACTATTTATAGAGGAAATTCTCTTTTGTTCCCCGGATCCCACGGATCCCTACCACAAGGGATCCGGCTAGCACAAAGCTAGGGATCCGTGGTACGCTCCTCTTTGCCCATGGGTATTTTTGGTTATGGGTCATGGGTCATGGGTTATGGGTTGATCCATGGTTTTCTTTCTAGATTCAATGAACTTGGTTAAGTGGTATATATAAAACCATGGGTTGTGGGTCAAAACCATTTGCTAGTATTTACCCATTTAGTATATACTTGTATTTACCCATTTTAGCATATACTTAGTTTTTACCCATTTTAGTATACTTAGTTTAAGTATATGTTTAACCCAATATGTAAACACTAGTTGTTGTACATATATCTAAATCATAAAATCACTTATACTTGTTTTAGTGTTTTATGTGAGCGTAAGTGTGTTAGAAAACTATTAACTCAAACTATTTACGTATTATATTTGTTTCGTTAAAATGATTTTACGTTTGTTATCGACAAAACATTAGAAGATCGTAAAATATAAATAAACGTTTTCGGCTTATTTGTATTAACAATCTCCCCTTTTTGTTGATGACAAAACATAAAATTATTTTAAGGAAAAGCTAAAATTCGTAAAGTTTGAATTTGTAGTTTTACTTTCTTCTCCCCTTTTTGTCGAAACAAAAAGTGTTTGAAGGAAGGCAACACATTGTTTTTAAGAAAAGCATGTGAAAAAGTAAAAGAGATAGAGACAGAAATAACGGGAAAGGATCTCGCCTTTACTCCCCTTTCGAGTCCATCCCTATGTAAGGGCGTCAAGAAAGTAATACTAATCTAGTTTGTTTGCAAATAAGTTTGCAAAAGATATCGTCTACGAGATGAATGTGCTCCCCCTTGATGATTGCAATTTTGCAAGGGATGTCACGAAATGTAAACCTAGTATTGCAAGTAATTTGCAATGTATTGCTTTGACATAAAGCTCCCCTAGCTTTAGGATGTCAAAGTCTTCATATGTAAATTGAATAACTACAAAACAAAGGTTAGAAATCAAGTATAATTCACAATTTCCTGCAAATGTGATTCAAGTTAGTAGAAAAAAAGCTTTCTGTCTCACGGATCCCGCGGTTCCCTCCTAGTAGGGATCCGTTTAGAAATTCTGAGGGATCCGTTTTTAGGCATTAAATTTCAACAAAAGGTGATATAACAAGTAATGTTATCACAAAAATGAGATATGAATACAAGGTAATCATATACTCAGAAAAATAACAAGTAGCATGTAATTTCCATTTAATAAAACTAGAGTTATGATATACATGACTCTAAAAACAAGAAAATAGACAATACATGACTAGGAATTTCTAGATCACCTAACGCTTGAAGCTAAGACACCACTATAATCTTCTAGCTCAAGTTTTTTTTAGGTTTAATCTCGTCGAAACGTTCGAGGAGATGATAGAACATGAAACGTTGGTCTTCTCGTACTTCATGTATCAAACTTTCAACATGTTGACAATGATAGCAATCTTTGTCATGGCTAGGTAGTGGTGGTGGATGAAATGAAATGGCTTGATTCGAAGGATCAAGTGAAGCGGCTTGTGGAGCTTCAAACGATGGAGGGATTGGTGGAGGTGCATTTAAGAATGACTCAACCAAGAATGATGGTGGTGGTAGAGAAGTGTCAACTTCCATATGGTCGGGTGGTTGACTTTGATGATTTGTCATAATCCAAATGGGATTATATGATGAAAGCGCAAGAAGGAAGCCGGAGCAAGTGTTGACTCAACACCTTGATTTTGGACCATTATTCCTCCTAATGAGGAGAATGTTGTCGGCGGAAGTGGATGAGACGGCCTAGGAGGCAAGTCCTCTAAATTGTAGAGGTGAGGTGATGATAGTGGGGATGTAAATGAAATAGCTCTAGGAACCAATGGTGATGGTTTGGTGGAGATGATATTGTTTGGCCTAGGAGGTATGGTGGTGTTGGGCAAAGGTAGTTTTGTGGGTACTATCTTTTTAGGAATTGGTTTGATTGGATGATGAAGGATTCTATCATTTGTTGGCTTGAGCGGAGATGATTCGGTTGAAGAAATTTCGTGTATAACACGAGCTCTTTTCATGGGTGGTTCTTTGGTGGATAAGTTACTACTTGGGGTTTTCCTCATGATGAGATGATTTCAAGAGTTTGCAAGAGCTGAAAGTTAGGATGAGTGTGATGACTATGGAGGTCCTAATAAGGTGGTTTATAAACTAAGAGATTTGGCAAGTGCATTTAAGCCTTAAGCCACTAGAATTCATTGAAATGTGATGATTGACATGCACAAGAGTCAACTTCAGAGGTTGCGCTGATCTAGGAACTCATTTAAGATGAGATGGAGTGTTTGAGTTAGGAAGATAAGTTGAAATGATTGTTTTAGCAAGATTTGACCTATACTGTCATCCGGATCCCACGGTTCCTCAGAGAGGATCCGTCTAGGCTAATGCTAGGGATCCGACTCTCAGCAGCTATGAAAGAGTGGAAATGATGTTTCTAAGATCTACGACCTATATCATCTTGAGTGTTTCAGTCCTCCTAAGTGTTTTAAATGAAGGGATGCTTGAGTACTTGAAGGTAATGAGTGATGTAGCTAATGATTGTCATTTATGGAAGGATTTGGAACTTTCAAGAGTACCAATGGATGAGCAAGGATGACACTAAAGATTTAGAGTGTCAATTGAAGCTAAATGATCCTAGAGATCAGGTTGTGTCTTAGGATAGTGTTTTGGAAAATATCCTAGAAGCTTTGAGATGAGAAAACTAGATTTTGATCAACTTTGATCAATTTGGAGGTGAGGATGATTTATGATCAATTTTGCCATAATTGAAAGATTTCTAAGACTAGATGTGAGGGATCAAGTAGAAAATGAGGTGTGAGTTTAAGAGCGGAAGAGTAATGGATTAAAACGAAACGGTAGATCTACAAGCGTCTTTAGAGTGTGACCTCGGTGAGTTATGTATGAATGGGAAAGATTAACCTATCTTGATAAGGACTTAATTTGCCTTAAGACACTATGTTTAGCTTAGTGTGAGGTGTTCTAAGAATGTGTTTGAAATACAATGCTTGTAATTGCATTTTCTGTTCGACGGATCCCACGGTTCCCTAAGAGTAGGGATCCGTCTAGTGTAATTTTTGGGATCCGCCCATCTGCTCAGCAGGACCTTTACTAAAGGTATGCAATGATCTTGACAATGCATTATATCTCAAGGATAGTCTAAAGAAAGTTCTAAATACTAAGATATCAAATGTTTTATTTCATGAAGGAAATTGGATTACATTGATAAAGCACGTGTACAAGAGATTTGATCCTATTTTGGAATACTATTGGTTTCCTTGAGTGTTTTCGCTAGGAGGATCATTAAGTGATTGATGAGTGTTGGTGGAGTCAAGAATGAAGAAAGTCTTCATGAGAGATATGTTTAGCGGTTCCATCATCTTGTTCACAAGTATGTACAACGTACTTTGAAATTGAGGATGGAAGTGCATAACATTATGATAGAGGCGTGTCAAGAACATTCCATAAGGGATGAGTTTATTCTTGGAGCCTTGAAGATTTGCAATTCGCCTTCTGAAGAAGTAGGCGAGATTGTATGGTTGTTGTGTTAGCAAACAGTACAACATGTGAGCACAACAAGCGGGAAGGATTTCTCGATTTCCCTAAGACTCCAAACATTTTCACGTAGGATGAGTGCAAGAGGCTTGTACTCTTCTCGGATATCCCTTGTAAAGATAATGTTTGGATCGGAGTATATGGTCGAGGTTTGCATATTATGCGATTTAAATCTTCGGAGAGGGTATGTGTGAACAATATGGACTATTTTCTTCACGAAAGTTGAAGAGAGAATCAAGAGACCAATCTTCGGTGAAGGCACATTGTCCATGATTTGGAATCCGGAGGATGTGAGCAAAATGCCCAAGGGTTAGAGTGAACTTTTGGTTTTGATATAAAACCAAAGAGATAGAGAGCGATCCTCGTTACGAACGAGTTCGACTTGACGGAAGAATTCCATTATGAACCTTGGACATATCTTCTCGTTGATTTCAAGAAGACATTCTAGTCCTATGGCTCGGAAGGAGGTATTGATACCTTCTTCGAATTGTAGAGAGGTGTCTACAATACGTCCTTCATAGAAGTGACGGTTTTCAGATTATAAACCCACGGACATGATTGCGGGTGTGTTGGGTCACACCAAGAGAAACTTCGAGTGTAGCGGAAGGGAACATAGCACAAGATAATAGAACATACCAACGTTAAAATTAAAGAAATAATACTCCATTACAATACGGTTTAGCCGTCATAAGCAAATATATTACAAAGTTTAGTTCCCAAAATATTGGGTTTTATCACATATACGACTTGTAGCGACAAGTGAAACTTCATTATGCAAGACCGGTAGAAAAAGCTTACTAACGTCACGAAATGCATGAGAAAAAGCGGGTCAACTATGAAATAGTTGGTGAGTAAACACGTTTGCGAAAGAAACTCGTAGAAATATTCAAAGCTTTAGGTCAACGAAAATAGTCCACAAAGCAAAGGCATTGTGTATCACTCATTCCAAGTTCATACATACAAAACTTGCAACTTGTGTGTACACAACCCATTGCACAAAAATAGCGTCTAGTTTATGCTCATACCGTTGCCAAATGGTCACAAAGCAAAGGCATTGTAAATCCACTCAGTTCAAGTTCGCCCATACAAACTTGCAACACTTGTGTTCACAACCCATTGCCAAAAGTAGTATGTATAATGGTCAAAATAGCGGTCATAATAGTTCACAATATAGCACCGCGTATATAATAGTGAGGATGCTCGAACATGGGAGACTTTGCACTTGCTCCAACAAGGGAGACTCCTTTGTCACACGACCACCTAAGCGAGATTTATTGAGAAGCTCCACCAATAGTGAGACTTTGCAGCTCGCCCATAAGGCGAGACTTAGAACGCTCCACCCGTTGGCGAGACTTTGGGTCAAGAACAGCTCACAAACAGTGAGACTTTTTGGTCATAACACGTCGGTTAATATATTCAAACAAGTCATAAGTTCATAATTAAGTCCAAGAGTCTAAGTCAAGTTCAAAAGTTCAAGTCTAAAGAGTTCATAGAAGTAATAATCAATTTAGTTCAAATATGGTTCATGCATTTAAGCCCCAAAATATAGTAAAACGGTAAAAAGGGGGGATGTGATTACTCACTTGATGAATAGATGTGCGACAAAAAGTGGTTACACCGAAAATGTAGCGGGAATCTCGAAACTGACCTATTATGAATGATATGATATACAATAAGTCACGATGTAATGTTATACGCATATTCGGATGATATTTATACCATTTGTGAGATTTGAAAATAATACTTATCGTCGAAAAATACTCTTTTGACGTCTTGACCACTAAAAAATCACTTTACAAGTATTTACGTCAAAATGTCATCCTACAATGGTTTAATAATGATTTATGGTGAAATTATCACTTTTAAATTAAATACAATGTCATTAGAATTTTTCATGAAAGTGATAAAAATGGCTTGAGAAAAACTAGTCGTAAAATGGTGTCGTCGAAAGGCGTTAGAAGCGAATTGACGGTTTTGGAAAGTTGTATCGAAATCTAGAAGTTTCAGTTCAGGAGTTTTAGACATAAAGGTCTCGAACATAAAGATAATAAGGGTTAAAGATGGTGATTTTGGCTAAAATTTTGGTTAAAAATGAGTTTGGCCAAGTTTAAAGCATCCGTAATTAATATACTACAACTCCGCTATACAAGCGGTTGGTTGTTTTTGAAAAAATAGCTTTCGATGATCTTGATTTTATTAGAAGACATTTCGTTACAAAAGTTCTACATCATAGTTAAAAAAAAACAGCCTCCAACATGGTCGTTTTAGTTACCGTAACACTTGTCAGTAAAAATAATATAGTTTTCAGAAAATAATAGTTACGGCAATTTTATGAAAGATGCATATCTTAGTCGTTTCAAATCCGTTTTCATTATTATCGTCCTTAGCTTGTATCAAAGTATACTAATATATTTTTGATAAGTAGAAATAATTTGTAAAGCTTAAGGCTCGTTTTTGACTCGAATAAAGTAAAAAATAGTATCTTTGAAATTTCAGAAAATATATATTTCGTCGTCAAACTTGAAAAATTCATAACTTCCTCGTTATAACTCCGTTTTAATCCGTTCAAGCGGCTACGGATTCGTTTTAAAGTATATTTTCTAAATATCAAGGCCAAAAATTCGTGCCTACTGTCGGATTTTCCAGAAAATCAAAATAAGGACAGACCACTTTTTAGCTTATCGAAAATAGTTTTTCTGTACTAAACCTATTCCAATCCCTTCAATTCAACTCCAAAGCTAATCTAATCCTACCATACACCTTCTTAGGGTGTCATGGGTTCCTAAACATCATCAAGACCAACATACCAAGGGATAATTATAGGATGACCAATATATATATATAACTCTAAAATCATGTAAAAATGGTATAAATCAACATAAGCATGCATGTTTGCTCCAAAAATGAAGAGATACATATGTAATGATAAGAAAAGATGAAAAATGATAGAAACATGCTTACAAGCTATTATGATGAGGTGCAAAGAACAAGGGTTAACCTAAACACCCTAGGTTTTTATTTCAAAACCTTATCAAGAGTGTGATCTAGATTGATATGAACTTGATCTTGGAAAATTTTGTGATCCTTGCTACTCTAGTATGAACCGGTTATGGAGGATGAGCAAGAGAAGGGAACTTATTAACTTGAAATTATTGGAATGAAAATGAGTGAATGAATTTGATGTGAAGTTTGAGTATATAACTATACTATCAAAGAAAAACACTACCAACAAATAAATGCATCCAGAAGGCGGTTTTGGGGGTGTTCAATATTACATTTTTTTTTTCTATTACTTGTATATAATTTGTAAATAAAAATGTAAGTAAATGTTATTAATGTAGGAAAATGTATAAGTAATGGTAAAGGGTAGCTTTTAGGTAAAAGAAATTTTTAGTAGATCAAAATAGACTATAATGATATCATAAAAATTATAAAAATACATTCCTTGTGAAATTTGAGTGATATAAAAATTTTCGTGTAGTTTTTAAGAAAAAACGTCGTAATAATATAAATTTAACGATTTGTATACAAAATAAATTCATAACACTAAGTAAACTCAAAATATTGTTCTTATCAACTAAATGTAAGTATAAAAATATGTCGGGATCATTTTAGAAATGCGGATTAAATATTCAAAATAATAACTCACGCGTTTAATGTGAAATGTAAAGTCATGAATGAATCGTTATGAAATGATGAATATGGGGTATGAGAAATGACCGGAAAATGAGAATTGTGACATTCTTCCCATGTCAGTGGAATCACGTCCTCGTGATTCGATTACTGATACTATAGTCGAACCTCGACAAGAGTTCTAAAGTTCATGCTCGTATGACGATCTAAATGATCATATCAATGCCCATGCGTACAGTTCCCCATTCAACTAAGTCGTGCCGTGATTAGATTTAATAGGGTAAACTTACCCAATATCGAACGTAGCTCTCAAAAGACCTTTAGTAGTCGATTCAAATTTAATCTCACAACTCATCAAACCAGAACTGTCATGAGATTAAACTAAACCGACTTGAGTAAACTTGTCTCTTAGCTTGATTTTAGCAACTCATCAAGCAAAACTTATCACTAGATCAAGCTAGGAAACAAGTTGTTAGAAAGGTAGGATTCAACATCCTTGAATGAGTCTTTTGAAAGATTAAACCGATATGGATTTTACAAAATCAAATCAAATCAACAAAATATATATAACAATTAAGGTCGATATCAATAGGTCTCAAATTAATCAATGTCGTGAGCGTGGTAGGATTGGAAGAAGTTATGCACTCAAAATCGTGTGCATACGAAATAAAGTAGTTGTTAGAAGAATGTACCCGTTAAAGCGTTGCGGGCTTCCTCGGTACCGGATAGAATGCTCGACCCGTCTTGGAGGATTTCAATGTTCTGATCTTGTGGGCCTTCTATTGCCATGCCAGTTTGGGCGATTACCTCGGCGTGTGTTTCTTGCAATTGATGGACCAAAACATCGGGTTGAGTAGCGACATTGAGCGAAGTCAGATGAGGTCGTGACGGTGGTAATGTGTTATAGTGATCGAAACATGACAGGGACAGAGACATGCTATGTCTAACAAGTCGAAAGATGGAAAGAGAAATTATAAATAAGATACAGTAATGTAGGCGTGAGCGTAAAACATGCTATGCATACCGCCCGACCAATGCAACTTGTTGACGGACTCAAAAGAGCCTCGACTATCATGATTTAAATTTACCCATCTTATCATTGCATGGTTCTTCATAAATTAGACATAGTTGATCAGGCTATGTATAATTTATGATTAACAATCTGCTTGATGAACTAGATGACTTCGGATGATGTTCAATGTTTAATAAAATAAAATACAAAAATTTTTCCGGTTATATTTGTGATTTTTATTTTTGAAAAACGGCATTCTCTATAACCTTTGGCTCTGATACCAATCTGTCACACCCTCGCCGAAGGCGAAACACGAATTGTAACGGAGGAACATAAGCACCAAGATAATAGAACATACCAACGTTAAGATTTAAAAAGAAATAATACTCCATTACAATACCAGTTTAGCCGTCATCGGCAAATATATTACAAAGTTTAGTTCCCAAAATATTGAGTTTTATCACATAACGACTTGTAGCGACAAGTGAAAACTTCATTATGCAAGACACATTAGAAAAAGCTTACTAACGATCACTGAAATGCATGAGAAAAACGGTCAACTATGAAAATAGTTGGTGAGTAAACACGTTTGCGAAAAGAAACTCGTAAAATATTCAAAGCTTTTAGGTCCATGAAAATAGTCCACAAAAGCAAAGGCATTGTAGTACCATCCCTTTCGATTCAAGTTCATGCCACAAAACTTGCAACCTTGTGTGTACACACCCATTGCACAAAAATAGCGTCTAGTTTATGCTCATGCACACATTGCCAAATGAGGTCACAAAGCAAAGGCATTGTAAATCCCTTTCAAGTTCATACATACAAAACTTGCAACACACATGTGTTCACAACCCATGCCAAAAAGTAGTATGTATAATGGTCATATAGCGGTCATAATAGTTCACAATATAGCACCACGTATATAATAATTGGGGATGCTCGAACATGGGAGACTTTACCTTTGCTCAACAAGGGAGACTCCTTTGTCTCGACCACCTAGAGATTTATTGAAACGCTCCACCAATAAGGCGAGACTTTGCCGCTCCACCCATAAAGCGAGACTTAGAACAGCTCCAAGTCTGTGGCGAAGGACTTTGGGTCAAGAACGCTCCACAAAGCAGCGAGAGACTTTTGGTCATAACACGTACGGTTCAATATATATTCAAACAAGTCATAAGTTCATAATTAAGTCCAAGAGTTCGTCAAGTTCAAAAGTTCAAGTCTAACGAGTTCATAGAAGTAATAATCAATTTAGTTCAAATATGGTTCATGCATTTAAGCCCAAAAATATAGTAAAAACGGTAAAAAGGGGAATGTGATTACTCACTTGATGAATAGATGTGACGACAAAGTGGTTTACCGAAATGTAGCGGGAATCTCGAAACTGACCTATTATGAATGATATGATATACAATAATTCACGATGTAATGTTATGCCCATGTCGGATGATATTTATACCATTTGTGAGTTTTGAAAATAATACTTATCGTAGAAAAATACTCTTTTGGCGTCTTGACCACTAAAAATCACTTTACAAGTATTTCGTCAAATGTCATCCTACAATGGTTTTAAAGTATGATTTATGGTGAAATTATCACTTTTCGTCGTAAAACAATGTCAATTGAATTTTTCATGAAAGTGATAAAAAATGGCGAAAAACTAGTGTACAAATGGTGTCGTCGAGCGTTAGAGAATTAAATGAAGTTTGGGATTTGTATGAAATCTAGAAGTTTCAATTCAGGAGTTTTCGTCAAAAAGGTCTCGAACATAAAGATAACAAGGGTTAAAGATGGTGATTTTGGCTAAAATGTTGGTTAAAAATGAGTTTCGGCCAAGTTTAAGCATCCGTAATTAATATACTACAACTCCGCTATACAAACGGTTGGTTGTTTTGAAAAATATGCTCGATGATCTTGATTTTATTAGAAGACATTTCGTTACAAAAAGTTCTACATCATAGTTAAACAGCCTCAACATGGTCGTTTTAGTTACCGTAACACTTGTCTCGTAAAAATAATATAGTTTTGAGAAAATAATTACGGCAATTTTATGAAAATGCATATCTTAGTATTAGTTTCAAATCCGTTTCTACATTATTATCGTCCTTAGCCGTATCAAAGTATACTAATATATTTTTGATAAGTCGAAATAATTTGTAAAGCTTAAGGCTCGTTTTTGACTTCGAATAAAGTAAAAATAGTATGCTGAAATTTCAGAAAATATATATTTCGTCGTCAAACTTGAAAAATTCATAACTTCTTCGTTATAACTCCGTTTAATCCGTTCAAGCGGACCAGTTCGTTTTAAAGTATATATTTTCTAAATATCAAGGCCAAAAATTCGTGCCTACTGTCGGATTTTCAGAAAATCAAAATAAGGACAGACCACTTTTAATACTTATCGAAAATAGTTTTTCTCGTACTAAACCTATTCCAATCCCTTCAAATCAACTCCAAAGCTAATCTAATCCTACCATACACCTTCTTAGGGTGTCATGGGTTCCTAAACATCATCAAGACCAACATATACCAAGGGGATAATTATAGGATGACCTTATATATATATAACTCTAAAATCATGTAAAAATGGTATAAATCAACATAAGCATGCATGCTTGCTCCAAAAATGAAGAGATACATATGTAATGATAAGAAAAGATGAAAAATGATAGAAACATGCTTACAAGCTATTATGATGAGGTGCAAATAACAAGGGTTAACCTAAACACCCTAGGTTTTTTTTATTTCAAAACCTTAATGAGAGTGTTATCTAGATTGATATGAACTTGATCTTGGAAAAATTTTGTGATCCCTTGCTACTCCTAGTATGAACCGGTTATGGAGGATGAGCAAGAGAGAAGAGAGGACTTATTAACTTGAAATTATTGGAATGAAAATGAGTGAATGAATTTGATGTGAAGTTTGAGTATATATCTATACTATCAAAGAAAAACACTACCAACAATAAATGCATCCACCTTCCCCTACGGTGTTCTCAATATTACATTTTTTTTTTCTATTACTTGTATATAATTTGTAAATAAAAATGTAAGTAAATGTTATTAATGTAGGAAAATGTATAAGTAATGGTAAAGGGTAGCTTTTAGGTAAAAGAAATTTTTAGTAGATCAAAATAGACTATAATGATATCATAAAAATTATAAAAATACATTCCTTGTGAAATTTGAGTGATATAAAAATTTCGAGTGTAGTTTTTAAAAGCATTCGTAATAATATAAATTTAACGATTTGTATACAAAATAAATTCATAACACTAAGTAAACTCAAAATATTGTTCTTATCAACTAAATGTAAGTATAAAAATATGTCGGGATCATTTTTAGAAGTAACGGATTAAATATTCAAAATAATAACTCCATAGCGTTTAATGTGAAATGTAAAGTCATGAATGAATCGTTATGAAATGATGAATATGGGGTATGAGAAATGACCGGAAAATGAGAATTGTGACATGTTGGGTTCGAGAGAGATGTTCGGAGTGTAGACGCTAGTGATTAAAAAATCAAACTCATATTCATGCGTCATAGTTGAACCTATAGGAATGACAAGTTAATAAAAGGAGATGTTTGTGGTCAATTTATGATAATCTAATGTTTTTACTAGATTTTTATTAACAATGGTTTTTAACAACAATGACACTTAACTAAAGTTTTTGACTTTCTAGTGGATTATTATTTTAGAAGATAGTGGTTTTAATCTTGCATGAAAATTGTTTTCGATATCTGGATCACGGTTCCTTTACAAAGGGATCCGGCTAGTATATCCTCGGGATCCGTGGATCAATAATGTGAGCAGTTTGATAAAGAAATAGGTTTCTGATTTTATACCACGAAATGTGTTTTATCCTACATTTTCTTTTAGCATGCACACATGACTTCTAATGTATCACGAAAGAAAATAAAACATATAAATCAAAAGAAATGACAAACACATTATGATAGTAATAACCTAGATAAGGATGATACAAAGGATTGGGTATATGATCCCAATGTAGATTAACAACACAAAGTAAATGTCTCCATATGTGAACTTCATCATAGGGAACACAAGTGCGATGAGTGTTAGGGCTATGAGCACGAGTGCGATGTAAACCATGTTGATGACGGATCTTCTTGGTTTGGTTGAGATGAAATGAGGAGGAAGATGAAGTTTTGAGTAAGAAAATTTTGAAAATGGAGGATTTGGAAAAGTGAGGGTTTGGTAGAGTGGTCGACGGTGGGGTTTTATAGGGAAGGAGGAATTTTTGAAATTAAGTGTTTTATTATTAGATCTAAAAGAAACAAAACAAAGTTTTATATACCACGACTTTAGACGAGAGATAAAAACATGTATGTGAGAAAAAGACTTCCTAGTGAAGCTTTATGTAAAACACGATTATAAGCACAAAAAGATAATCATATAAATACCTAAATAGGCATAATTAATTATCAAGCAAAATAAAAAAGAAAATCATACCTCTAGCGCACTTAGGAATGTCTTTACAAATGACACAACAAATGTCACTTAGGCGATTCCCGGCTCCTTGCTGATTAGGATACCTTCTTAAAGAAGGTATTCTTGTTACCAAGCGACTCCTAAAGCTTGGTGGGTATGAGCTTTGACTAATCAACATGACAAAGAAGATTAGTGCAATTAAATGAAAAGTAAAGAAAATGTTGTTATCAAGCTCAACATCCAAACATATAGTTTTGAAAAAAAAATGTTGTTTGCTCTTATGAAAAACCTTCTTTGTAGTTTTCAATTAACCATGGATCGTATCAAGTTTTTAAAGTACAATATACTTCAAGAAACTTGGTAACGAAGCTCTGATGCCAATTGTGGAAAACTAGAAGGGGGGGGGGTTGAATAGTTTTACCAATTAAAACTTTCTTTTAATCTATTTAGATTGACTTATGTCAATCTATTTGGATGTGTATGTTGGATGTTGATAAACAAACATATAAAGGTAAGTAATGAAAAGATAAGAGTAAGAAGCACAAAACCACGACGCAAGTATTGATTGTGGTTCGGTTACAAGGTCACCTTCCTTGCCTACTCCACTCCCCGAGTCACCTACTCAAGAGTTTGTAATCACTACACCAATCTCCTTATGGCGGAGAAGCCTTCACAACGTCGCTACTCTTTTTCATTACTAGGCTAACCACCAGATTCTTTCACTCCAAGGTGAACCACACCTACACAACGTCGCCTACCCTTTATAAGGTACTAGGCTAAGTACCTAGTTCTTTCACACCTTAGGTGAACTACACCTTCACAACGTCGCCTACCCTTTATTAGGTACTAGGCTAAGTACCTAGTTCCATTTCAATGGAGGAACTACTACCACACTACACCACGACTAATCCCAAAGGAGATCTACTCCTTTACAACATCATCAAGGATATCAATATCCTTGGATCTAATACTAGTCTATCTTGTACATCGAAACACACCATGTCGAATGTACATCTAAGGCACCTTTCACTAATGCCTTTGACTAGATCTACAAGACACCTTTCACTAATGTCTTGTGTCTTCACTTCTAAGCACCTTTCACTAATGCTTCTTGTCTTGACTTCTAAGCACCTTTCACTAGTGCTTCCTTGTCTTGACTTCTAAGCACCTACCACAAGTGCTTTATCCTATAGACGATAGATACCCTTCACTAATATCTTGGTCTTGACTCTTGAGACATCTTTCACTAATGTCTTCAACACTACACTTCTTTGAAGAAAGAAAGGAATCATCAACAAGAAGACTTCAGTAGCCTTGATGATGAGGAAGCATGGCAACTCATGGACTTGAGCTTGCTCGACTTCAAAGGTGGTGATCTTGCCTTTAAGAGGAACATAAAAGATCACACAAAAAACAAAACTACAAACATAGATCTCTTGGAACTAAGGTTATTGAGATTTAACTCGAGGGAAAAGTGTGTTAGAGAGAGATTGAAAAGGGGGTAAATAATGAAGAAATGGCTCACTATTTATAGAGGAAAAGTCCCTGTTCAGGATCCCACGGATCCTACACAGGGATCCGGCTAGCACATAGCTAGGGATCCGTGGTACGCTCCTCTTTGCCCATGGGTATTTTTGGTTATGGGTCATGGGTCATGGGTTATGGGTTGATCCATGGTTTTCTTTCTAGATTCAATGAACTTGGTTAAGTGGTATATATAAAACCATAGGTTGTGGGTCAAAACCATTTGCTAGTAATTACCCATTTAGTATATACTAGTATTTACCCATTTTAGCATATACTTAGTTTTTACCCATTTTAGTATACTTAGTTTAAGTATATGTTTAACCCAATATGTAAACACTAGTTGTTGTACATATGTATCTAAATCATAAAATCACTTAGGCTTGTTTTAGTGTTTTATGTGAAAACGTAAGTGTGTTAGAAAACTATTAACTCAAACTATTTACGTACTCTATTTGTTTCGTTAAAATGATTTTACGTTTGTTATCGACAAAACATTAGAAGATCGTAAAATATAAATAAACGTTTTCTTACGGCTTATTTGTATTAACAATATCGTAAGTATTTTTGCAGTGTTTTTATCTTTCTTCGGGTCTTCGAATTAATGTGCATAAGTGTAGTTTCTATAGGTGGCCGTCTCACCCTTATTAAATCGGTGCTCGGATTTTTACCAACTTACTATTTTTCATTGTTTAAAGTCCCGAGTTTTGTGTTGAAGATACTTGAATCGTTGAGGAGCTGTTTCTTTTGAGGGGCAAATGATCGTGTTAAGAAGATGGAGTGGGTTAGTTGGGATAAGGTCTTGGAGAATAAGAAAAAAGGAGGTCTCGGGGTGAATAGTTTCTTTACAATGAATAGAGCTCTCTTATTTAAGTGGGTATGGCGATTTAAAATTCAAAAAGACGTGCTTTGGGTGAAGGTGGTGAAATCGATTCATGGGGACAATTGTGGCATAGACAATTGTTGAAAACTAGAAGGGGGGGGGGGTTGAATAGTTTTACCGGTTAAAACTTTGTTTTAAAATATTTAGATCGGCTTATGTCAATCTATTTAGATTGTGTGTTGGATATTGATAGATGCACGTACAAGTAAGTAATGCAAAAGATAAAGAGTAAAGGAACACAAAACCACGACATGAGTATTTATAGTGGTTAGGCTACAAGGACACCTTCCTTGCCCTACTCCACTCCCCGAGTACCCCAATCGAGAGTTTCTAAGCACTACACAACACAAGCTCCTTAATGTAGCGGAGAAGCCTTCACAACGTCGCCTACTCTTTATCCGGTACAAGGCTAGACATCGAGTTCTTCCACGAGGTAGAACCAAACCTATCACAACATCGCCTACACTTTATCCGGCACAAGGCTAGATATCGAGTTCCATTACAAAGGAGGAACTACTACCCAATACTCCACAACACAACTACCCAAAGGAGACACACTCCTTTTTACAACACTAGAAAGGATATCAACATCCTTTAACCCAAACTACACAACTTGTAGATCGATGCACCATATCGATTGGACACCTTCGGTACCATTAACTAATGCCTTCAACACGACACTTCCATGGAGGGAGGAAAAAACTATCAACAAGATGCACTTCAGTGGTCTTGATGATGACGAAGCTTAGCAACTCATGACCTTGAGCTTGCACGTCTTCAAGAGGTGGTGATCTCGCCATTAAGAGGAACCTAAAGAATCACACAAAGATAAAACTACATAGAATGATCATTTGGATTTGTGGTTAGAGGGGTTAGAATACTGAGAGAAAGTATATCTAAGAGTGGTAGTGAGAAAGAGAGAAATGGCTCACTATTTATAAGTAATTGCCTCTTGTCCCAATTCCGGATCCTCCACCAGGATCCGGCCAATGAAAATCCTGGGATCCGGCTACTGGGTCAGTTTAGTCTGGACTTTGGATCATGGGTCATGGACTTTGGATCATGGATACCCAACAAGATGCAATGTACCTAGTCAATGGGTTATGGATCTTGGGTCATGGGTCATGGAATTTGGGTCATGGATCATGGATAATATCCAACATGACTTCATGCATGATGTCATGCAATGGGTCATGGGTTATGGATCATACTCCAGGGGTATGGGTTATGGACTTCACCAACATGATTCATTGTACCTGGTCAATGGATCTTGGGTCATGAGTCATGGGTTAAGGACTTTGGTTTTTACATATTACTTACCCATTACAACATATAGAAAGTACATATATATTTTTATAAGATGTAAGTAAACAATATTACTTCTTAGTATTTTATAAAAATGCCTTTAATTTTATATAACTTATTTACTAAACATGTTTTGATGGTTTTAATATGTTTAGTAAAAGTGTGTTAGTAAACTATTGGCTCAAAGATTTTACGTATTTTATTTATTTCGTTAAAATGATTTTATATTTGTTATCGACAAAACATTAGAAGATCGTAAAATATAAATAAACGTTTTTATGGTTATTTGTATTAACAATATCCTCCTTTTTGTTGATGACTGATTGGGTCTGAACCGTCAAGTATATCACACAAGTCAACCACTTGTGAATGGTCAACCGTAATAAAATTAAAACAGTCTAAAACCAATGCAATTTCCTTTGGAATATAGTGGATTCTCGTCATAAGTTCCACTGGAGATTAATGGTGCTTCAAAACGTTCAGATGTCAATGATCACTAGGATAATGATCTGTAGGATTTTGATTGATAATTACACTAATGATTGATTGGAATTGAATTTGCTTAATTATAAAGCACAACAATCGATTTAAACAAATGAAACACGACGTTTATTAAATTACGAACGTTACAAAAATAAAACGTGAGATTTAAGAAATAAAAGACCTACAAATATGAAAATGATATTTTTACAATCCTAATAATAAAAGAAAATTATTAGAAAAATTAAAATTATTTTTATAACTATTTATTTAATTATTATTAATTAAAAACTATTTTTAACTATTTAATAATACTCTAAAATATAAGAAAATGTGAAATAAAACTAGAAAAATGAAATTATGATTTAGAAAAATCTAAAATATTAGAAAACTAATTTTAAAACTTAAAAGATATTTTTTATGGTTTTTATTTATTTTTTATTAATTATTTAATACTTTTTAACTATTTTAAATTCTAATAAATACTAAACAAGCTAAGAAAATTATGAAATTTTTTATAAAATGATCCTATGATGACAGAAAACTAAGAAAATTATAAAAACTGAAAATGCTTAATAATAAGCTGAAAAGAAAAAAATTAAAAAAAACTAAATTCTATTAAATAAACGCTATCACTATTTTTAAAATGATGTTTTTGTGGTTTTTCTTTTTGAAAACTATTTAACTACTGATAATAAGCAACTTTAATGAAAAAAAAAATTTTACAACTTAAAAATAAGCTATTTGAGAGCTTATTAGCTCAACAGTGGACTTATAAGCTTATTTTGATGTTATTAAGCTCAAACAAGCTTACAAGCTGGAACCAAAGGTGAAATAAGCTACAAACAAGCTAAAACTACTTATATTAAGCTAAAAGGCACAAAGATACACACTGATAAGCTATAAATAAGCAAATAAACACTTATCCTAAGTCTACTAACTAAACAGGCCCTGCAAACCATATTAACAAGCAATTTAAGCTTATGTAATAAGCTAAAAAGCTCAAAAAAAAGACTGAGGTAGCAAGATGGAGCTGTGGGCTTTCCAAAAGTCCAAGCTCAAACACTGGGACCACTGATGCTTTTGACAAGCTTGTGAAAAAGCTTCTAAACCACTGATTGCTTAGTGTACAATGAAATGGGACAAGTTAAAGTTACTTGCGGGCTTATTAAATAAGCTGCAAAATGAAAATTAAGCACTGGACTTGTGAAATGGCTAGATTGGCTTTCCAAAAAGCCAAGGTACACAAGCTATGGTTCACTAATAAGCTTTTTATGAGCTTGTGAAAAAGGTTGGCTCAACGTACGTGGCACTTTTTCAAACAAGGGTTCAAAATAAGCTAAGAAATAAGCAACTAAATAAGCTAAACAGAAATTATAAAAAATACTATTAGGAAGATGAACAACTATATTTTAATATCCCAAAAGCTTAAATCTTGAAAACTAATATTAAGTCCTATATAAAATTATCTATTTTATTCAAAAAACCTATTAAGAAAAATTGACTTTTATATTACACTAACAGGTTGACTTAAATGAACTTTGGATTGATCTCAATCACTGATTATGTTGTATTAAGGTAAATTAAGACTAGATTGATCAATGATAACAACTTATGAGCATAAAAACATGATCATGGAATATAGAAATCCAACAGTTAGCAACCAAGATATGATCAAATGCTATTTTGACTTTTACACTTATAAGCAATCGGTTTTATTACTTCTTTCGTTATTAGGAGCAAGTGTAACATGCATCAACCAAGAATAATGACATGAACAACCTTAAACACGTTAACAAGTGAAACCAAACAATTTTTTTTAGACTGCTTTTTGTGATTTTCAAGACAAATGAGTGATTTAAACCTCAACACTGATTCAAAACTTTGTATTAGCATATAACAAGTCCATATGAGCATTAAAAAACAGTGATATAAGCATGAAACTTAAGAACAATCATTATGCTATTAAAACTGTGAAAATGAGATTTCAAAGCAATTATGAATTCCAAAGAACAAACAAGTTATTTTAATCAATGAATCTACTTAACCATAACACAAAAACATGAAAACACAAAGATTCAGGCAATAAACTACTTATACAATAAAATGCAAAAGTTGAGTTAAAAGCTTACAAGAGACTATCCAACTGAAAACACATAACCAAGAACTGAGAATACAACCTATAGCTTCCCAAGAAGCTCTAAACCCAAGTCCATCCACAATTCACCTTGCTCCAGCTTTCTCTCTTCTTCATTCTTGATTTTTATTTTCACTAATTTATTTGGTATATTTGGTATTTTTCTTTTTGATACTAAACAGAGTTTTAAAGGTTTCTAATAGCTTAAATAAGCTATATAGGAGCTTAAGTGAGCTTATGAGTCCAAGATAACAACTAACAACAACATTAACACATATTGAGATTTTTGAAATGAAAATTGCATAAAACCTAATTAGTGTACATAGTGAAATTGAAACCGAAATAAGTTTAAAATACACTGAAATATGATTACAAGGTGCTTGAAAGCTTTGAAATACACTGAAAACTTAAATTATTTAAAAACGAGATAAGCAAAATTAAATTACACTAGATACTATCCACATTGCCTATCTTCTTCTTTATAAAGATCTTTTTGAGTCTTCCCACTTGATTCTGAACATATCCCATCAACAACCTAGACCATTGGATGAGCAGAGATGATCTTAGCCATTAAAAAGACTTTTGGCGCCAAAAATATCAAGAGCAGGTTTTTAGCATTTAATGAAGTTTGGTGGGATGTGGAGGTGTTAGGGGAGTGGGGTAGAAAGGGAGGTGGTGTGAGGTGGAGAGGGGAAAATGCCCCCGGTTTTCGTGCATGGGAGGTAGAAGCACCGCGTTTCCGGTTTTGGGCGGATTTGACTTTTGACCCGCTTTTATTATTAAGTTGGGGTTCACAGGGTATTGGCGGGGTCAAATGGATTATGGACCTGCCTAAGGTCTGGTTCAAGGGTCAAGATATTTGGGCTTGGGTTTGCATTGGGCCGCCCGGTATGTGGATTGGATTTGGGTTGGGTTTTAATAATTAAAAGGGTCCGTTTGTTGTAGCTTATAAACACAAGGACCAATCTTGTAATTTCGGATTTTTGAGGGACTAAAACTGCCAACATTCCAAAGTTATCACAAGGACCTATCCTGCCATTTATGAATAGTACAAGGACCACATTTGATAATTTTCCATTTTTAAATATCCAAGGACCTTTTATGACACTTTTTAAAACTTTAGGGACCTTTTCTGCCATTTGACCAAAGATTCATTCAAGGACCATTTTTGACAACTTAGAATATTTCAGGGACCTTGAATGATAAAACTCCACATTTTTGGATTCTGTGGACTGGATTTGACAAGTTTCCAAACTTGGGGACTAAAACGCCAATTATGCAAACTTGATATCGTTTTCATCTCGATTTTGGTATTTTTGCATTTAAAAACACATAAAACACTTATTTGTGATATTTTTTTCATTTTGATGCATTTCTGAGTGTTTTCAGATGTTTTTGCAGTTTAAATGGTACAAAAATGATGAGTATTTAGACACTCATCAATGACAAAACATAAGATTATTTTAAGGAAAAAATAAAATTAGTAAAAATTTGAATTGGAGTTTTTACTCTCTTCTCCCCTTTTTGTCGAAACAAAAAGAGCGTCGAAAAAAAACTAACATATAGTGGAAAATGTTTTTGAGAAAAACTTGTGAAACGTAAAAAAGAGAAAGAGTTATAAAATAGTAAAATAAGGGAAAAATTCTTGTCGTAGCTCCCCCTTAACGGATGCTTCCCTTTTTTGAGGGCGTCAAGTAATTAGGAAGGCTAAACGAGTGTATTGCAAGTATTTTTGCAATGATTTTAACTTTGACGAAATGCTCTCCTTAACGAAAGTGCCCTTTGATGAGGGTGTCAAGTAGTTAGGAAGCCTAAGTGAATGTATTACAAGTGTTTTGCAATGCTTTGCTTTGATCGAAAAGCTCCCCTTGTTGAGGGTGTCAAATTCTTCATGTGTATTTTGAAAATCTACAAAACAAAGGTTAGAAAACAAGTATATGGTGCATTGTTTCCTGCAAATGAGCTTCAAATTAGCTCAAAACTCATACTGTTAGAGCTGCTCACGGATCCTTCATCCGAGGATCCGGTCCAAGCAAAATCTTGGGAACCGTGTACCTGTAGCTTATTGGCAGCAATGTAGATATGAGTAGTGACGTAAACGTCCAAATGAGTTATGTATTGTTGCACCAAACATATTCACATAACTATATAGCATACAAACATGTAGTTTCATTCAATTAAAACAAGAGAAATGATACGCATATCTCCAAAACTAAGAGAGATGATACGAACATGTATTAAAGTAAAAATACCTAACAATTCTGAGTTTTGCCTAAGACTAGAGGAGAACACCACTTGTGCTTGTATTCCTATGTTTAGGGACGATTAGATTTGTTGATCTCATCAAAATGTTCGAGAAGGTGATAGAACATGAAACGTACTTCATCACGTACTTCATGAACTAACCCTTGGACATGTTGACAATGAAAGCAATCATTGTCATGGCTAGAGAATGGTGGTGGTAAGAATGGAGCGGTTTGAGGTGGAAAGTTTGATGAGGAAAATGGAGGTTCAACAAAGGATGGAGCTATTTGTTAAGGCAAGTTTGATGAAGTCGGAGGTGGTTCAATTAAGGGTGAAGGTGGTAATATATGTGTCAGTGGTGGAGGTAAGGAAGTATCTACTTCCATATGGTCTGGTTGTTTAATTTGGTGATTCCTCATAATCCAAAATGAACCATTTGAGGGTGAAGGAGAATAGGATACGTGTTTTAGTGTTGTTTCAACACCAAAGTTTAAGTGAGAGGGTTGTTATGGCACCATTTTCTCAATTGATGAGAATGTCGGTAATGGTGGTGGATGAGAAGGCCTAGGTGGCAAATCTTCTAAGTTATAAAGGTTTGGGGATGAAAGTGGTGTGGTGAAAGAGATAATTCTAGGTAGTAGAGGTGATAGTTTGGTTGTAGGAGTGTTTGGTTTAGGAGGTATGGTAGTGTTTTGAAAAAGTTGTCTTGTGGGAACAAGCCTTTTGGGAGTTGGTTTGATTGATAGAGTTGGTTGTGAGGGAGTTCTAGTGTTTGAGGCTTTAATGGGTGATGACTCGGTTGAGGAGATTTCCTTTGGTTGATGGGTTTGCACTAGGTGCTTTTCTCATGGTGAAATGGTAAAATGAGGGATGTGAAATGAGGTTTTAGCTACTGAGAATAAGATTTTGAATGGTGATTTGGAAGAAATTGGCCAATTGAATTAAATCATAAACCACTAAAATTCTTCAAATTGCAATGATTTGCATGCACAAGAGTCAACTACAGATTTGTTCTGATCTAGGGAGTCGTTTAAGATAATGTGGAGTGTTTAGATTAACAAATAGGTTTTGAAAGGATTATATCAAGTAAGTTTAGGTAGTCTGTGCAGACGGTTCTCACGGATCCCTCACTTGAGGGATCCGGCTAGCCTAAAGTCAGGGATCCGGCTCTAAGGAGTCAAGAAAGAGAGTGATGAGGTTCTAGTAAGGTCTAGCACCTACATGTCTTGAGTGATTTAGTCTCCTCAGGTGTCTTAAATGGTATGAGACTTAAATGATCAAGCATAATGAGTGAGGATAGCTAATGATGTCTTTTATGGAAAGAAATGGAGTTTTTATGAGCACCAATGAGTGATCAAGGATGACACTAAGAGTTTTGAGGGTGTCAATTGATCATAGAGACCAGATGGTGATCAAAGGAAAATTTAGAAAATTCTTTAAAAATCACAAGAAATGAAAAAACTAGTTTTTAGACCATTTTAATATAAAGATGACTAAAATTAATTTGCTAAAATTGTGAGAAATATCAAACTAGGTGTTTTGAGATAAGAGGAACAGTGTGTAACCATTGGAGCCGAAATATGGTGAGTTTTGAAGTAATGATAAATCAAAAAACCCCTTGAATATGATCCTAAGTCATCCATGAGTGAATGTGAGATCAACTGAGCCTAAGGAAAGTTTAAGTCATCCTAATGAAGCATGTTTAACTAGTTCAATAAGGTATGGAAGGTTGAATTGATGTAAGAAAAGTAAAAAATCACTTATGTTTACCCCGATCCCACGGATCCTTCACTTGAAGGATCCGGCTAGTTATAGCCCAGGGATCCGGCATCTGTGACAGATTTCTTAACAGTAAGCGTGTAATATTTTGCTCTATGTGTCAAATTCTGAAACTAATGATCTCTATAGTAAGCATACATGTATACAAGTAACATATAGTAAGTATAGCATATAAAAACAACATATGGGTAAACAAACAAGATAATGACCATATATTAAAATGAGAACAACCAAGTATGTCTTGCATAAAGTAGATAAAGTTATGATCATACATTGTTTTGACAATCATAAGACGTCCAAAATAACCATAAAATAAAGACATGGGGTACAATATTTCTTTTTTCAATCTCTTCACTTTTTCTTCTTTCCCGAGTTGATGAGAAAATGAGTTAGACACTTGAACATTCCTTTTGTTTGTTTGAATTCCTCAGTTTCCTTTGGAAGAGTAGAAATTTGTTCAAAGTAAGTCATGGGATCGAGTTGATAATTTGAAACGGGATCGACTTCAACATCATCATCTTCATTCGAAGAGTCCGAGAGAGGACGAGGCCTTTTCCCATTGATCATAAATCGTTTGGTGGGTTGTTTGGTGAGAGGTACCATAACATTGTTTGCGAGAAAGTGGTCATCGGTAATAGGAGTAGGTTGCATTGCACTAACAAACTCAAGGAGACGTGTTAGGAACATACCATAAGGAAGAACCATTTTGTCGGTTTTGAAAACACCTAACATTCTTTTGGCAATGTAATAGGCGAGATTGAAAGGCTTTTGGTGGATGAGACAATAGATCATTTGGACAAGACAAGCATTGGGATGGTCTTTGTTTCCAACCAAACAAATGACATTCTCTCTAAGAATTTCTTCCCACTTTTTGTAAATGGGAATCATTTCAAAGAGTTCCATTTGAAAAGGATCACGATAAATGAGTTCTTTATTGCGGTTATAACAATATTGGTAGACTCTCTTTTTGAAAATGGTATCTCGAACGACAATGGGGTTATCAAGTGGAGTGTGATAGATAGCCTTAGAGCCTAATGCGAAGGGTTGAAAAGCAATTGACCAATCTTTGGAATACATACAAATTCCTTCACATGGTATGCGAAGAATTTGCGTGAATGTGATGAGAGGTAAGGTGATGCTTTGGTTGTTTATGATGAAAGCGATTGAAATACTTTCATCATTATTTCAGATAATCCTAACACTCTTGTAGAATTCGAAGATGAAGACCAGACAAATTTTTTCATCAATTTTGAGGAGGCAATCAAAGTTGATTGCGAAAAATACTTGAGGAATGTCGGTGTTTTCAAGGAAATATTCCTCGATTACACGACCTTCGTGGATGAGTCGTTTTTGAAGCATTTTGAAGGTTGTTGGGATATGAAAGTGCTGAAGACATGAAAGTACTGAAGATATGAAAGTACTGTAAGTTGCAAAGTACTGGGAAAAGTCAAAGAGTCAAACTAATTGCTAAAGACAAAGTCAAAGTATGCACTAAAAGTCAAAGTACTGCAAGAACAAAAGAACTATTATTCGTTTATGGAAAGTATTGTATTCTATGTTTAGATTTTGTCGCATAAGGCTATCAATTGTATACCGACTAGGATATCCTTGAGCCTATAAAAGGACTCCTAGATTGGCATTAGATGCACGTTTTATGAGTTTTAGATTTACGAATTCACAAGTTAATTAGTGTTTTAGAGAGAAGTTCGATTATCTTAGAGTTGTATTAGAGTATCTGCATAATAAGCAGATTTAGAGTTTATAATATAAGGTTATTCTTCTTAGCTTTGTTGAGTAAATTCCGCGTACTTGATAAAGATTGCTCAGTGTTTCTTTGTTAATAACTTAGGATTTATCCGAGGTTATTAAACCTTAACAAGCTAGTAAAGATAGTTTGATTAAAGTATATCGATCCAACAAAGGTTTTGCGATCACTTTTTGATAGCCCTTCTTTGCGATAATATCTAGGAATGTAGTGGATGGTATCACGATGGTCTTGGTTGAGTGGATTTAGGTATGTTTGATCCTAGAAAAATAATATTCCAATTAGGTACAATTTGTGAAGATGGGTTTATGAGTTTATTTTGTATTAACAATGTTGTTTTGGAAACCCTTAATTATGTAGAGCCTTTTTGTATGAAAGATAATTTTGCAATAAACAATTTGCCAATTGATGATATGAAAAATTGAAACCAATTGAAAAGTTTATAACCATAAACCCTAGGATGAAGATGATAAGGAATAGGAAATATGAGTGTAATTACTTACAATGATGTTTAGGATTGAGATGCTTGAGATTATGAAGCTCTAGGATGATAGGAACTGAGATTTGGTTGTTCTAGGTTTTAGGAAGAGGGAAAATGGAGTGTTTTGGGTTTTAAAAACAAGTCTCATGTTCATCTGTTTGCACGGTTCCGCCGGATCCCTTGTTTGAGGGATCCGGCTAGTACAACTTGAGGGATCCGACGCTGCAGACAATTATTGGAGTGATTTGGATAATCTTTCACATGTAACATGTTATACAATAACTTATTTTTTAGAAGAACTTGTAGAATGATATTTTGGTTATAGTCGTATTTGAATAGACGTTTAGCTAAGATGTTTTGGGAAATAATTTTTTATCGAAAATGGACCGAAGGATGGTAGATCAAGACTTTAACTATCAATTTATTTTGTAATGAAGGCGTTGGTTTGACGAACTTTACAAGTTTTTAAGAGAATCAAAGAGGAATACTATTCCTGATGATTTGTTAAGATGGAAAGTAGTGAATAGAGACTTTTTAGAAATTTGCGACTTTGATGTCAAATGCTTAATTCGTATATGCATACATATAATATTACATATATGCAAAGTTTTAATAAAGATGCTTATTGTGAGAGAAAAGCATATACCAACATTTTATCCATATGCGATTAATACATTTAAAGATCAACTAGTTGTAGCTAAGAGAACATACCTTTGCTATATTCCCTTTTTATGGTTTTTAGAAACCATAGACGCGAAATACTTCATGAGCTTTTAAAGTACTCAATCATACTTTGTAAAAGTAAGTTGTGATTACTTTGGGTTCTTCTTTGGATGTTGACTTCATTTTTCTTTGGATAGAGCGAAGTCATTGGAAAAATCCTAGCATGAAGATTTCTCAAAAGAAAATGTTAGAATGATCTATCACTATCCAACATTTGTTAAAATATAAAAATTTCTAAAACATGAATTTTTGTTTTAAGAAATTTCCTTCTTTGTAGTTTTCAAACATACATGGATCGTATCAAGTTTTTAAAGTACAATATACTCTAAGAAACTTGGTAACGAAGCTTTGATACCAATTGTGGAAAACTAGAAGGGGGGGGGGTTGAATAGTTTTACCGATTAAAACTTCGTTTTAAAGTATTTAGATCGACTTATGTCAATCTATTTAGATTGTGTGTTGGATATTGATAGATGCACATATAAGTAAGTAATGCAAGAGATAAAGAGTAAAGGAACACAAAACCACGACACGAGTATTTATAGTGGTTCGGCTACAAGGACACCTTCCTTGCCCTACTCCACTCCCCGTGTACCCCACTCGAGAGTTTCTAAGCACTATACAACACAAGCTCCTTAATGTAGCGGAGAAGCCTTCATAACGTCGCCTAATCTTTATCTGGTACAAGGCTAGACATCGAGTTCTTCCACGAGGTAGAACCAAACCTATCACAACATCGCCTACACTTTATCCGGTACAAGGCTAGATACAAAGTTTCATTACAAAAGAGGAACTACTACCCAACACTACACCACAACACAACTACCCAAAGGAGACACACTCCTTTTTACAATACTAGAAAGGATATCAACATCCTTTAACCCAAACTATACAACTTGTACATGGACGCACCATATCGATTGTACACCTTCGGCACCATTTACTAATGCCTTGAACATGAAACTTCTATGGAGGGAAGAAAGAACTATCAACAAGATGTACTTCAGTGGTCTTTATGATGACGAAGCTTAGAAACTCATGACATTGAGCTTGCACGTCTTCAAGAGGTGGTGATCTCGCCTTTAAGAGGAACATAGAGAATCACATAAAGATAAAACTACATAAAATGATCCTTTGGATCTGTGGTTAGAGAGGTTAGAATACTGAGAGAAAGTTTATCTAAGAGTGGTAGTGAGCAAAAGAGAAATGGTTATATATTTATAGGCAAAATGTGCCTTTTGTCCCACGGTTTCGGCAGATCCCTCACCCAAGGGGTCCGGCCAGTGAAAATCCTGGTATACGGCTACTGGGTCAGTTTAGTCTGGATTTTGGGTTGCAAACCGGGTTATGGGTTATGGACCATGGGTCATGGACTTTGGTTCATGGATACCCAACAAGATGCAAATGTATCTAGTCAATGGGTTATGGATCTTGGGTCATGGGTCATGGACTTTGGGTCATGGATCATGGATAATATCAAACATGACTTCATGCATGATGTCATGCAATGGGTCATGGGTTATGGATCATACTCCATGGGTATGGGTTATGGACTTTGGTTCTTACCCAACAAGATTCATTATACCTAGTCAATGGATCATGGATCATAGGTTAAGGACTTTGGTTTTTACCCATTACTTACCCATTACAACATATACAAATTACATACATACATTTTTATAAGATGTAAGTAAACAATATTACTTGTTAGTGTTTTATAAAAATGTCTTTGGATTTATATAACTTATTTACTAAACATGTTTTGATGGTTTTAATATGTTTAGTAAAAGTGTGTTAGCAAACTATTGGCTCAAAGCTTTTACGTATTTTATATATTTCGTTAAAATAATTTTACGTTTGTTATCGACAAAACATTAGAAGATCGTAAAATATAAATAAACGTTTTTATGGTTTATTTGTATTAACAACAATCTTGGTAGTAACTCTCGTTCGTCAACCTGGATAGAGTGTTTGAAAAGTGTTGCTCAGTTAAAGAAAAAAAGCGTAGACCTCATGTCTTTTGTTCACAAAGACGTTGGAGATAGAAAAGATTAGCTATTTTGGCATGATCCTTGGTTGGAAGATGTTTCTTTAAATTATAATTTTCCAAGGGCTTATGTTTTAGAGGAGAATATTCAAGCTTCAGTGAGTGATAAGTTAAATATGGGTCTTTGTGCCTCTTTAAGAAGATTGTCTAGAGGAGGAGCAGAGACTTTTCAAATGGATAACCTTAGACACTTGGTGGATGATGCTCTTTCTAGTAAGTGAGACACTTGGTTTTGGGCGATGGAGGCTTCTGGTTCTCGGTAGCATCGGCTAGACGGTATATTGATGATATGTTGTGTGCTTGGGAAGGTACTCCTACGAGGTGGATCAATTTGGTGCCAATAAAAGTTAATGTTCTCGCTTGGAGGTTATCATTGAATAAGCTTCCGACTAGGTTCAATATGTCCTTGCGTGGTATGGATATTCAGTCCATCTTTTGTCCGATTTGTGAGAGGAATGTGGAGCATGCAAATCACCTGTTCTTCTCATGTATGTTCTCTAGAGAGATTTACGAAAGAATTTTCAAATGGTGTGGTCTTTAGGTCGTAATGTTCTCTTCATACAATGATTGGCTTACGTGGTTCAATTCTTTTAAGTTCCGAAAAGTGGTTAAAGCCTACTTGGAAGGCATCTTCTTTGTTACCTGGTGACACATATGGTGGTTCCACAACAAGAAGATTTTTAAGTCCAAGCGTCCGAGAAAAGACGTAGTTTTTGATAGTATTGTTTCTCAATCTTTTATGTGGTGTAACTCGAGTGCTAAACGTAATCTCGCTTGGTTAGATTGGATCAAGAGTCCTTTACTTGTAATTTTGTAATCTTCTTGATTCTAGCTTCTTGCTAGATCTTTATAAATAAAATTGTGTTGTTCAAAAAAAATTATCAATAATGTTTGCATGAACGTAGTAATGTGATGAAGAGACGTGGTGGTGGCGGTAATTGACGTCTATAAATTGATGTAAATTTGATGAAACAAATGAGTTTATTTTAATTGATTAATTTGTGGTTGAAAATTTGAAAAAGAGGGCGGTGGCAATGGGGGAGAAAAGGTTGAAAAAATATTGAGTTGATGTGTAAATGTAGGTGTGCGTGTTTAAATGTGTGTTATTAGGGTGTTTGGATATGAAATGACAAAAAGATAAAAAAAAAACCTTTGCAACTAACGAGGTTTTTAGTGAGCATTGGAGTTTTGGATTGTAAGAGAGTGAAAGACGTGATGTTGGGGATTAAGGGTGCCCTTTCCCCGATTTCAGGACTATATCCGCAATCCGTCTAAACCTTTAGGAACCAACAATGTAATTCACACATTATTTTATTAATGAAATTGTTTCACATAAAAGTATATCGGTAAGAGACTTGCACAAAACAAAAAAACATGTATAATTGAAAATTATTGCTCGTTGAAAATGTTAATTAAATAATACCGCTTCGCAAAATGCAGATACGCTGCTAGTGATTTAATTTTTCTATTTATAAACGTGATCAACCTTACTGTTGATGAAAATTCAATGATATCATAATCTTCAAAGACTAATTTGAAAAACAGGATAAAGTGTTGTTAATTTGATGAAAAAGGAGACATCTTTTAATAAAGTAAAGTGTGGATACCTTCATCACCATAATATAATCTCCAAAGAAATTAGAAACGCCTATGATAGCGTATGATTTTTCCCATTTGTGACCGACGGTTGCTTGCAAGAGGTGGCGATCAGCAGTGTTCCAAAGCGCCATAACGACGATAACGTTAGTTAAGTTATTCGTTTTATATTTTTAACAAAATATCAATATGAATAAGGTAGGCTAACTGCAAAAACTATAGGCTCAATAATTACTTAATAAAATATTAAAATGTGATGATTAGAGGTGGCTCAACACTCACTAGTCACCCTACTAGCTCCGCCTCTGACCAAAAGCGTTTTGTGCGTTATCACCACGCGTTGGAGCACTATTATACTTGCATCACCAACGCGCGTGCTACTCTAATTTTGTGTATGAGCTGGTGGCGGAGACACCAAATTGTGGAGAAAAAAACCAGCCCAAATATTACCGTCGTATGTTTTACTTAAAAAATACAAAAGAATAGATTTAAATACTTATTAATTTACATATAAATACCAAAATACTCTTTATTTTTATCACACTTTGAGAAGACATTCCTTTTCATTATCCAAATAGACATTTCTCGTTCTCACATCAAGTGGATTCCGATGCTTTCATATTAACATCCCCTTCGAGAAAAGAAGCTAATGGCATCAATCAAGAGTGGTTTAGAATGCGACATTGATGCTGGTAAATAAACAAAGTGAAAAGTCTCGAAATAGAAGAAGCCTGGTATCTAGAAACACAAAAACACCGAGTGTTTAAGTGCTAATAATCTTCTATAGGCCACATAATTTTCTAAAAACACAATGTCTGATCGTAAATTTTTTATAATAAAATAAACTTTTTTAATTTAGTTAACAAATTTAATGTATTTATTTTTGTTAAAAAAAATATTGTATAAGATTTGGTGGCTGATTTGATAATCGTTACGGCATATGTTTGATAGATAATCAAATAATTGTAGTAACGTTGAGGTGATGATGCATGTCCTTATTGCAACAAGTGTGGATATGCATTTTTTAATTTTTTTTTACTGTATGATCACATATATATTTCAATTTATAGGTCGATAACGAGTGTGGGAACCCGCGCGATGCAGCGGGATTGGCTTCAAAGGACTTACTTTGTAGCGACACTTAAACCTTAGGGACTAATTTTGCCAAGTTGCTATAGGTAGTAATTAATTCTACATGACTTACTTTGCAACGTCGCTTAAACCTTAGGGACTATTTTTGCCAGATTGCTATAGATAGCAATTAATGCTACATGACTAATTTTGCAGCGCTACTTAAACCTCAGGGACTGTTTTTGCCAAATTGTGAAACTTTGCATTTAATGTTTGCTTTTTACTGTTTTCTTCCCCGGTAATTAGTATATACAGGTTACTTAACTCGCGTTATGCACGCTGTCTAGTGGTTGAGGGTGATGTTTTTATCCGTAATATATTGATATTTAGATACCTATTAGAGAAGTTGCATTGTATTTATTATTTAGATGGCTAATAATGTTATTATTACTTTAGTTTATATTATTTTAGTGGAATCTATATTTATATGCCTAATAATGTTATAATTACTTTTGTATTTATATTATTTTATTTTCATTAAAAGTTTTTATTAACATAGTCTTTTCATATGTAGTATTTTAATTTGAGTAAGTTACATAAGTGTTTTGTTGCTTATTTATTTGTGACTTTTGGGATAACATGCATGCAATAGATAGTGATGCGTTTTTTTTTCACCTTTAGTAGTATGCTTAATCACTATACCTATTAGTTTGAAGTTGCAAAATCTTCAATAGAAACCGACATGATACTAAGAACTCAGCTAAGATATTAAGTATTTGAGGTTAAGCTTTAGTGCTTCACTTGTGAGTTGTACGTGTTCCTCCATATATGGCTCTTTTATAATGTTTAGCTACTTTGATAGTTGAAATGTAAGCTTACTCGTGATCATGTTATTGACCATTGATTGATATATTTAATTGAGCTATAAAGTTATTAATCTTAAAAAGGGTATGCTTGAATGTTACTACATGCATGCATGCATGGCATGATCATCTAGATGCTTTTGTGATACTTGGTCATTATATTCTTGCTTATGATGCATATTTTATCCACTAATAAGTGTGAATTGAATAACTTCCCTAGTTGATCCACGTGCGATGAATCTTTGATTCTTCGTGTCATGTCAAATACCCGCATTTATTCATGAACTAGATGTTTCCGAACACAAATACATATTTCACATCAAACTCATCATAAAAAACACACACACACAAACATTTTTCATATAATCCTACAATGGATCCATGTCCATTCGCTCGCTTAATAGTAGAATCATTGTCTCTAAACTCCCAAACACAACAAAACCCATTGGATCCACTTGGTATCAACTCACCGCTACCCCATGTTATCAAGAAACTATCATCAAAACTTCCAAAAACTGCATTAAGCACATATATCGACCGAATAACTCGATAGTCAAGCCAAGAGCTACATATATTTCGAAGTTATAAAGAAGTTCATGTTAATATTACTAACCGCCACGCTTTGATGTAAGTGAGTAAATTTATCAAGGTGTGGAGACAAAGGGTAGTCGCTTTGTCGATTGTTGTGCGCCGAAGAAGGCTCGCAAATTAAAAATGAGTGACTAAATGCACATATACCGACCGTAATAATGCAAATTGCCGGCTAATATATGGATAATTATAAAGAAGTTCATGTTAATATCACTACACCCACTAATATAAAATGTAAAAGTATTGTATGGCATAAGATAGACAACGATGGAGGCCCTTACCAACAATAACCGTGTTTGTTCCATGTAACCCCGCTGCTTCCAAGACTTGATGAAATATGTCTTGACCCGCTTCATGAGCTCCACCACCAAACTATGAATTAATTTCCACTCAAAAACATTAGATATAGATTAAAACTAATCAAAAATAAACGTGTGTGGCAAGAAAAGATAAGAACCCGTACTGGAAAGTTTTCCTCCAAGAAGTATGAACCCCATATTTGTAAGAAGAATGATCATAATTTGGGAAATCCACGTAAGATAGAACATTTCTCCCCCATATGAAAAAATAAATTAGCTTAAATTTTGATATAAATTTGGACCAGCTGCTCGGACTAATATGGTTTTGTAGGGTACTTGCCAAAAAGGGAGCCCATAAGATCTTGATATCTAATGAACCGTTGTCCATTTACAAAGTGAAACATAAAAAGCCGTACCTAGAATAGGGCCGGTGTTTAGTTAGACTATCGTCGATGATGTCAAGTCCAAACCAAGAGGCACCAACATTAGGTTTGAAAAGGAAGCTCCTTTATATTGACATTCTATTATCCGCTTATAAGTTGTAACCATGGAAGCAAAAAGAGACTTAACTATAACTCCATGGGGTTTGTATTTGCATGAAAACGTAAGTGTTGCAACAACTAAATGCAAGTAACTTCATGTCTCTTCTTCATATTCCGATTAATGATCATACATGAATGTTGTAGCCTTCAAAGAGTATGCATAGACATGTATGTACCGTACTTTTGGTTCTGCACAACCCCCCTTGCACATTAAATTAAGGGGGATAAGCTTTAAGTATTATAGATAATATAGCATATGATTAGACTATTCATATCCATACAAAGCAAAGGTGAGTGAGTTTGTAGTGAGTATGAAACTCACGAGTGAACATTGATGTGGGTAAGCTCACTTACTGGTGAATGAACAAAAAAAGACTTACAATGTGAGTGATTCACCACTCGGTTTTTGTGCAAAATTTTTATTATTTATTTGGTTTATGAGTGTATGTGGAGTTATTAGTAAGGTTTATTTGTATAAAGTGTGTATTTAATAAACAAGTGAGTATGGTAAGATTGATAAAGAT
>OU343220.1:26886125-26928684 GCA_910596185.1 Chrysanthemum makinoi
ATCATGGGTTTGATCGTTATGTTATTCTTTTGCCATTCAGGACTTTCTAGCTTCTTATTCATTTTCTCCTCTAGATGCATCATCTAATTTTTCTATCTTCGCACTCAACGCGAACTAGGTTTCGTTTAGGTTTAAGAATCTCATTTCCATCATAGATCATCTTATTAGCAACTTTAGCCTTTTTAATGACCTCTGGATTTAGTTCCCCAACAAGGGGAATGCTATGCTTATCGCTTAAAACTCTATGCTTAGTGATCAAGTGAGCATCAATGGTATTCCTTTGTAAATGCACATTTTCAAGCTTGTTTTTCAAAGTTTTTAGATTGGAAAATCATTCAAAAGTTTTGATTCCTTAGCATTGAATTCTTGCTTAAGCATTTTAACATTTTCTTGAAGTTTCGCTTTTGCTAGCTTTAGAAAGTTTTTCTGTAAGGAGTTTAACTCTTGTTTTAAGACTTCTTTTCTAAAGTTACTTTTTCTAATAACTGTATGCATTTGGTCATCCATCTCCACGGGTGGTTAATTCAAACTTAGCTCGTTGTTCATAAATAGCAACACGCTCTTTATAGGCATTAAGTTCAAAGACATAATGTAATCATCAGGCACATGCGCTGTATCTCGCCAAAAGCATAGTTATCATTGACTGCATAAGATACATCACTTGGTACAATCTCACTTTCACTTTGTTTCACATATTGATCATATGGGACAACATTGATATTACCCATATTTTCATATCCGACTCAATATTACAGCTTGATTGTACTTCGTCATGTATCTTTTGCACATCAAATCATGTATAGTTTTAATACCTCATAAATGATTTTGTCTTTGGATGGACCAGCTTGTGGTGATAAAGAGACTTTAGGAGGACCATTGGAAAATGCTAGCCATGAAAATGGTTTGTGCAAGAGGTTCATCATCAACGCCGAAAGTCGTATGCATCACAATGACTTGAAAGGCATTCTCGATGATTGTGGCCTATCTCCGAAGTTGGCTCCTCATCCACATCTGCGATCATATGTCTTGACATTTCCCAAGAAGCAAACAACAACTCATCTTCATCCAAAGTCGCACCATTATCCCGAAGCTTGCACAAGCAACATCTTATCCCGAAGTACTCGCATTCTCGAGGGCGCTTTGGCGATGCGCTTGCGATATGTCCTCACCACCACAGCTTGTAACACTTGATTGGCTTTGCTTGTCCTTATTTCCATTCCTTCCCCTATTCTGACGGTAGATAACCTCTACCAACTCCACCTCTTCCTTGTTCGTAATGCCTTTCTTGAACCGGCTGCACCATAACCTTCCCATCTCCTGACAGGCTTGATTGTGTGGATTGGATGCTGTTATGAGGTTGTTGTTGGTGTATGGGAGAGAGTTCATGTTTTGACTAATCATGAGAGCCAGCTGATTAATGAAGTTTCCGGTCGACGCATCGCTTGTTTGAACATAAGATCGGGAATGAGTTTGTGATTACCATTACCCATGGGTATAACTTGAGATGCTTTGGTGGTAATTCCAATGTTTGAGTAGAAGGAAGTTGAGTCATTTGATGAGCTTGTCTCTCCCCGGTTGGTTTTGAACTGATCAAGAATCCTTTTTTCAAACATAGCATGTCTCTCCTCAAGAAGGAAGGCATAAAGTTGCTCATAGTTTGTATTCTTTAATCCTTTGGTTAGCTTCACAGAGGTGACAAACTTGTGCCATTCGATTCATGTTGTTCACAAACTTTGAGTTCACCTGAATGTTTGGCATAGTCATTCTGATGTTCCTCATGTCATTAACAAGCTTGTGGAATCTCATGTAATACTCATAGACACTCTCATTTGGTTTCATCTTGAAGTGCTCAAATTCATCATATAGTTGGGATTCTCCGTCTTCCATAGTTAATTCGTGAACCGAAAGAAGCATCTTGACATTATCCCACACCGCCTTAGCTTCTCGTGTTGTGATTGATAAGCTTGTAGATATCTTTTGGAAGACCTTGAAGTATGATGTTAAGCCCTATATCAGCATCAAATCTTTTTTCTCCTTGTCATTGAGCTCATCATATGTCTTTGGTCTCGCTCTATTCCATAGATCATTATTCCATCCGCACTGTATCAATTAAGTCTCTTGTAGTCTCAATATGATAAAGTCCTTCATCAATCGATTTAAGAATGTTGACCCCATTTTCCTTTCCAAGACAATACAATCTGATTCTTTGAGCCCAAGATTCGTCGGGTTCAGCCAAGCATGGGTGGACGAGTATCCAACCAAATGCAACATCCTGCAACAAGTGGAGATGATTGTGGGTACGTTGGTAGACATTTTTAAAGATTACACGGGATTTTATAACTCAATGATTAAACCGGGAAATAGATTCTTTCATGGGATTTTACTAAATCAAGGGAAAACCGTATTACACACAAGAGTCAACCAAGTCACTAAGCACCAAGTTGCTAAGTAATTAGAAGACAAGTCGCTAAGTTCCAAATCTACTTAATTTTGATGTTAAAGTCGCTATGCACCAAATCGCTAATACGTCAAGTCGCTAAATAGCAACTCGCTAAGGTCCAAATCGCTACCACCAAGTCGCTAAGAAACTTAAAGAACAAGTCGCTATCAAAATTGAAAGCAAGTCGCTACCTTACAGTCGCTACCAGTAGTGGAGAATCCACTAAGTGTACTGTTTGCCGGCTTGTCTAAAAAGACAAGTCGCTAGGACTAACTCGCCACCAAACAACACTACAACTCGCTACCTTTTACTGAAGCAAGTCGCTAGCATGAAAATCACTCCGAGAGCCAAGTCGCTACCAAGAAAAACTTTAAAAACACACTTTTCAATCCAAAACAAGCTCAACCATAGTGATTCTAGCTTACCAAATCAAAACCCAAGCACATACAATGATCCTAAACATAAAAGTACACCCAAAATTCAAAGTATAACACAAGAAATGAACCAAATGATGCAAAAACCACTAAACTTTTTCAAACTAAAAAACCATCTAAAAACCAGAAGAAATCCAAGGATATGTAGGAGATGATCTAACCATGGCTCTTGATACCATTTGTAACATATTGATTTCACATACACACATAACATAAACACAAGAGGGATAAGATGAGTTTAGAGAGAGAAAGTTAGAGGTTTAGGGAACTTTAGTAAGAGAAAGAAAATCTTATTATGAGCTCCAACTCTCTACCTTGGGAGGTAGAGAGTATTTATAGTCTTACAATAAAATGCCACCGACGGGTTGTGGATCAGGCATACAGTGGGTAAAGACCCGTCCGTCCTCCACGGTGTTACATAACTAAATACTACTTAACATCAAATAACTATGACTACGAGCTTTCTAACGATTACATATACTTGAGGTGACCGACACTTTAACTACTGGATTTTCCAAATCCTAACACATTTTCCTTGTTAAGTATTCTCCATACTTGGATTTGGGCATCCTAAGAAGATCATGAAGAATTTCTCTAAATATATCTTTCCCTAAAAAGAATATTTAGCAAAGGATTGGGGTATCTTAGAAGATCATAAAGTATTTCGCGTCTATGGTTTCTAAAACCATAAAAAGGGATTATAGCAAAGGTATGTTTTCTTAGTTACAATTTTTGGTAATAAACGTGCTAAATTGCTTGTGGATAAAATGGTGAGATATGCTACTATCTTATAATAAGCATAAAATGAAAAGTGTTTTTAGTGATTTTTTTTCTTTGAAGTTTTGTTGTTAGATATCTTGTTATTCAAGCTTTAATAAAGGTAAAAATGGGTAATATAACTTCACTAAAAAGTTTACAAAGGTTAAACCTTTTCGTCGGGTCAAAACGCATATTTTGTAATTCTCAGACGATCGCGGATCCCTCAAAGTTAGACCGACGGATCCCCAAGCAAGGATCCCGTGGTACGAAGACGCTTTTTAATCAATTTCAAAATTCATAACTAATTAACCGTAAGTAGTTAGAAGTCGTCACCTATCTTTTAAAGGTATTTGAGTCTACTTTCATTTAAAAATTATTTCATAAACTGATTCAAAACAAAATTTTATAGAATCATTGATTTATAATAAAAAGTCATTTTTCGGTCATAAATTTTGCACAAACTTTTGATCTAATTGGAGACGGATGGTTTCATCTTTGAATAACAATGTGTCCTCTTTTGAAATTAAGGTTTTGATCATATTTATAAAGGAAACTAATCAAGCTTGGTATAGATGTTTAACACAAAGCGGTGAAAATAACTTTCGTATGCTATGCTAAATGATAAATTGTTTCCCTTGCATTACTTGATTATTTGCTTATCTCAAATAGCTTTTGTGCTTGTTTGATTGATTAACATATGTGGTTTCCTTACCTTGCTATTTATTCTTTTGCTTGTCTATTTAGTAATTTTCTACTAATCAATGTGCTACTTGAAGGAGTGTTTGGGATAACATCTAGTTGTGTCAAAAATGTTAGTTTTATAAGTTGAAAAATGTTTAAAACATATAACACACTAAAATGACTTTTTGATTGAGTTTGTCATGTGTGCAACATAAATGTTTTATGTGCCTATATGACTTCTTGATTTCATATTTTCTTGTATCGTTTTCTAAAAACAACAAGAATGTACATCGGATCATAACCTACACTTGTGTTGATGATGTACTCTCCCGTTTTCCTTTTCATGATCGCTCTCCAAGCTTCATAGTAGGATTGACAACTTGATTATTTCATCCGATATAGTCAAGTAAATTATTTTGCAACGCAAATATAATTGTTCATATCCGAAAGTCCAAACTCGAAGCTTCCAACAACATATGTTGAACTAGCTCATTCAACCATTTTTTTTGTTCACCATATGGACAACTTTCAATTTTTTTTGACACCTTCGTCACCTTAGTTGGTTCAAGTATAATATTAATATAAACGAAGCAAAGTATCATTATTGCTACTCTTCGATATGCCATTGTAGGAATATAAATTTTCCTAACTTGAGAATGAATACTAGAGAACTTATTGGACTAGAAACTCAATTTGACCTAACGGTTGAATTGCTTCCTTGAGAGAAGTTGGGTATGTGGAATCGCCCGTAAAAATGGTCGTGTTTAGCCGTAATTGAGCACCGCTAGTAATAGTCTCATATTCATTCTCTCACTTGAGAAATTTATGCTCCTATGTTTTCCTAAAGTAAGTTTACAATGGAAATACTTTGCGTTGTCTTAGGATTACTAATCAAACAAGTTGTAAAATTAATTTTTCTTTTAGTTAATCATAACCACTTGCCTCATCAAGCAATTATCTTGCTTTGATCGAGAAGAGCTACAATACTTCAAGGATGAAGTTCATTGTATACTAATCACCATCCGTAATAACTATACTTAGTTCATTACCTTCACTAAACCAAAACAACCTTCTAAACAAATCACTGTCTTAAGGACGCATATACATGTGTCTCTTATTCTTCAACATACCTTGAATGCCATTGTTAATACAAACGATTTACTAATCTAGATCGTAAATATGTTTTGAGCTTCTTGAACAAGTGCTTGTTAAGTTTGATAAACCTCTATGTTATTTGTGAGCTAGATTTTATATTAATTGCTTATGTGCTATTCTTACATGCTCTCATTGCTATGTTTTACATGTATACATACATGCTTGCCGTAAGAAATCATTAGTTTCAAAATTCGATACATTAAGCAAATTTATGCAACCATTCTGTTAAGGAAATCTGTCTCGGACACCGGATCCCTTGGTTATAACTAGCCGGATCCCTCAAATGAAGGATCCGTGGGATCCGAGTGGACAGAGGTGCATTTTTAGCTTGCTTGCATCAATCCAACCTTCCAGTCTTTATTGGACTAGTTAAACATGATACTTTAGGATCACTTATATCTTCCTCAAGCTCGTATGTCTCCACACTCACTCATAGCTAACTTAGGATCACATTCATGGTGCTTTTGATTTATCACTTCACCAAAACTCACCATATTTCTGCTCCAATACAATTACAATCATTGTATTTCAAACATGTCCTAAGATCACTTCACACTAAGCTAGACATAGTGCATTTCAAAGATGAGTAAACTCATACTCACGCATAACTCACTTAGATCACACCCAAGAAGCTTGTAGATCTATCATCTTACCTAAACTCATTACTCTTCCGCTTTTAAACTCACTTGTCATTTCTCACATGATCCCTCATATCTAGCTTTGGAAATCTTTTGATTATGGCAAAATTGATCATAATCATCCTTACCTCAAAAATTGGTCAATGTTGATCAAATTCTAGCTCTTCCATCTTAAAACCTTTAGGATCTTCTCCAAGACATTATCCTAATTCACTATATGATCACTAGGATCATTTAGCTCCATTTGACACCATCAAAATCTTTAGTGTCATCCTTGTTCAGTCATTGGTACTCATAAAGGTTCCAATTTCTTCCATAAAAGACAATCATCTGCTACAACACTCATTACTTTTAAGTATTCAAGCACCTCTTCATTTAAGACACTTAGATGAACTCTAAACACACAAGAAGAAATAAGCATTAGACCTTACAAGCATCATTGCTATCCTTTCTTAGCTCCTGATAAACGGATCCCTAGGATTAGCCTAGGCGGATCCCTCATTGGAGGGAACCGTGGGATCCGTATGACGCTTTATGTCAACTCTAGCTAAAACAATCATTTCAAGCTCATCTTGCTAATTCAAACACTCCATCTCATCTTAAATGAGTTCCTAGATCAGTACAACTCTGAAGTTGACCCTTGTGCATGTTAATCATCACATTCCAACGGATTTTAGTGGCTTAAGTCTTGAATGCACTTGCCAAATTCCTTACTTTATAAACCACATTGATAGGACTCCTAAAGTCATCATCTTCATCCTCACTTTCAGCATTCACAAACCTCTTTGAATCATCTCATCATGAGGAAAACTCCAAGTAGCAACTTATCCACCAAACACCACCATACCTCCTAAGCCAAAAAATATCATCTCCACTAAGAGGAGCGTCCCATGACCCATGGATCAACCCATGACCCATGACCCATAACCAAAATACCCATGGGTAAAGAGGAGCGTCCCATGGATCCCTAGCATTACGCTAGACGGATCCCTTGTGGGAGGGATCCGTGGGATCCGGGGAACAGTAGAGAATTTTCTCTATAAATAGTGAGCCATTTCTTTATTTTAGTTTATCACTTCACACACATACTTCCCCAAGTATTATAACCCTCTAACCTCAGATCCAAGTGATCTATGTAGTTTGTCTTTTGTTTTTGTGTGATTCTCTAGGTTCCTCTTAAAGGCGAGATCACCACTTATTGAAGATGAGCAAGCTCAAGTCCATGAGTTGCCATGTTTCGTCATCATCAAGACAACTAAGGTTCTCTTGTTGATAGTTCTTTCTTTCTCCATAGATGTTGGGTTGAAGGCATTAGTGAAGGATGCTGAAAGTGTCAAGATGAAAGCATTAGTGAAAGGTGCTTATCGTCCGTGTCAAAGCATTAGTGAAGAATGCTAAAGGTGTCAAGACGAAGGCATTAGTGAAGGGTGCTAAGCGTTGTGTCAAAGGCATTAGTGAAGGATGCCGAAGAATCAAATCAAGTGGCATTTGGGAAGAATACCTAGGTCGTATAATCGATGAGGTGCATCGTTATACATATAAGTATTTGTTTATTTCCAAGGATGGTGATATCCTTGATGGTGTTGTAACAAGGAGTGGATCTCCTTGAGATTAGGTGTTGTGTTGTGATGGGTAGTAGTTCCTCCTTGGAGTGAAAGAACTAGGTACTTAGCCTAGTACCTTATAAAGGGTAGGCGACGTTGTGTAGGTGTGGTTCACCATTGAGTGAAAGAACACGGTGGTTAGCCTAGCACCGTATAAAGGGTAGGAGATGTTGTGTTAGGTGTGGTTCGCCTTGGTGTGAAAGAACTCGGTATTTAGCTTTGTACCGGAAAAAGGTTAAGCGACGTTGTGAAGGCTTCTCCGCCATAAGGAGATTGGTGTAGTGTTTGCGAACCCTTGAGTAGGTGACTCGGGGAGTGGAGTAGGGCAAGGAAGGTGTCCTTGTAGCCGAACCACTATAAATACTTGTGTCGTGGTGATGTGCTTCTTACTCTTTATCTTTCATTACACGTTTATATATCTATCTATCAACGTCCAACATAAACAACCAAATAGATTGACATAAGTTGATCTAAATATTTAAAAGGAAGTTTTAAATTGGTAAAACTATTCAACCCCCCCTTCTAGTTTTCCACAGTGAGCATATGGCTAATTATTTTTTCAAACACAGAGTATGTATTTGGTAGTCATGTTGTAGTCATATTTGCTTGTAATTCTAACATTTTGTATCAAGGGAGCAAGTTTGTATTACGGTATGAAGTTTGTATTAGACAAGTAGATAAACTAATGTATCAACTACTTTAATTAATGTGATCCCTTATATGGGATGTATTTATTTTGTAAATATCGTTGTCATTAAAAGTGTTCGCATGGTTGCGCTTTGTTTGTACCGTACGTATATAAAGAATTTAGTAGAAGGAATGCTTCTCATTTTGCCAGATAAGTGCCCTTTTCATGGTGGCCTTTTATTACGACTTATTAATGTTCTTGTTAACTTATATTTAAATAATGACATATTCATCAGACAACAACCACTGCCAATGTTGTTGTATCCACTACCATTTCAGAAGAAACCAACCACTGCTGCAAAGTTAAAGAATTTAGTCGAAGGAATGATTCTCGTTTTGCAAGATAAGTGCCCTTTTAATGGTGGCCTATTTATTATGACTTATTAATTTTCTTGTTAACTTATTTTTAAATGACATATTCATCAGTGCTTTGATACATTAGCCGTTGTTTCAACAATGCTTCTAGCTGTGGTTTCATCATTCTAGCCGTGGTTTCATCCTTATAGCCGTGGTTTCATCCTTCTGAACTAGCAGTGGTTTCAAGAATGCTTCTAGCCGTGGTTTCATCCTTCCAGACGTGGTTTCTTTTGCTCTAGCAGTGGTTCCATATCCACTGCTAGTTCAGAAGAAATCACTGCTAGTTCAGAAGAAACCACTGCTGCAACTAGTTCAAGATGAGAATGAAGATGCGAAGACCAAAAACAAAAACCAAACAACTCAAAGAGTGTGAGAATATAATTATTTCAATATGAGAATGAAGATGCGAACAAACAAAAAGGTTAGGCCTACAAATTTAACAACCCATTTTATTCAATGCAATATCTTACAATCGATTTTCATGGGTCACACACAAGCACTACAACAACACTTATAATAAGATCACTGACACACACAACTGAAAAAACAACCAACAACAGAGAACACACTTAGCAGACACACACTTAGAGATCCATCAAGCCCCTGAGTTTCTGGATAAAGAGGTCATGGTTCCGAGCATTCAGCTCCAGTTCCCGTGCAAGGATACACATCTGCATGATCTTTTGATCATCTTTACCTTGAACCCCCCTCAAATATTCTGCTGTTTTTTGAGCATGCGTGTTTCCAACACTCTCCAATTCTTTAATGAAGCTAAGCCTTTCTTCAGTGATTTGAAGCAATCTTCCCGTAAATGCATTCATTTGTTGTGCCATACCAATATCTTCTCCAGATGCTTGGTAGCAATAGAACACTAACATATCATGCCAGTTGTTAGAATTTGCATCGGCTCTAAGCTTATCACACCTAGGATATCTAGACATTTCCTTATCTCACTTCTTTATCACAAATAAAAAAATAATGTGGTTCACTAACAAGGTGGGTTAGCTGTCTTAAATAGGCAACTAGCAAATAAAAACAAAAGGCATATACATACATTTCCTTATCTCACTTCTTTATTGGATTTGTTTTTTGATTTAATTTATCCATGCTAAAATTACAACTTTTATTATTATTTTTATTCATTACACATGCATGTTTCTCAAACATAAACACAAACTTTATTAAACACATACATATTATTGAATACCACCAAAAAAAATATCCCTGTAAGCATAGGCTCCTTTTTCACATGCCTATTCCACATCTCCAATCCCTGTCCTCATAATTCAGTCCCTCACATGATGCACAACTGCTCCCATATTATTGAATAACACCAAAAAAATTACAGCCTTTCAACTGCTTTAAAGCCCAGCCACATATTGGCACTAAATTTGTTTTTTTCACTTACACATGCTCACAAGATTTACTATTTCTGAACACACATCCAAAACAGGACAAATGCTTGCTGGTTTTGCATATGACTTTTCTCTTCTCACGTCGTGCACACCTATCAAAGGCTAGCACACCAATTATTTATACACTTACTTGATCTGGGAACCACAAATCACCACTCAACCATAGGCAGTGATGTTTAACTTCAACCAATGACACACTAAAAACAGCAGAAACCAAAATTATTGACCATGCCCTTTCACACTTCACAATCCTTTGCATTGATTAACCTTTCACAATTATTGACCATGCCCTTTCACATAAAACATAAAGAAACATTCATACACAAAGACAGCGTTTTATTCATAACAAAATTCAAATACTTGGTTGAAGAAAATACATTAAAATGCAAGAAACTTAAAATTCATGCAGCCTTGCTAGCAATATAGTCACTAGCACCAATCACCAGAGCAACCAACACTAACCCTTTAGATCCATCAAACCTACATGACGTTGCTTTTCAGCCCTCCCTTCACGAGCTAAATCCAAAACCGCAACCAAGCACCTAAGATATCTCGATCTCTTCGCGTCTCCAACATGCACTCAACTGCATCAGGAGCAACATCATAAAATGGACTAAAAGACTGGCCTTCTTGAATTAGTCGATCTCTTCTCTCAATGTTAGCCTCAAGATCAGCACATTTCTTCGAAATGTACATGACCATACTCTCATTCTCTCTCCATTCTTGCACAAATAGATACTTAAAGCAATGCTGGAGCTTATTAGAACCACAACACTCCTTTAAATGGTTAATGTTTGGTGTTGCACCCATTGGTGGTTAGATGTGAGGTGAATGCAAAATGCCTAACCAAAATCATCCTTATATAGGCAACAAAAATAGACAGGGTGTAAAAAAATTACTTGTAATACCTATCAAAGTGTAACACACCAATTATTTATACAGTTACTTAATCTTGGAACCACAAATCACCACTCAATCATATGCAGTACTGTTTAACTTCAACTATAGACATACTTAGCCTTATAGAACGTTACAAGTTTAACACCTAACCATTTAACAACTTTTAGCTTAGTTAAATAAACAGAACATTGACCTAGAAATTATCCAAGTGATAGAAATCATCCAAGTGATAAGTATTTGATGATTCGGGGAGTGAATTTAGGTTAATGCCGAATCTCTACGCCACCCTCCCAACGCCGTTACTTGGTTCACCATCCCAACGCACGGCATCCCAATCCGGTAAATTCTCCCATTTTGAAAATACTCGTCGTCACCACTTATGGTTTTTGGTTCCTATTTTACTTGAAATTCCGTACTTGACTTACGTTTACGACTTCCCTGTTCAGATGCCATCTCTTGCATAACTTTTTTACCCTTGTCTGACTTGCTATTCATTTTTTTTTGAGAACATATTTAACCTATCTTGTTAGAATACTAAAAAACAAGATTAGTTATACATTTGAATGAACAAGGTAGGTTACCTGTTTTCTGGGCAATGGTTCCATACACGCTTCACGGGTGTGCCATACGGTACCACACCTTCCACATTTTACAACTTTTGGCTCCTCATTTTTTGATCGGATACAATCTTTGTTTTTAGGTCTTCCTGCTTGCCTCTTGTCCATCAACGGCGGTTTAACCTTTTGCAAGTTACCCGGATCATGCCATCTTGACTCCAATTCCAAAGGATACACCATTTCATGATATGTGCCTTTGAGTGCAGTTTTCGTAAACCATGTTTCCGCCCATTTGTTACAGTTAGTCAATTTTTCTTCTCTACACACGGCACACACATGACCACATGGTAGTCCTGAAAGTTGCTATTTCCTGCACGTTGTTCGTAATCAAAAACCATACACGAATAAACAACATTTACCGTAATAAACAACCTGTTTATTGCAGGTACCTGCAAGTGCATTCACTTTTTAGAAAATCAACAATATGACTATAACGATGGTCTAGAACTTGGTACACAGCACACATGGCAATGCCTCTTACTTCCCAATTAGCACTCTTTAACATTCTCTGCTCAACCTTCCTAGCTGCCTATTGTGTAAGTTCAAATTTCGATGCGACTACAAAATAAACATACATCAGGTAACATTTATCGAACAAGTAAATGAGAGACGGCGAATATATAGTTATACCGTAGTATTTTTCTCGACGTTCGAAATACCAATCTTGTAGAAGCCTTCTGTAGTACTCCAAGAGCATAGTTATTGGTACCTTTCGAACGTGCCTTGTTAATGAATTTATTGATTCTGCACTGTTTGACGTCAAATAATTGTATCTTTTTCCAGTGCAATATGCCCTTGACCACTTTTCATACCCGGCGTCTTCAAGTTTTTTGACGGCTTCTGATTTTTTTGCACGAAGCTCGGAAATTGCTTTATCAAAATCTTCAGTTGTATAGGTTTTGCACACCTTCCAGTACAAAGCCTTATGCTTTTTTCGGGTCAAATTGCAATTCATCATCAAGTGACGACAACAATAACCATGAAAGCAATTTGGAAAAATTGTGTCACAAGCTTTTGTTATTGATTGATGCCTGTTTGAAATAATCGCCAGATTAGGCACTTCACAAATGCATTCTTTCAACCAACTCAAAAACAATGTCCAGGCTTCAGCGGTCTCACACTATGCGACCCCAGTAGCAATTGGAATAATCTGATTGTTTCCATCCATACCAACAGCAAGCATGTTGGTTCCAAGATACTTCCCTTTCAGATGCGCAGCATCAATTATAATCAATGGCCGCATGAAGGCTATAAAACTCCGAATCTAGTATCGTAAGTATATATGTTAGTGCTTAGTATATGTTAAAATTAATATAATAATAATAATAATAATAATAATAATAATAATAATAATAATAATAGTAATAATAATAATAATAATAATAATAATAATAATAATAATAATAATAATAATAATAATAATAATAATAATAATAATAATAGTAATAATAATAATAATAATAATAAATATAAATCTTCCAAACTTACAAAAACCAAATGCTACAAAAACCATCTTAAATCTTCCAGCATCGTCTGTATCGATGTATGTTACCGTCCCCTCGTTTTTTAGCTTTAGGTTATAACAATATAAAGCTAACTGCTCAAACGATTCTTCATGTTTACCGTTCAACACCTCAAATGCCAAATTCCTACCTTCCCAAGCTTGTTTGTAAGAAATGTTTACTTTCCATTCAAGACTCATATCTCTTTGTATGTCCTTTCCAGTATATACCCTCCGATTATCTTTCAATTTTTCGATTAGTAACTGACTAAGTAATTTCATTGTCGACACGATGATTAGGATGTAATTAAGTTCTTGAACATGTGTGGACATCGTTGATGCTAGATACAAAGAATGTGCTATCCATTTTTTTACAGGTGTATATGTTCCATGAGCAGCCTTCATTTATACATTTCACGTTGTACCTCGTGCTTTGAGATTTATTAACTTTGTATTCAAAACGCTCAACTAATGATTTCTTTCCAATAGCAAACATGCATTCTGCCTTATTATAAAATTCTTTATGTTTGAAAAAAATGGTATCGTTTTTCTGGGAATCAATGTTTTTTAATTATGGTTGTGGTGTAGTTGGTGGCATGGGCATATTTTTAAATGAGTTTCTTTGCGACATAGGAAGTGAATGATCAGGTTGGTGAAAAGAGTATTCTTCAACCTTTGGGGTGTCATGATAACCATCTTTGTGAAGCAGCGGAATATTCAGATCTAATGATAAATGATTAGAAGCGGAGGATGATTTTACCTCTGAAGGTGGTGGTTCTTTTATTGAAATGAACAGAGCCTGAGTTTGAACATTCTTACAACATACTTCATGAATGAAGAATTGGACGTCATCATCATCAACAACGTCCAATTCCATGGAACCATCTTTGTAAGATAACCTCACTTTAGCATTTTGTGTGTCTTTGACACCGTCAACCTTTTTCTTGACATATGCCACTAGTTTATTGAAAGTGATATTTTTAGGTAGTTTAACTGCATGTTTCGATGATGGATGCATTAAATAAACCTTAAACTAGAATTGTCATAATAATCCATTGTTGTGTTTTGAACAAATTTAGGTAGAAATAATTCTTAGAGTTTACATTAAACTCTAAGAACTAAACCAAGTGCAAATTACCAGCCCTTTGTACTTGTGCATTTACTTAGGTTGCCCAACAATGTCAACTTTCTAAGGTTGCCCGAAATTAGTGTATCATCAAAGATACACTTTAATGAGTGTATGAAGTATGAACCACCCTTTGTGATTGTTTATTATTAATGTTGTACTTGTGCCAACTGCCTAAAATTTACTAAGATACACATTTATTTGTATTATATGAAAAATTTATTAAGTTGCCTAAGCTTGGCAACTGCCCACTGGATGAAACTAATAACTTATCCCAACTACGTAGTCTGGACAAATGACACAGTACATATAGATTGTTTGAGTAATCTCAATTTCATATTTGTAGTAATGTCTAACGGTAAAAATCATTACTTTTGTTACTATACTTATGTTAGTATACTATAAATAGTTTTAGTAATATATTTATGATTGTTCGTTTTTTTTTAAATTTATATATTTTTTTTACATATATAACAGGGATTGTGCGTAAGCGTTTGTCTTTTGAAGTCGAAAGACCATGTGAGGACGTGCTTAATAAAATATTTCGGGAACAACTTAACAAAAGATCTAAGGAGGATGTAGCTGAAAAATGTGCGGTGGCGGTCAAGGAAACAAGTGAAAAGAATGAAGATGAGCACAAAAAAATAAATGGAAATGTGGATGGTGAGAAGTCGATTACCGAGCAGCATGAAGTTGAAGCAATAATGGAACTACTAGCCGAACAAGATAGGGCTGAAAGAGAAATGGAAGAGAGAATGCTGCAAGACCGGGAACACGAGGAGCTGTTCTATAAGATAGAATAAGCTCACCTTGGAAGCCAACTTGGATGCGCTGCTGAACAGTCAAAATGAAGGATAAATTTAGTTAAACTTAGATTATCAGCCTCCAGACTTGTATGTTTGTTTCCTAAACTTAATCTTAGTTCCAAATAAGATGTAATTGACTTCTTTAAAGTTAATATATTTCACTTTCCAGATCTCCAGACTTGCATGTTTGTTTCCAGACTTACATACTTGGAAATTATTCATTAATTAATAAAACTGCATCAAAGGATGCAGTGGTAGATACTTCCGATTCATACAACCATCTAATAAGTAAATCAATAGTCAACCACTAAGGACTACTATCAAAAGACTACTACATCAACATAACAACCTAAACCATCTATGGCCTCTTTGCTATGGCCCATGCTGGCATCTTCTGCTGAACTCCTTGTCCCCCAATAACATCCCACACTTTTGGGCAAGCAAGTCCCCTCACTCTCTCTGGGGGTACTGATGAGGATGGACCAGCTGGTTGTGGTGGAGCTGCAAGTGCTTGAAGAGATGGAGTTGTGAGTGGTTTTGGTTGGATGGAAGAGGGTCCAGCAGGAACAGGGTTTGTCCTTATAAAGGTGAGAGATGTTTTTCTTGGAGGAAAATAGTTCTCCCAAGTATTGTTTGAGGATGAACTATTAGAAGAATCAATCAAGAGATTTCCTGGATGTTTTGGTGAGCCAGTCATGTTGCCTAAAATGTTTTCGAAATAGTTAATGAAAGAAAGACTCCTAGAGAGAAGAATTTTTGGGAATACAAGAGATATGTGTGGTTTATGGGTGATATGTTATTAAATAGAGTTAAAAAGAAATCAGTGAGTTAAATGTGTAAAAGGTGTGAGTTGTTGTGTAGTAAATGAAGTCATTGACTTAAGGTGGACGTGTAATGACTTGGAGTTGACTATTTGACTAGGTGTTTAGCACTTAGCCTAAGCACTGCTGGTTGTGGGCAACCCACTACTAGTATCTTTCTAACCACCGCTGGAAGTGGGCAACCCACTGCTAGCGCAGTTTTGATGAAAATGGAAACCCAATTGGGCTGTTGTGTAACATGATGGTGATAAAGTATTTAAATGTGAAAAAGGTGTGTGTTGTTGTGGAGTAAACCTAGTCTTTGACTTAAGGTGGATGGGTCATGACTTTGGAGTTGAGTATTTAACTGGGGGTTTACCACCTTGTCTAAGCACTGCTAGTTGTGGGAAACCCGCTGCTAGTATATTTCTAACCACCGCTAGATGTGAGCAACCCATGGCTAGTATCTTTCTAACCACCGCTGGATGTGGGCAACCCACTGCTAGTGCAATATTGATGAAAATAGAAACTCAAGGGGCTGTTATGTAACATCTTGGTGATAAAGTATATAATCCCCAAATCACTGCCCGATCAAATAATTGATCTTTAAACACTTCAAATTGGCGCTCTACACAAACCCTAACCCCTCCCAAACTGATACTTACACAAATCACACGTCTTTTACATCCAAATCACACAATGCCAAAAGAATATTCCACCACCCACAACCTCGTTGCGTACCTAATCAAGAACAATCATACAGAAGGGTTCCATGAGATGATTTATTTTATCAAACACACTCCTATTCACTATGCTTTAACTGTACAACCTACCATTCTTAAAGCCTACATTCATCAATTTTGGTGGAATGCCGAAATTCAAGAACGAGATGGAGCAGAGGTTATTAGGAGTGTTGTTGATGAGAATGAGATTATAGTCACAGAGGAGGTGATTAGGGAGGTTTTGAAGCTGGAGGATGCTGATGGGGTTGTCAATTTGTCTGATGATGATATTTTTGAGGGGTTTGAAAGATTGGTTTATGAGAAAAATGTGGATAGAATTAAGTATCATAAAGGTATGTTCTCACCCCAGTAGAAGTTTTTGATACATACTTTGCTTATGTGTGTAAGCAATAAGACCACTGGCTTTTATCACAAGGGAGGGTCTTTAACTGGTCTAGGATGATGTTTGAGGGTTTTATGAAGAACATTAAGGAAAAGGGTAAATACTACTTATATCCTAGGTTTGTTCAATTAATAGTGGAGAAACAGGTCACGGAACCCATTCCTCATAAAAGGGAGTATAAGGTACATCATATGTTATCTAAGGTATTTACACATTTGAGGAAAAAGAATCCAAAGTTCTCAGGAAATCTTACACCTTTATTCCCTAATATGCTTAACTTGCCAGACATTCCTGATAATGAGGAGGTACCTGAATCCCAACCCACCCAAAGCACTGATGCTCAACCCACTGCTTCCACATCTGAACACACTGCTAACCCACCTGAACCCACTGCTGAACCATTACCTTTACCTAAATCCCAACCCACCCAAAGCACTGATGCTGAACCCACTGCTACCACATCTGAACACACTGCTAACCCACCTGAACCCACTGCTGAACCCTTACTTTTACCTGAATCCCAACACACCCAAACCACTGATGCTGAACCCACTACTACCACTGATGCTCAACCCAATGCCACCATATCTGATCCCAATGGTACCACGTCAGGAGAGAATATTATAGAAGTAGTGAATGAATTGAAGGCTAAATGTACAAAAATGGATAATACAATTAGAAGGTTGAAGCACAGGGTGTCTGTGTTGGAGAGACTAAGAATACCAAGGATTGCTGCTTCTAATAGAGTCAAGAAGATGACTAAGAAGGCCAGCTCCTCAAAGAGGAGGAGCAAGAGCATGGATTCAGTGGAGGATGTAAACATGGATGTTGAGTTGGATTTGGATAGTGGAGATCATGGTGGTGACTATATCGTTACTGCCAAGGAAAGAAAAGAAGTAGTTCTTGAAGCTTTGAAGGTTGTAGTTGATAAAGAGGAAGAAGTAGGGCAGGCAACAACCACTGCTATTGTTGTTGAATCCCCTGCTAGTACAAATGAAATCACTGCTGCTACCTTAATCACAACCACAGTCACACAACCACCCAAGTCTAAGGAAGTTTAAAATGAGGTTGCTGGTACCCTGATGAACTTATGTAAAACCTTACCCATTCTTGGATCTGTTACTGCACATTTTCCCATTATACTTAAACCCACTGGTCCTAAACCCTTGGCTAAAGGTTTGAAGTTTGTTGAGCCACTTAAGAAGGTTGTTGGAAAAGCAGACATAGGAAAAGAAGGAAAAGAAGAAGTGGTTGAAGCTTTGAATGTTGTAGTTGAAGACAAAGAGGAAGAAGTGGTGCAGGCAACAACCACTATTATGGTTGCTCAATCCCCTGATAGTACAAAGGAAATCATTGTTGCAACCTCAGAGGTAATTTCATCGATTGTTACTTCAGATAGACATATTGCTATTACAACCACTTCTACGATAATCACAACCACTGTCACACCACCATCCAAGTCTAAGGAAGTTGAGAAGGAGGTTGCCGGTACACTGCTGAACTTATGTAGAACCTTAGCAATTCCTGATTCTGTTATTGCACCTGTTCCCATTGTACTTGAACCTATTGGACATAAACCATTGGCTAATAATTTGAAGATTGGGGAGCCAGTTAAGAAAGTTGTAGCTCAACCAGACATAGGAAAGGGGAAAGGTATTGCTGAACCTCAAGAAGAAGAAATTGAATTTGATAGTACGGAGGATCAGATTGCACATGATCATGAATTCTCGAAAAACTTAGCTGAAATGTATCAGGCTGAAGATCTTGCTTTTGAAAAAAGAAAGAAAGAAGATGATGAAGCTATTCAGAGATTGATTCAAGAGTGGAACAAGGAACAACCTTTACTTCAAGCTTCTGAACTGCTAAAGACAGAATGGAGTACTGAAAAATGGGCACAATTAGACGTTCCTTCAAGGGCTAAGGTTCTGGCTGCGAGGGCGAGACAAATGCAGAAGGAAAGAACTTTCAGAGAATATAAAGGTAAGAATAATAAACCTCCAACTAAGGCTGAAATGAGAAATCAAATGATGAAGGTTCTCAGGCACATGGACATGCACATAAGCAAGGATTTGAAAAAATGCACGTATGAAGAGATTGAAGAGATGTATCAACGTTGGATAAGAATGAATGATGATTTCAATCCTATGAATTTTGAGAAAGAAGCTGAGTGGATCAAGAACAGACAAAAGCGATAAGCAGAAATTCTGGAGGAGTCTAGTTCTAAGAAACAGAAAATGGATGAAGAGATTGAGAGGGAAGAAAGAATGAATGTGTATCTTATGGTGAGGGATAAACCAGAGCCTATTAATCCTACACCACTAAGCGCAACTCATCCAGTTCATGATTAGAAAATAATCACTGAAAATGGTAGAGAAGTGATTGAAATAACAAGAGCAGATGGATGCATAAGTACATACTTAAATTTTGGAGGGTTGTTGTTCTTTCTTTCTAAAGAGGATTTGGAAGAGTTATGGAAAGGCATGGATTTTAGATATGGAAAGCATGGCCCAACTGGAGAATTAGCAAGGTTTGTGTGGACATCAGTGAAAAACATGTGTCAACCTAATCCAGAGGACAAATTTTGGAAAGAATGTGAAGTAGTTGAATGGATGCTTTATCAGCATTGCAGAGTACATGCTGTACAAACTACAAAGGAGAAGTTTTTCATGTTTATTGATAAACACTATCCATTATCCAAGACTGTTTCCAGGAAAATGTTGGAAGTAAAGCTTGATCCATAAGGAACTATATCAACAAATCCAATGATAGATCAATTGTTCTTGAAGACTCAGAAGATTACTGATGTACAAGGTCCTTTGGCCATAAAAGTCTCAAGGAAGGTTAAGTAGAATGGCAAGTATATCTAATAAGAAGGCTAAGGAGGCTGTTGGGTGAAACCACGGCTAGAAGCATTGTTGGAACCACGGCAAGTAGGATGAAACCACGGCTAGAAGCATTTTTGAAATCACGGCTAGTAGGATGAAACCACAGCTAGAAGAATTGTTGAAACCACGGCTAGTACGATGAAACCACGGCTAGAAGCATTCTTGAAACCACGGGTAGTAGAAGATTGGAACATGGTTTAATTGTAATATTATAGGATATCTTAAGTTGGACGTTTTGTATGGAAAGTGTAGGTATTTAGTTTAGTGATTATTATCATTTAAACAAGCAATACTAAGATCAACTAATAACTTTTACAAACTTTTACAAAATAAATTGGAGATTTAGAGATTTATCTTTCCAATGCTGACTACAATTGTTGATACATACACAATGAATGACCAAAGTACATATGCCCATGATAGAAGCAATATAAGCTACTTGCAAGTAAAGGGCAGCAAATGATCTAACACCTTTCTGTTCCGATTATATACATACAAAGTCAATGAGAGTTAACGATACCACAACAAGTAATACATACAGTCAATGACCAGCATACTCAACCTTGTATTTCCATAGGTACTCAACAATTCGTTCGCGATAGGCAAGAGCTGTTTGTGCAGGATCGTCAGACTTTAATGGCATGTTATGACTTAGCCGGTATAGGTTAATGCAAGCCCATATTCCGCAGTCACCGTATTGAGGTGCTTGGTTGGGGACATCATCACATTTTTTAAAGTTGATCTGATAAGTATTGATATCTATGCCTTTTGCTGAAAACACTCCCGTTTCGTCTAGTAATTTTGGCAGCCAATATTGAAATTTTGCAGGCATGGTATCCTTCCACCAAAGTCGTCTGTTTGTAAACTTTGGCAGCGAATCATACAATGTCAAAACACCCGTACGTAGATGCAGCTCTCCTACCGCCCAGTGCTTGTTAGGTTCATTTATTGGAAATAGTACCTACATCATTTACGACATCAGCACAAGGCACCGGATAATTTACAGATGAAGAATCTAGTAAAACCACAATACTATACGTAATATTATATGGAAAGATATAAACACCTTTTCGACATCAGCCCAAGGCACCGGGTACTTAACACCATTTGCCCAATAGCTTCGTTCGAAGTCATTAATGACTTGTGGTGTGAAAAAAGGACCCACCATAGCTCAATCGGCATCTGATGAACACAAAGAAACATTTATGGTACAAATCTAACAACTGATTTTATACGCACCTCGTCCCTCAGCCATCCATCCTTATTATCACCCGTTGCCAATAAACACTCCCAAAAGCGGCGCTCAGCAATAGTGTCTTCATTGCACCATGGGAAAATAAACCTAGTACCATTATTCTCATTCAAAATTTTTTGAATGGAACATGGCACAGTTACCTTTTTCGTTTTTTTCTTCCCCGTTACAGTTCTCGACAGATTCTGAAATAGAACAAATAACATCTTTTAGTGAATTTTTGTATTCAAAAGTAAGAGAAATATAAGTTTACACAGTTACATACCTCCACAAATGGTTCCAAAGTATCATCAAAATCAGGAGCGTTAAGATGGGATGGGTTTTCACGATTGATCCGTGATGAACGCCTTCTCTTTGGAGTAGTGGTTGGTGGAGTAGTATAGGGTGAGGTGCAATATCTCCCTGGCTTCCTCTTCCGTTTAAGCGAGTTGAAAACTAATCTGATATTTGTAGCCTAAATAACAAAAACGATTCATCTTTTACCAAACAGCTCTATTATGCAACAATTAAATAACTTGAATACTCAACTGAAGTAAAGTGGAAATGTGATATTCTAGTGCATAAAATATTTCAAATCATGACTTAGCATGTGGTGTCTATTTTAAGGACATGTACAACAAATCATGACTGTTTGTTGAGGGCCCTTTCTTATTTTCAAATGTAAGTCTTCTTTGCAGTTGACTATGTATGTTTTAACTGTTTGCATGTGACTTAGCATGTGGTGTCTATTTAATAGTGAAACCATGATCTACTTCTTCAACATATTTGCTCCAATTTATTTTCAGTTTCATAACCATATTTTCATCACATTAATTGAATTATGTCGAGTTGTAAAAGAGTTAGGTTTGAGCATAATCACGATGAAAGGGAGTGGTCAATAAAGGTAGCAAAAGAGGTAATGTTTCCTGAGATATATGAATTATATGGACCAAATGCTGGAGCTAGTTACCGATTACCAGCTGAAGTGCTAAAAGACCTAAGAAGACAGATATACGGTCATGAACAAGAAGAAGTTATAGAACCAACTGGCGGTGTTAAACATAAGCAATCACTAATGTTGGGAACCAATCCGCAAGATGAGGGTCCTAGTAGCCGTAACACTAATGTTCAGAAGCAACTAAAAATGAATGAGACCCTAACAGGCAAGTCAACCATATTGCGCAAGTGTAATGATGATCCAAAGAAAAAAGAAAAAACAAACTAAATGTTATTTCTTAGTTTCTAAAAGTGATGTAGTTGCTAATAATGTCTTTGCTCAAGTTATGTTTGTCATGTCTTAAGGGATTGTACTATTATTATGCATGCATTGTTCGTAACAAATGATAAGATAAATAAATGTACCTTAACAACATCCTGCCCATCCTCATAATCAAGGCAAATCACTTCAACACGATCCTCGTCTCTATAAGTTACATCCCCATGTGTATCAGCCCCTTCCCTAGCCATTTCATCAACCTCCATATCCACTTTCTCTACTTGTGCAGCCCCTTCCCCAGCCGGATCATAAATGTTTTCTACTTGTGAAGCCCCCTCCTCCATAGTCGGTTTTAACACTTTAAGAGTCCACTCCACAAACCATCCAAACCAGATAGGTGGCAGCCACACAACCATTTCCTTACCCTTCTCCCGGTAAATTTCTTTTTCCACAACATTCATATCCATCGATTCCTAGATAAAGATTAAATAAAGGGTATGTGTTTTTTATATTGAAAAAAAAGTAAAACAAGGGAAAAAATAGTAAATATATACGTACGTCAACAGGAGTTGGATCAAACCCATCATAAGCAATGTCAGAGAATGCATCATTCAAATTCGGCAAGGCGGCACAATCAAATTTCTTATCCACCTGCATAAAATTGTTGGAATGATGAGCATCTTCAAGACTCCCCGATAAAGCAGCTTTCATAACTTGCGCTAAAGGTCCTAAACTCCTGAGTCCGATAAAACAGCTTCTGCTTCTCATCGGATCCTACATTGGTCCTGATGGGGGTTTGTGCATCAGAAGTAGCCAAAGGTTTGTTGGCATCAACACTCTCCACCTGTAAACAAGTGAACATACTTTGGTCAAAGAGACCATTTTTTACATAATGAACTTAAAAAATTTCAAATTACAGCTTCTTACCTAATTCTCACAAAAAACATCTTGTGACTTTATTCCTAAAACTTCCTCAAGTACCCCAATTCTCTTTTTAACGTTGTGTATCTTACTTAACACCTGTGATACAGCAACGTCTCCTACACATTCTTCAATACTACCAACCCTGGACTTAATGGACACAAGCTCAGCTAGAATGTCATCTTTATCCAACTTATGTAATGCTGCCGCTTTGTCACATTTGTTCCCATCTGGAACCTCAAGATTACCGACTAGAACATCTTCAAGCTTCATGGCTCATTCACCTTCAGCGTTTCACCAAACCCAGCAAAAATATCTTCTTCTTCAGCTTTGTCATTGACCTTCAACGTTTCACCTTCGGAACAACTTCATCAAAGATCACATAAAGGAACATTTAAATCGGTTTCAATTCCACCATATACATCTACATGGCCCATAGCTTCCTCTTCTTCCACCATTAATTGCTCAGCCAACTCTTCTCTTCTTTCAACAAGTTGCCAATCAAGTCCACGGATGTAGTCCATACTTCGAATGTACCACAGACACCTCAGCTCGGCATTTGTTGGTACAATCTTCTGTAATGGTCTAACAGCCTACATAACAAAGGAACTAACCTGACATGCTAAATGCAAAAAAAACATACAACACATAACTAATTTGAAGTTTTTACTTACCGGATCAAATAAAATAGTGTAATGCTTTTTTTCAAAGTTTTTTATTTTCGACCATGCTAAACAACGTGGGATCTTCTCTGGGTCTTTGGTCCAAAACTGGGAGCTGTTAGGGAATGTCTCCATAATCTAAATCTGAAAAAACAAATACAACTTATTAAGACTTAGTGGTTGTGATTATAGAGGTTGTGATTATGGTTGCAGTGGTTAGGATAGCAGTGGGTGTATCTGTAGTAACAGGGGATATTACATTAGATGTAGTTGCAGCAGTGGTTTCTTCTGAACTAGCAGTGGGTGCAGCGAAATTGGCAGTGGTTTGAACCAATCGTTTCTATGTTTTTATGGTGACCATTTACAAATCGATTTCTAGTGCGAAACCATCAACCATAACATCCTTAAATCTATACCAAGCCTTACGATGCCTAAGGAACAATGACTACGGAACAATGCCTAAGGAACAAAGCCAATGCCTAAGGAACAATGCCAATACCTGAATGACTATTCTGCTTATCTATGTTTCTCAAATTTAACATATAACACCTAATTTAGAATAACCATCAGAATATATACAAGCACAAATAATGTATGTTACAAATAAAATCTAACTTTCAACACCCATGTAAATCCATACAGAGTGTATGTTTGTTCTTTTTTTGGATCTTTTAGAACGGGCTTCTTTGATTCTGCCTCGAGATGCCTAGGAACAACATTCACCGTTCTTTTATACAGATGAGCCCACATGTATTCACCCCATGGATACTCATTCCATACACAAAAATCCTCAACATTCTTTAGCAAATGGTCAGGAACATTAAACCTTCCTTCCCGACCAATAAATACAAATGTGGCAATCACCAACAAACCAACCCTCACAGCATCTTCATCGGATAAAGAATCCTACATTTGCCCCGACTTCACCAATGCCAAAAGGTCATCACCCTTAACTTTTTTGTTCTTAATTCTTTTTTTATCGAGAAACAAACGATCAAAAAAAGGACTATCTATTAAACCCTTAACAAAATGCCCGTGGTCACTTTCTTTTTTATCTACGGGACCTAAACGAAACCCAGTTAGAAGACTAAATTGTTCACGGCCAAAATCAAAAACATTCTCACCTATTACAAAAGTAAGAGGTGGACAACAATCACTCACATTAGACACCTCAACTGCATTTTGATATAAATAATTTTACAAGTGGTGGTCAGGAGAATATTTAGGAAAATCTAACCAAGGGCCAAACACAGTGTCTCTAAACAATTTGGTTCTATTGACATTCAATGCAGCTTTAACTGTACCAATATGTTCTAGTCTAGATCTCACCGTTAGCTTTGCATCAAACATTTCCATCGTTGGATTCTTGAGAAGTGGAAGCAGAACGATTGATTGTACGAATATGTGTGGGTAGGGCTTCGGTTTTACAAATGTAGACAAGCAGAACGATTGATTTGATTTTCGCCAGTTGAGAAGGGGAAGGTTTGATTTTCAGTTTCAGTTTGAGAAGGGGAAGGTTTGAGTTTGAGTTTGAGTGGGAAGCTTTTATGTGTTTGATGTGTGTTAGCAGCAGCAATGTATTTTGTATTTTGTATTTAAGAAAAAAAGTGTATTAGGATAATAAAAAATTTTGGGGGAAGCAAAATTTGGATTATAAAAGGTGTATTTGTATTTTATAGAGTTGTATTTGTAACGTGTTGCCCAAAAGTATATATGTGTGAGACCAAGTTGCCCAAGTTATATGTATTTAAAAAAACAAAAAAAAGACATTATTTTTTGACTAAAAGACAAAAAGTGTCAGTTGCCCAATAAAGGGGGTCAAAGTTGCCCAATATATCAGCTCTTACATTTGTACTATGTAAATACAAGGTGGGCCCAAATAAGTGGGAGAGTTGCCCATGGGAGAGTTGCTCATGGGGCATTAACAGAAGTGAAATAATTTTAAGAGATTTAGGGTAAATTAGTTGGGCAACTGGGGTAGATAAGGAATTTGCCCTTTATGTATAGGATCACGCTTTGATTTTCTTAAAAATTGCAAGTGTAAGAGTTAGATATGAGGCTGGACGCAATCGAGTCTTGGAAATCGGTTGGGCACGCTTTTTTTTAAACGTCGACCGACTTGGACATCGGTTGGGATGGTTGTGGTGGCCGGTTGCCACATCGGTCGTGGTCCCAAGATTTCGAATATCGGTTCGAAATCCACTCGATGTTCACGACTTCACGCTATGTTTTCTCCCATTTTACCAACGTAAACATTAACATTTAATACAATTTTAAAAAAATGACCGTTTGGTCATACAACTAAAAAAAAAATTCAAACCCATTTTACCACTCTATAAATACCCACTTCACCTCAAACACAATTCACAACTCACCATTTTCATCTACATTCATTTCAATCTAATTCTTATCCAACTTCAAAATGTCAAAGAAAAATACCCCACAATCAAAAACCCGACGATCACGACTACCCCAAAATGCCCCGGATCTGACTTTCTCGCCGGAAAACAACTTCGAGTTAACCGACATATCACCACAACAAAACCGGCCTATTCGCTTTCGTCCACAAGGTTTTGATTATCAATCACAACTACCCCAACCAAATCAAAACCAAAACGCGTTTTATCTTAACCGTCCTTTTGTCTCACCGCAACGTTCTTACCACTATGGTACACGCTATGTTTTCTCCCATTTTACCAACGTAAAACTATGGTTCACGCTATGTTTTCTCCCATTTTACCAACGTAAACATTAACATTTAATACAATTTTAAAAAAATGACCGTTTGGTCATACAACTAAAAAAAATTTCAAACCCATTTTACCACTCTATAAATACCCACTTCACCTCAAACACAATTCACAACTCACCATTTTCATCTACATTCATTTCAATCTAATTCTTATCCAACTTCAAAATGTCAAAGAAAAATACCCCACAATCAAAAACCCGACGATCACGACTACCCCAAAATGCCCCGGATCTGAATTTCTCGCCGGAAAACAACTTTGAGTTAACCGGCATATCACCACAACAAAACCGCCTATTCGCTTCGTCCGCAAAGTTTTGATTATCAATCACAACTACCCCAACCAAATCAAAACCAAAACGCGTTTTATCTTAACCGCCCTTTGTCCCACCGCAACGTCCATACCACGATTACCGGCAAGAACCTAGTGGGTCGTCGTACCATCCAAACATGGACTTCATTTATCCTTCTCAACAGTATCAACCTTATTCCCCGATTCGAAGCACTAATCTAGACATGAATTTGGAAGATTGGATGCTGGAGTATCCGACACAAAACTACCCAAGTCAAGATGCTTCGATGGGACAAGGTTCGGGTCACGGTTCGCACCACGGTTCGTTCCATGGTTCCATTCCCATTGATGATGAGAAAACCTCTTCCGCTGAAGAGATGTCCCCCATCAAACCAAAGCAGCCATCTAGACGTGCTTCAAAGGCCAAGGACAAAGCCAAGAAGCCGGAAACAAGCAAGGGGAAAGACAAGAAGCCTGCAGAGCCATGGACAAAGGAGGAAGAGGTGGTGCTTTGTAAAGCTTGGGTTTATGTGTTGGAAAACGCGGCGAGAGGAAACGCCCAGAACCGCTTCAAGTTTTGGGAGGCAGTGATCGACTACTTTAAGAAAGAAACTGTCAAAGACCGAACCTATGACTCCATCACTACCAAATGGAAGAGCAGGATTCGTAATAGGGTTGGAAATTATTGTGCTATCATGGAGAATATCAAGAATACCCATGGAAGCGGTGAGAATGATATCGACGACACTTCAAAAGCTCTTAGAGAATACCGTATGACGTACGGTCATGATTTCACTTTGGAGGAGTGCTACGAGGTTTTAAAGGGTCATGCTGCTTGGAAGGACGTTGAGTTGCCGGCTTTCGAAACGAATAGTCGGAAGAAAACAAAGGGTTCTACCACTACCTCTAGTTCAACCCAAGCTCGTGATCCTTTCGATGTCCAAGACGTTGATGATTCTGCTGAGGAAGGGACTAGAGAATCACGACTGGCTGGTCGTGACAAAGGAAGGAAGAAAGCATCCTCCTCTTCTCGTGATGATGATGTTCCATCAGACTCATTTATGTAATCGTTGGCCAAAACTTTCTTCAACACCAAGAAGCCGTCAAAAGGGGATAAAGGTAAGAATAAGGAGGGTTTAGAAGATACTTGGTTACGGTTGAGGGAAAAAAAGCTCGAGATGAAAAAAGAAAAACTGGAGCTCATGAGGGTATTAAAACAGGAGTCCGACATCATCTTCTACAACACCCCAATCGACCCAAAATCACCGACCGCCAACTAGAAGAATTGGAGAAAGTTAAGGCAAAGAATCAAAACACGCTACAATTTAGATTATTAGTTTAAGTATTGTAGTGTTTATTTTAATTTCGTATTGTAATGTTTTTTTTTATTTCAGAATGTAATATTTTTTTTAATTTGAATGAAATTTAAATTTAATGTTAAAAATGTTTGACTAAAAAAAAAAACCTTGGATCATCGACTGGGGCATCCGGGTTGTCTCAGGTCGTTGGAGAGAGAAAACTGACGTGACGCTGGATGACCCAGGTTGTCCCAGGTCACGACCGGGGCTATCCATAATTTCATGCAATCAAAACAAAGACCTGACAGTGACATGTGAAAGACATCCATACACGTGTACGGTGGAGAACCACTGTGTCCATCCATTTTCCGCTATAAATTGAGCCCGTGATCATACCATCAAAGTCACCAACGAGATTACTGTATACATAATCTTAAATCTTTCTAAACCAACCTTAACTATAATCATGTCTTGCTGCAATGGAAAGTGTGGTTGTGGATCAAGCTGCTCTTGTGGCAGCTCTTGCAAGGGGTAAAGTAGTTTACATCTTGTATTAGAACATGTGTTTGCTTAACTTTTTTATATGTACCTACAAGGCTACAAATATTCAGATTCATTCTTTTCACCCATTTTCATTTGGACAATCAAATTTAGACTGAAAACTTCTTAAAAAGCAAACTTGTATGTTTATGTTTCTTTTCTCCTATAGTGTGTTAACAAGAGGTGAATATTTGTTTGTAGATGTGGGATGTATCCTGACATCGAGGCATCTACCACTGCCACCATGATCGTTGATGGTGTTGCACCAAAGAAGATGTAAGTATATACTAGTACTAGTAGTACATAAATTACTATATAGATTTGTTTTGTTGGTTTTTATAAAAGTTACAACAATATCTGATTTATATTGTAGGTATGATGATGGAAGTGAGGGAAGCTTTGTAGCTGAGGGTGGACATGCATGCAAGTGTGGAGCAAACTGCAAGTGTGATCCTTGTAATTGTTAAGTTTAATTAGTTAAGTGGATATATGATCATATGAAAATGATCATAAATAACTATATCCATGTCTTATTTCGTTGTGTGGTTATGTCTCCATGTTTATGTCTAGTGTTTGCTCAAGTTGAATAATAAAAGAACCTTGCTTGACTACCTAACCCTTGTTTGGGGTTAGAGAGAATGGGCTTAGGTTAATGTTTATTTCATAGCTACCATAAATGGTGGTTTGGTAGTACATGTTAGAGAGAAAAGGTATGAGTATGGTGTATTTAAAAAAATTAAATTGATGTTTAATTGATATGCAACATGATATGTTGGAACAAAAATTGACATGCAACATGATATTGAATGCATATGATCTCCTTAATTCAATTATGGTTCTTGTCTCAAGCTATCTTGGAGTATTAAATAGGATCATGATCTTAATTTATTTATGTTCTTAAAGTCGTTTTTATTATATTAACAAGTAAAATTATTCATTGAATCAAATCAATAATGGGTAAGTAAAATTCGATACCTTTTATGAAGGTCGGCTTTTATGAATGGGAATGAAAATCGTTGTCGCCTAATATAACACAAGCGATTACATAATTGTTCGTTACAAGATTTTTCAGTTAAAACAAAGTAAACTGGAAAATATATATCATGGGGTTTGTTACAACTAAACATCGTTATCACAAATTTTTAGAAATCATCATCCTTTCTTTAGTAAAAGTTAAATACGATACATCTTTAAAGACTATCGATGTAAATTTTAATGCATTATTTTTGTTATCTTCTAAAAATCAAATACCTATTTTGATAAAATTAATCTCAAACGCACTCGTTATTCGTTTCATGTTATTCTTACTACATCCACTACTCATCATCTTCTTCTTATCACTACCTCTACCACCACCAAATACATAAATCCCTCAATAAAATTCACTTCCAACAACACAAAATAGCAAAACCCATCACAAAATACCTAAACATGTCACTATAAAATTAAATTACTTATAATAGCCACAAAATACCTAAACTCGTCATCTTCTTCTTATCAGCACCTCCTCCACCACCACCACCACCCCCGCTACCTCTACCTCAACCACCTGTTGGAAATGTATATATTTACAAACAGTGAATGTCCGGATTCGAACTCGTGACCACGGGATTGCACACATTAGCGAATGAGAATTAAAGTTAATAATTAATGTTTATGTTTACGATTAATTATTACACATTAAGTCCGGTTAACGATCGTTAAGTATTTAACGGAAAAATGACTAACGACCGTTAAATGGAAAAGAGAAGGACTAGAAATGGAAAACTTGGAAAGTTATGGGTTTGGCTTTGGGCTTGTGTACATGGCCGGCCATAGGGCCTCTCCAAGGCCTAATTCCCTAACTTGTTCCCTAAGTTTACCTACTAGTATATAAGGAGGGTTAGTTTCTAGGGTTTCACACACTTGTGCATTGAATTAACCCTAGATCTCTCCTCTCCTCTCTTTTGTCCTATAATCGGCCGAGCACCCCATTTGTAAGGGAGTTCGGTTTCGTTTTGCTTAAAACGAGGACTTGTGTTAGATCTAGCAATCGCTTGATTCGTTGATTAATTCGTGTGTACAAGAACGTGGTTGTAAGACACTATTCTTACACCATTTGGTTTGAGTTGTAGAACGGTAAGGGACAACTCTTTAAACCAATTAGTACTTCTTTGTTTTGCTCAAGGGTTTTGATATTCGCAAGAGGTACGTTACGTATACTTTCAGTTAATTAATTTATTTGTTATGATCTTTAGTCTTCCGCTGTGTACTCTTGATGTCTATATGTTTATTGTATGTTTTATATATCATAAACTCAACAGTGGCATCACGAGCCTTGTATAACAAGTAATTAATTACTGAAACACATAAATTAAAATAAACATGAATGTGTTATTATTTGTATGCTTAGATCTAGGGTTTGCAAAACCTAAACCCTAATTTTAGGGGGGGCGTTTGTTTTTGGTGCCCTAATTAGGGTTTTGTAAACTATTGTTTTAATTGGATTAGAAACCTTAAGATGCATGCAACTTTATGTGTATATGCGTAACTTTGATTTAATTGCATTAATTGTTAAGTGTAATTTTATGTCCATGATAATTACATGCATGTTTTATCATGGATTTGCTTTTATTGTATGTTTCTTGTTTAAGTGATATACATTAAATTATAATAGATCTAAAATTGGGGAAGACCTCAATAATTATTATTTAGTCAATTATGTGCTATGTGGTATATGTTTAATTTTGACTTACGCAATCGATGAATCGATGCATGTGGCTCACCTCGTACATAGATGAAAACGGGTGAAAGTCTTAATTAAATATATGCATATTGACAGATCTAGAATTGGTTATTAATAGGATCTATAAAAACATTTGCATGTGGCTATTTGATATGCATGAATTTTTTGTTTATGCATTCATTGTTTATATGTTTATTTTTTAATACTTGCTTGTTGTTATGTGTAACAAGGGTATTTTTTTATAAGAAAATAAACTGACCTAAACAATGGTGAACATGTATTTTTTAAGCGTAGTAATCATAATCGTTTAATTGATTGATGACTTTGGTACAAATGGTCTGAACGGCTCACCCATGAGAATGAACTAATAAAGGGGTTTAAAGAAGTCGCACAGTCACACCGGAAGGATGTCTAAGGTTGTGCTTTAGCGCGTACTGGTCCTCTCCCCTTGTAAGTTCGAATGGAGCTACTTAGTACGCCATTAATGTGCAAGCTCATCTTAAGGGCTAATTAGTTTTAATTCCATGCGCCACTTCGGTGGTAATTATCCGAAACACTAAGTGTTTACACTTAAGCAAAAGTACGGTATAATGGATGATAATTAATACTAAATTCCTTGATTGGTGAACCTAATACCTCAATTAAAGTTTGATGATGAAAAGCTTATACATTAAAACAAGATATAAATGTTTTAATAAAAACTATGCTACAAAGATGAATGCATGACATCTTTGTACATATTTGATTTAACATCAAAACTATTACCCTTTAATTTAAGTTATATGCCATCCAATGAAACGGAAACACCTAAGATTACTTTCTATTTGCGTGAGAACGTGACTTAGATTTTAATCAAAGGGTAAAATGTCCACGTGTCGTGAGAACGGGCATGGACGATTTTGCAGTTTCTTAAGTTGGACAACTTAATTGAGTTAGGCAAGTGAGAACTGGCAACTCAAGGCATAAGATGGGATAAAACATGTTTACATGGCGATTGATATTGGCTATATGTAAATCCCATAAATCTAGGAATTGCAATTGATATTGGCAATTGAGCAAATGCTCTACCATTTTGTGTAAGGTTCATTACTAACAGATCAACTGATGTGATGAAATTATGACAATTTGGATCCTAGTTTTCAATAAATATTAATTGGTTATATGAATATGAACCTTGGGTATTTAATTGTTTATTGAAAAGGAAAATTATCAAAATACTAATTATGGTTTTTTGAACTTTTTCTGTAGATGGCTCAATCTGAAAACACTATGAGCTTACTGAGTGCCGCTTTCAAAGATATGATTGGAAGGGACAAGTCGACCGGCCCTAATTTCAATGATTGGCATCGCTCACTTAGGATCATCCTTCGTGTTGCCAAAAGGGTTGAAATTTTGACTACACCTCTGCCTAATGCTCCTCTTGACACGGCAACTGCTCTTGAACAAGAGGCATATCGTGTTGAATATGAGAAGCACAATGATGTGGCGTGTCTAATGCTTTTCGGGGATGTCCGCTCAATTGTAAAAACAATTTGAGCACTATCCGCCTATGAGCATGTTAGATGAACTCAAACGTATGTTTGAGAAGCCACCGGCAACTGAACTGTATGAACTTATTGAAAAGGTTCATAGTTGCAAGCAAGAGGTTGGCAAATCGTCTCGACCACGCCCTAGAGATGAAACATCACTTGGACCAATTGGAGAAGCTGTGGTTACTCGAATGATGTATGTGTCGGCCTCATCAATCACTCCCTTAATCGATCGGTTTTGTGATTTTGTCCGAAATTTTAACATGCATTGCACAGGGAAGACAGTGAATGAGTTACATGCAATGCTTGTAGACTACGAGAAGAGATTGCCAAAGAAGGCTCCTACACCTGCTGTACTCGCAATACAGGGTGGTAGGGTAAATAAGCCTAAGCCGCAAGCAGATAAGAAAGGGAAAGGAAAAGGAAAGGGGAAGCAAGTTGTCATCCCACCAGCTCCTAAGAAGAACCCTCGAAAGAAAAAGGAGAATCCTAAGAAGGATTTGTCTTGCCACCACTGCAACTCACCGTCACCGGAAGCGGAACTGCCCAGTTTATCTGAATGAGTGCCTTCAGAATAAAAATAAGATGGTGCCTAGCTCATCAGGTATTTTTATGTTTGAATTATTTTCTTTTCCTCATAAGTTAAATTCCTGGATATATGATACAGGATGTGGTACTCACATCTGTAATACATCGCAGGGACTTAGAGGGCGAAGAAGTTTACTGTGGAGAGAGATACTTGTACGTTGGAAATGGAAAGCGTCAGTACTGTCGAAGCCATAGGGACTTTTGATTTAGTGTTGCCTTTGGGCTTAATTTTAGAACTAAATAATTGTCATTATGCACCCTCCATTGTTAGGGGTGTTATTTCAGTTTCTTTGTTAAAAGATATTGGTTTTGTGCACACTTTTACAAGTTATGGAATTTCAGCTTCTTTAAATAATGTTTTTTTACTTTAATGCAATTCCTATTCTTGGTGTGTTTGAAATTGATATGGATGGTTGTATATCCAATGGAAATAATTTGTTGTATAGCATTAGCAATAAGAAGAGCAAGTTGAACTGTGACTCTTCTTATCTTTGGCATTGTCGCCTTGCCCATATTGGCAAGAAACGCATGGAAAAGCCGCAACACGATGGGCTTTTACAAACGGTCAATGATGAATCATTTGACAAATGCGAATCTTGCATTGTTGGGAAGATGACAAGGAAACCTTTTTCACCACAAGTGGAAAGGGCTTCTGATCTACTTGGATTAATACACACCGATGTGTGTGGTCCACTTAGACATGTGTCAAAATGTGGTGCTGTCTACTTCTTAACCTTTACGGATGATTTCGGTCGTTATGGTTATGTTTATTTACTTAAACATAAACATGAAGTCTTTGAAACATTTAAGGTTTTCAAAAGTGAAGTAGAATTACAACTCGGTAAGAAGATTAAAGCTCTTCGATCCGATAGAGGTGGTGAGTATGTAAGTCAAGAGTTCAAAGATTACTTAGCTGAGTGTGGAATTATCCAGCAGCTCACATCTCCTTATACTCCACAACAAAATGGTGTATCTGAAAGGAGAAATCGTACCTTACTTGACATGGTACGATCAATGTTTGAACTTACGACTCTACCTTTTACTTTTTGGGATTATGCCCTTGAAACTGCTATTCGCATTTTGAATATGGTTCCAACAAAGAAGGTTGTTAAAACTCCATATGAAATATGGACAGGAAAAGCTCCCAACTTTTCTTACTTAAAGGTCTGGGGATGTGAAGCGTTTGTTAAACGTGACACACCTGATAAGCTCCAAGCCAGATCTGTTAAGTGTATCTTTGTAGGATACCCTAAGGAAACTATGGGTTACTACTTTTACTACCCAGCTGAGAATAAAGTCTTTGTGGCTAGGTATGGAGATTTCCTTGAAAGGAATCTCATATCTCAAGAACTCAGTGAGAGAGTATATGATCTGGAATTTGATCAAGAAGATACAACACCTTCTGAAAATACTAGCCAACTTCAAGAAAAACCTGAAAGCTTAGGTGCTCCTCCTGAAGTTGTTCCCATTCATAGGTCTGAAAGGACTATACGTGCACCTGACCGTCTATGTCTTAACGTAGAGGTGGAGGAAAATATGGTTGGGGATCTTAATGAACCTGCCAACTATAAGGCTGCCATGGCTGATCCTGAAAAGGATAAATGGCAGATTGCTATGAATGGGAAAATGCAATCCATGAAAGATAATGAAGTTTGGATTGAAGTTGATCTTCCTCCCAATGCGAAAATCGTTGGAAGTAAGTGGATCTTCAAAAAGAAAACTGACATGGATGGCAATGTACACACCTACAAGGCTCGTCTAGTGGCTAAAGGTTTTACTCAAACCTATGGCATTGACTACGAGGAGACTTTCTCTCCTGTAGCGGACATAAGAGCTATTAGGATTCTCATAGCTATAGCTGCACACTATGACTATGAGATTTGGCAAATGGATGTCAAAACCGCTTTTCTGAATGGTCGTCTAGATGAAGACATCTATATGGCTCAGCCGAAGGGGTTTGTGAATCCATTATTTCCTAACCATGTATGCAAGCTTAAGAGGTCTATTTATGGACTGAAGCAAGCATCAAGGCAATGGAATAAAAGATTCGATGGAGAAATCAAAAGTTTTGGATTTACTCAGAATCTTGATGAGCCATGTGTATATCACAAAGCTAGTGGGAGTCATGTTACTTTCCTTGTTCTGTATGTCGATGACATATTAATCATAGGAAATCATATACCAAGTCTAAATGAGGTGAAAGCCTATCTTGGTAAATGTTTTTCGATGAAGGACTTAGGGAAGCAGATACATCCTTGGAATCAAGATCTACCGGGATAGATCAAGGCGGCTAATTGGTTTAAGCCAAAGTGCTTACATTGACAAAATATTGAAGAGATTCAATATGCAAAATTCCAAGAAGGGATTTTTGCCAATGCAAGTAAATCATGGTTTGAGCAGCCAAGGCTATGCTTCAACACCTACAGAGGTGGCGCGTATGAAGAAAGTTCCTTATGCTTCGGCTGTAGGATCTATCATGTACGCGGTACGATGCACAAGGCCTGATGTGGCGTTTGCTCAAAACTTGACCAGTCGGTATCAACAGAATCCGGTGAAATTCACTGGACTGCTGTTAAGCATATTCTCAAGTACCTTAGGGCTACAAGAGATATGTTCATAGTGTATGGAGGAAATCCAAAAGCAGAACTGTCTGTTACACGCGATGCATCCTGGAAGGGTGACAAAGATGATACGAAGTCTCAAACGGGTTACATTTTTGTCATCAATGGAGGTGATGTGGATTGGAAGAGTAAGAACGACAACACTTGCAATGTCCGCTACAGAAAGTGAGTACATAGCGGCGTCGAGGCGCCATGGAAGCTGTTTGGATAAGGAAATTTGTTTCGGGGCTTGGTGTTATGCCGTCGATTGAAAATCCTATTAAAGTATATTGTGACAATTCAGTTGCAATTACTTTTGCCCATGAACCTGGAGTCATGAAGGGCACCAGACACTATCCTAGACAATATCACTATGTTCGAGAGCAAGTCGAGATAGGTGAAATTGAGTTGCTCAAAGTTCACACAGATGATAACCTAGCAGATCCGTTAACGAAGGCCTTACCTGGTGAAAAACTTAATCATTTGTCTGATAAGTTTGGACTTCGTTTAGCTAGTAGTTTCATGCCCATCTGTGACTAAGTATTTTAGATAAAAGGATATTGTAAACATTATTATTGAAATGAAATAAAGTATTTTGTTATGTTTATTATTCATTTATTATGATGTTGTCCTATATTTGCATGTTTAAATCCTTGAATAACTTAAGTTATTCTAAATAGTCCGTTGTCAATCAATAACATGGGAATGATATTGAATTAAGACAAATCTGAGTATTAGTTAGAATATACTTGAAAGTATATTGATGCGTAGCATGACTAATTTCAGATGATATTCAATGAATTGAATATAGGACTTATCCCACCCGCATGATAATACTTTATGGATCTTCGTCATTAAGTATATCATGGATATTTATCTTCTGACTTGAGATACAAGAGATATGTCATGGATGTAGTGCATTTTTGTGAAGCAATCTAACGCTATACGTAATTGGTAGTTATAAGGGTTGTTTTCAGAAGTGTTGCGAAATTTATGAATCCTGCTTGTAGTCAAAATGGGATTTGTTTCCTTCAAATTTATTTTGAAGTATAATACTGCTGGGCCCCTCGTAGGATTGTTAAGATGTTTGTATGGCCATACCCAAGGTCTTCTGGAATATGTTCAGAAGAGTTGGTAATCTTAATCAATCATATAAAGCGAGAAACAGAATAGTTAATTAAGAAATGAGTAAGATCCATATTCTTATTAACATGGTATTAGAAACAAAAGGATAAGTATGATGATGAATCATCAAACTTGGTTTTTCTCCAAAAAACCATACACGAGTTGTACCGGGGGCATTGGCGTGTTGCTAGACGCTAACCAATGTCATTTCACGTTTTGTAAACATATCCAAGTGGGAGCTGTTGGAAATGTATATATTTACAAACAGTGAATGTCCGGATTCGAACTCGTGACCACGGGATTGCACACATTAGCGAATGAGAATTAAAGTTAATAATTAATGTTTATGTTTACGATTAATTATTACACATTAAGTCTGGTTAACGATCGTTAAGTATTTAACGGAAAAATGACTAACGACCGTTAAATGGAAAAGAGAAGGACTAGAAATGGAAAACTTGGAAAGTTATGGGTTTGGCTTTGGGCTTGTGTACATGGCCGGCCATAGGGCCTCTCCAAGGCCTAATTCCCTAACTTGTTCCCTAAGTTTACCTACTAGTATATAAGGAGGGTTAGGTTCTAGGGTTTCACACACTTGTGCATTGAATTAACCCTAGATCTCTCCTCTCCTCTCTTTTGTCCTATAATCGGCCGAGCACCCCATTTGTAAGGGAGTTCGGTTTCGTTTTGCTTAAAACGAGGACTTGTGTTAGATCTAGCAATCGCTTGATTCGTTGGTTAATTCGTGTGTACAAGAACGTGGTTGTAAGACACTATTCTTACACCATTTGGTTTGAGTTGTAGAACGGTAAGGGACAACTCTTTAAACCAATTAGTACTTCTTTGTTTTGCTCAAGGGATTTGATATTCGCAAGAGGTACGTTACGTATACTTTCAGTTAATTAATTTATTTGTTATGATCTTTAGTCTTCCGTTGTGTACTCTTGATGTCTATATGTTTATTGTATGTTTTATATATCATAAACTCAACACCACCTTCATCACCACCGTCATCCCCCACCTCCACCAAATAAATTGGTGGTCACATCTTTGATGGCTTGATGGGGGTGTTTAAAGTAATTTTATGAAGATGGGTCTTTTACTTTTATTAAATACCAAGATAACCGGAAATAATTTATATCGTTAGTCTTTGGTGATGTAATGTGTTTAACGTTTACTAACGGAGAATCAGGATTGTCAAAAATTTGTAACAATAATGTATTTTGTGAAAATTAACAAACCATATTGATAAATTTTGCAACTTGCTCTCTAAAATATGAAAAATCACAAAGTTTATACGAAAAGAAAGAGAGCTTATACAACTTGACTTTTGGTCTAAATGATACCAATAATTCGGTTCTAAGATATTTTTAGGTTGTTAAAAGTGTTTCCCCTTGGGAATATTTAAGTGGCCACTTTATCAAGTAAAATGTACTGTAGATGATGATACGACTTTATCAAATTGTTTAATGAAAATATCTATATGTAGTTTATTTGGGAACTCAATCCGAGATGCCTACTATACTAGTATACTTTGTGACGTGTTTTATCTTGCTATCCAATAATTTATACAAGACAAACTTAAAAATATGGGGAGACTTTAACCTTTTTTACTTTTCCATCTAGTTAATGATTGATCTCATTTTAGTGGGGAAGGCAACCAACAAATTTGTTGAAAATTGGCATCTTCTTTTACTTATTTACGGCTAAAAACCTTAAAACTTCAAACCATTTACTTGATAAATTATTTAAATGCTATATATGTGCATTAGCGAGATCTTAAGGCTAATGCTAATAGCAACCGGTTCCCTCAAACCGACCAATGACCCAACCGCGTCCCCCCTCCCTCTCCCCTAGCCCGACCTTATCCAACCGCGTCGCCCCCCAAAAAAATGAAGTTTCGATTTCCTTGCCGAATGAAAGAATTGGTAGAATGGAATTTAGCTCAACTTCCCAAACATGGGCTAAAGTGTCATATTCTTTGGAAGTGTGAACACAGGGGAAAGAAATAGAATTTTAGACATTCTGCAATTCAAAGTCGGAAGCCTTCCAGTGAAACATTTTGGAATTCCTTTCCTGAAAAAGAGAATAGGTATTAATGATTGTAAGCAGTTTGTCGATAAATTAAGGAGTAAAGTAAATGATTGGAAAAACAAAGCTCTTTCATATGCAGAAGACTTCAACACATTGCATCGACCCTTTCTTTTATGCAAACATATTGGGCCTCTGCCGAAATGATCCCTAATGCCATTGTGAGAGATAGTGTAAGTGTTCTCAAGGGATTTTTATGATGCCAAGGTAAATTGGAGAGGGATAAGGCTAAGATTGCTTAGAAAGTTGTATGCCACTCGTGGTAATTCAGAGACGAAACAAATAACAAATTCGACAAACGAAGCGGAAGCTTTATTCAAATTACCAAACTAAGAAAAACCAAATTCAACAGTACTAAACACAAAAGTCTAATTGAAAGGTACAAAGAAAATTTATGTCACCGATCTCTATTTATAAGAAACCAATAACCTAACTAACAAATTCTAAACCGACTCAAATTAGAAAACATACCAAAAACTAAATACCAAATTTACCATACGCCCTTTGGAACTTAAATCACTTTTCTAACAATCTCCACCGTGACTTGAACTCTTCTACATGTTCCAAATCAAATTCAAAATTCCAAACGCTAGAGATACTAGCCAAATTCAAAACAAATGACCGGTTCTCAAAATACAATCCGAAATAAATCGATCCAAAACAAATGCCAATGACTTCAAAACGAACAATCAAATGTTAACACAAATTCAAAATCTGTATACACCCCAAAACCGGTTTCGAGCGTTTTATTACCATAATGCCATATTAATAGTTTGACTATAATATTTAAGTGTTCAAAGACTTTTTATAATTGGTTAGTCAAATTGTTTAAGTGAAAAGTCAAACCAAATAGTCAAACTTAAGTTATGTGTTAGTTAAATGTTTATAAAAGTTAAATGTGGCCTAAGTATTAGAAAAATGGACTTGAGGGACCAAATGTGTTTACTAACCAAACTTGTGCCATATTTTAATGATAACATATCTCAAATGTTCGAGACACTTCATTTTAGTGTGTGTGGAGAGTGACAAGAGACAAAAAATAAGAGAGGGAAAAAGCAAAGAGCTTTGATGATCAATTTGTGGTAAATTAAGGACCCAATTCAAGATTTTAAGCCTAACTATGTTTCTCAACAAGTAAGTACTCCTAATCTTTTACTTTGTGGCATTTTAAGTTTCTTAAAGGTAAATTGGGGGTTTGGGTAAAAAGGGTTTTGAGATAAGTAATGATGATAAAGGTTTAGTTCTTTTAATGAATTATGATTAAATGACTGAAATTGGGGGGCTTTTATCATATGATCATATGCATGTTAGAGATAAGATGAGTTATGTTAATGGGTTGTGTAAAGCCTCTTCATTTAGTCATACATTTATGTGATATTAAGTATTTGTGATGATTATTATTTAGGAATCAAGAGAATTTGGTGATAACTGTTGGGATTTTAGAAGCAGTTAACCAGTAACCGCTACGAGTACGCAGCGGATATTGGATCTAGTTAATACAATTATGTTAACACGTAATTAATAAACACATAGTTAATACAATATTAATTAATTAAAATGGATTAATAAAAGCTAACCTTGCTTGGCAATTGATCTCTAGTAACAGAACAAGAAACCTTACGAAACCTTAAGTATCTAAAATAGATACCTCGAAGAGTATCACACACAACCCGAAAACCGTATACGTTCGATAAAGAAGCTAGTCGAGAACGTAACCAACCAAATCAACCTTTGACCAATACATGAATAATTCAAACAAGAAAACCACCTAAGACAATTCTTGTTTCCTGTCCGAGAACACCAAATGCCAAGAAGTCGCTTTTACTACTAATACCCGATATCGGACAAGCAATGTTCGATATCTTACATCTTCTGTCCGAGATAAAAAAATCCACGACCAGAATTAAGCCACCACTTTCTTGTTACTGTTCGTATAGCTAGGAACCAACAAGAACAAACCTTGATCTTATTGCTACAATTCGAAGTCTAGGAATTAACAATAATCATCAAACCTTTAACCCTTTCTTGGATCAGTCAAAGAAAAGGAACAAGTCAAATAATAATCCCTAATAGACTTATGGAAAAGTAAACTGGAATTATGAGAACAGGAACGCTTTTCATTGGTTTAGGTTTTAGGGATAGTAAATAATACGTCCCATGCAAGAGATGAAGGTGTTTGTTTATATACAAAACAAACCGACATATACATAGGTCTAATTCTTGGTCAACAAGCTTCAAGCCCATGTTCTCATCTTTCTTCCTTGCCTGATCGTTTGGAGGAATTCTAGGCCCATGGCACAACCAAACCGACCCATTCATTAAGCCTTAAAGCCCATGGGTCGCTATTAATGTGATCGGGTCAAGATTCATGCATAACGGGTATGAATATTCAAGTATATATAACGCTCGACATGATATCAGTGTTTATCGTGTGTGCCCCCATCGGCTCACACACTTCTAGTCGCTTACGTGTGTTTTAAACTCCCATAATCCAACAGCTCCCACTTGGGAGTTGGAGTGTCGAATGACACACAAAACTAACGACGGAAATGCCTAGCAAACGCTCTCACTCGCTTTTTAACTAAAAGTGTCTGAGAGAATAGTTTCGTAAAAGTTTCTCAAGAGCATGGTTATTCAATGTCTTGCTCTTATCATCCTTTGTTATAGATACCGTTAAACCATGGATTATGGATCTCAAATCATTCCATATAGTTTAACCATTTAGAATCTCGTTATAGATTTTAATTCAGATATACCAAATGTAATCAAGAATCATCTTGCATTACCCTTTGGGTTTGGCCAAACAATTATCCGATTAAATCTGGAGAGGCGCCATGGTATCTTTCTGCACATATCAAGTGGAGTAACAAATCCTTTATTGACTACAAGTGTTGTGGATGCCGCTTCACATCAATTCAAATATAGCTTTTATAACTACCTTATTCAGATAGCGTTTTGCATATACTTACAAAAAATGATATCCACACATAACAGAACTTGCTTGTATCTCAAGTCTAAGGATGAAGATAACAAACCATTTTCAATATTTTACTTATGACAAG
>OU343220.1:26928784-27051786 GCA_910596185.1 Chrysanthemum makinoi
GATCCAAAAGTAAATGTTTGAAAGTTGGGAATCCAATATGCATCTCTAGTGAATACATATGAGTTTGGTGGGAACAATCGGAATTCTCGTTAGAATTATAACCAATACTCACATTTTCCTTATCATAACAATATTTCCATATTGTTAACCGACAATGGACATATTTCGAATAATAAAAATTATTCAAGGATTAAACATGCAAATATAGGATAACAATTATTATATGAATGAATAACAAATACCAAGTATCTTTATACATCATAAAGTAAAAATTGTCTTTCAATCCCAATTATCCAAATACTAAAACAGATATGCATGAAACTCATTTAGTAAGTTGAACCCTAATGTTTCCAACATTATCAACCTTTTTTTAAAAGAAAAACTAAATAGTCATCTGAGTAAACTTTCTGAATACTTGTTTCAAATTTCACATATAGTGAGTGATTTGAAATATAAGATGAGTGTCTTATCTCATATGCTCATACTATTGCAAGAATTATAGTATGGAGATGTCGCCTTACCTTGCATGAGGTAGTAAAGTCAACAACATACCGACATCATCTTTACAGTTTCTAAAAGTGTAAAGTATTCTCATTCATTAATGTGTAATGCAACAATGCTCATGTTGAGCACAACTAGTTAGCAGATTTTTCATAAATGATAAAATCCTACTTCAACTAGTATAAATAATCCTCTAGCATCATTTGTACTTATACAACACTATGCTTTATAATTCGAAAACATTTATAAAAACAATAATCTAAACACTCTCAATTAGATATTGTTGTCGTCAGCTCATTTTGTTCTTGTACAAAAGCAACAACTAGTCTTATACACAATATAATATATACATGATAAACCCTTAGTTTAAAAACACAAGGTTTCCATCCATGTAAATTATTCCAAGTGAAATATATCATTGAAGACTTGCTTGAATAATATATTGCATTTGTGTTAGACTTTATTTTCCATATTTGTTTATTCCATATAAACATCTATTCCAAGGTTGTTTGTTTTATTCCCTAAATTTCAAGTGAAGTTTCATTCCAAGCTTAAGGATCAATATCTAGCTTAAATAGAATGATATCTTCAACATGTAAATTTTAAGGAAAAACACAATGCTCCCACTCAATGTCAGATGTACTCAAGAGATATCTTAATTCAATCAGAATCATATTGTAATTAAATTCAAGATCTCAGCTCTTAGATGCATGATCCAATCCAAAATATGGATTGCTCAAATTTTGTATACTACATAAAGATAATATAGATTTATAACCCTTTTGATTACACACCGTCCTCGCAAAAGGTAATCATAAAGAAAGAGTTATAAAATCTAATTGTCATATTCAACATACAAATCACATGTATGACAATTAAATATCTTTATATAATTAATGCATGTATTATATAAGAAAATTTAATCACAATCAATTGCTTAAGTATGATTAAAAACTTCTTATAAAATGCCAAACATTAATATGTATACAATTTTGTCCTTGTGAGTCTTTCTTCAAAAGAAACTCATTCCAACCTCATAGGTTAACATGTTAGCGTAAATTACAATCAAGCTCAAAACTCGATTTGCCATTTAAGGACTGTATCTTATCATTCATAGTTCTAAAACATTTATCAGATTCAAGATGTGATAATATATTTTAGTAGTTAGCTGATTCACTATAATCTTCTAACTTATATCCCTCGGCATTGATATAAAATATCACTCAAGTGATGAGGCATCCTTTCGGATTTATGAATGAAAGTAATCATTATACTTCGGTCGACATTTTCATGTTTAACCTTTGTATGACATTAATAAGTGGATTTTATAAGGTTAAGTATTTTGTTCTAAAAAACTTTGAGATATGTATATACTCCCACTTACTTTTGTAAGTAGAGACAATTCTCTAAATACTAAGTATTTAAGCAACAATAAATTGTTCTTTATGAAGAATCACAAAATACATTTTAAGTTCTCATCTCAAGATTTGTTAATAAAATGCTTCATAAGATTTTAACAAATTCAGAACTTAAATCAAGACATAATGGAATTCCTTCCAACAACTCAAATTAGGGTTTATAGATTTATGTTCAAAGTCCCGTCTTGAAAAGGCGCGGTACGATTCAGAAAACACTGGACGACCCGATGCGACTCAAATATCCTCACCTTTCACCGATAACACCGTAGAACCTAACATGGACTGAATTCAGGGACTGAATTCCTTTTTGGATGGGCGAATGTGACAACTCGCAATTTCAGGTAATTTCTCAAATCACTATTCAAGTTTCACTATTTCATCATTTATCGTAAACTAGGTTTATTTAGTATCAAATTCGTAACCTTAATGGTTTAGTCAAATTCATGAACAACCATCATTCAAGGACATTTCATATAGACTAGGTTTAGTCTACATATCCTTAGCATCATTATCATCATATTAGTTCATGCATGGTTTTGCATTTTACCTTAAACGTATAATTTCGTATTAAATAAACGCTATCGCGTAATTTATTATTTTGAACATTTGATCCGATACTTCCAAAAATTATCCCAACATATTTTTATACTCATATTAAGATTATAAAAATAGTATTATGAGTTTACCCAGTGTTTTAAATTTATTTTGTATATAAATTGTTATATTTATATAATTACGATGGTTTTCTTAAAAATTACACGATAATTATTATTTCACTCAAATTTTGCAAGAAATGTATTTTTATAATTTTTATTACTTCAATATGTTTTATTTTGACCCGTTAAAATTTATTTTTCATTAACGCTACCCTACAAGCTCAAATATTTACACAAGTTATTACTTATGCTTAAACAACTACACATTTTACTCTACTTAAATACTAAATAAAAAAAATGTATTCTTTAGCTAAACTAAACACCCTTGTCGACAACAAGGGTGGGTCATTCACAATCTATACTAAATATCTCTTACATTATAATACATTATACACATAACTACACATACAATTCAATATCTTTAAGTGTAAAAAGTAAAGCACTATCTTCCTATCCTCTTGCAAGAACCGGCCATATACTAGGATCAAGAAGGAATTCTCAAAAACTTTTCTAGTCAAGTTATTTACACTCTAGTTACACTCTTAGTTTAGGTTTTGAAATAAAAACCTAGGGTGTTTAGGATTAAACCTTTGTTCACTTCACCTCATCAAGTCACTAGTAAGCATCTCATATTCATGTTCATATTTCATATCTATTTTGTGTTCATTTCATCATATTTAAGAAAAACATGCAAGTACTATGGATGTTTATACCACTTTTTATTGTTTTTAAGAGTTATATATATATATATATATATGTCATCCTATAATTACTCCTTGAAATATATCACTTTTGGTGATGTCTAGGAACCCATGACACCCTAAGAAGGTGTATGGTAGGATTAGAATAGCTTCGGAGTTGTTTTGAATTGGTTGGAATAGGTTTGGCGCGAGAAAAACTCATTTCGACAAGTTTACTTAAGGGTCTGTCTTTATTTTTGAAATCTGGAATTTTCGCAGAGATAAAAAATTTTGGACTATATATTTAGAAAATATACTTTAAAACGAAAACGTGGCCGCTTGAACGGGTTAAAACGGAGCTATAACGAAGAAGATATGAATTTTTCAAGTTTGACGACGAAAAGTGTAAAAACCAGAAAATTCAGCATGTTACGTCTACTTTGTACGAGTCAAAAATGAGGTTTAGGCGTTATGAAATGTGTCGACTTATCAAAAATATATTAGTATACTTTGATACGAAGCTAAGGACATATAAAACGTAGAAAACGGACTTCTAACAATTAAATTACACGTGTTTATATAAAGTTGCCGTAACTATATTATATAAGAAAAACTAATATATTTCTATTAGACAAATATTACGGCAACAAGTGACCATGTTGAGGGTCGTTTTTAACATTGATGTAGAACTTTTATAACATGATGTCTTCTAGTAAAAGTAAGTTCGCCAAGCATATTTTCCAAAATGTCCCACCATTTGTCAAGCGGAGTTGAAATGAATAAAATACGGTTACTTAAACTTTGCCAAAAACCACCCTTAAACAATATTTTGGACACAAGTACCATACTTTACCTATATTTTTCTCTCGCGGATCGAGACCTCTAGGACAAAAATTTAAATGCTAAAACTTTGAGATAATGATACAAGCTTCCCAAAACCATTGAGTTCGTTTCCTAACACTCGACGCGCACCATTTTACCACTAGCTTTTTGAGGCCACTTAGTCACTTTCATGAAATTTGCAACGACATTATTTTACGACGAAAAGTTATAATTTCATAATAAATCACTAAATGATTATCGTCGGATATCATTTCAACATAAATACATGTAAAATAATTTAAAAATGGTCAAGACGTTAAAAGATTATTTTTCGACGATAAGTATTATTTTCAAAAATTCATAAGTGGTATAGATATCATACGAATTGCATGCATAACATTACATCATAACTTATTACATATCATATCATTCATAATAGGTCAAGGTTAGAGATTCACGCTACATTTCGGTGTACTCACTTTTGTCTTCGCATCAATTCATCAAGTGAGTTTTCATAGCCCCGATTTATTCAAGTTTTTACTTTATTTCAAACCTACGGGGGAGAATACATTGCACATCATTTTTATTACGATACCAAGTATATCAAATTCATTACATTGCTTAAGTTACCTCATACCAATTGAATGTCCCCATTATATAACATGAACCGTTAATTTCATAGAAGCGAGAGTGAGTGGATAGATCTATCGAGAGTGACTCCTCCATCCGGGTTGGTGGATTCCAACTGGTTAAACGGATGCTTTTCATTTAATATCATTATTTGAGTTGTTTGGCAAACACTCTGTTGGGGCGAACATCATGATCGTCTAGTTTTGGTGTCATGGACTTATAGCAATTGTAACATTTTATGTGGCATGATTGTCATACATGGTCTATACTTGTGTAGTCGTATAAAACATTTTCATAAACCTATGATTTCTCACCAACATTATTGTTGACCGCTTTTAGCAATGTATTTTCAGGTAACTAAGACATTCGCATCATGGCACGAATAAGGAACCCTCATAGAGTCGCGACGACGCTCTCATTGTATATTATGGCATTTTCAAAACATCGTTGGCTTGTAATGCATATATTTCCGCAAACTTTATCAACTTTTGGGACCTATCTTGTAACTCTGAATGTTTTAAATAAATATCAAACGATGTGTTTTTAAACGACACTTTAGGTCGTTCAATATAACTGTGATTGTGATGCTATGACAGTCAACCCGCAGGAATTCCATTCCGCTGCAAAACAGGTAATTTGGGGGTGTGACATATTGGCATCAGAGCTTCGGTTATAGAGAACTAGGTTGCATCATTGACCCTAGACTATAACTACATCATCATAGCATCTCATCATTTCATCATAAGTGCATATTCACTTTACATGCGGATTCATACGTACATTCTCAAGTTATTTACTTTCATTTCAAAATCGATTGTCACATAGATGCCTTCAAATACCCATCCTATCATACTTACATCGACACAACGTGGAGAATGCCCTGTCATTCTCTAACACAATTTTAACATCAATTGACTCAACACCGGTAACATCAAATGATGAGACTGAACACTTTTAGGAGGACGAAGTTGCACCTACACCATCACGATCATCATTGATTCACTGTAGGATCAGGACAATTTTTATCATTCTGTTGGGACAGATCATACCATTTAGTAGGACTTACAAGCTTAGTCCTAGTGGACCTACTACTCATACATCTGACTTGCAGCTTGGGAAGCGTGCATGATTTAACACACCATTACCATCTATCACTAAGACTATAGACACTACACCATCTCATAGGTTTGAGGACTGTGAGAGTTCTAGGGCTATTGCCACTAGACCACCTATTTGCTTTTACACTTGAGACATGATTAGACTACCAACATGAACAGATAATAAGTACCTTTCTAGCTAATGTAACGATAATCACAACCTTTGTTTATTTCATTCCTATTCCAATTGCCCAATTTCCAATCATTTCGCGACAATACATCACTATCTTACTAGGGGTTAGGCCAACTTTATTCTTGACCAATTAAGAGACTATTACCATTTTATGAGGTTCTCCCATATATCCTACAAACCATTCAACAAATTATATTTCAAGTTACTTTGCTACTACTTCATAACATTATTTCACTTAATTTTATTTCAAGCTATTCTACACCATCTTAGAAACATGGTTTCATAAAGTTTTAAAACAAGTTGTTTCTGCTTACCACCCTATCAATTGGCTTTCGGTTATTTTATCAATTATTTAATATCATCATGCGAAACAATTTTCATGTTACTCTGAAAAATTATTGAGCCATTATCTTACAAAACAAAACGTGAATACCATCTAAAACTTCGGAGGAACATAATATCATTTCAACAAAACCAAGCATCACATCATTTGTCCTTGATTATACATAGCCTGATCACCTATGTATAATTCAGGAAGAATTATGTCATGAAAGTAACAAGCATCATTTCAAATCTCTTAAAACAATCATCACTCAAAAGCAAGGATTTGTAAACAGATAAATCGTTCATAAACATTTCTTTTTGTTAACACTCTATAGAAGCCTACGTTATTCATCCCTCACTCAACCGATAAGTTAGAATTTGACGAGTGACCTTTTTAGGAAAGGCTTCCTATACCATCTATGAGGAGGATTCCTCGATACAAGAAAACAATGGAAGAATTTCAGAATTTCCAACAAGGACTAAAAATATGTAGTAAGACGTTTCAAAACCCAACAAAAATCTTAAGACAACACGAGACATTCCGAACCACTATCTTTGGACTAGAAGCCAAAATATATCATTTCAAAAGAAGCAGTTGGACCGAGTTACAACATTTAGTACGAAAGCCGAATACACACTAAGCAACACTATAGGGATAAACCAAGTCTTCTAACCTGAGACCTGCAGAACATTCCAATAAACATGGCCTCAACAATAGGTGAACTTCCCGACAATGAGCTTCCCCTAAAGGAAAATTTGGTTATCGATATAAACTTCCCCTAAGGCATTGTGTTCTCTAGGAATTCCAAGTAACCTCACTTCCATATCAAGAAATGCAACAGTCCCAACATATCGGACAATCAATCACTCTCCATCTACAAGTGAAATTAGAACAAACATTCTTCTACATAGTATGAGTTGATATCTATTTTCTTGCTAGCATGATAACAATCTAAGTGATGAAATATTTTAGAAGCACTCAATATCGGAAGAAATCTTGAAAATTAACCACTACACCACATCACTTAAATATTTGAGGTTTTGTGACTTGACAACATATAGCATGGAAACACTTCGATAATCAAACAATAAACACCTTAGTCATGGAGACTAAGCACCTTAGGCAAGGAAGACCCAGGTCATGACATTCGCTAGAACTAGAAGCGCTAGGAATCACAACTGTTACCCATAATCTATTCTTTTCAATAAGGTCCTTTTCGATAGACTTAACATTTTGAAATTTGGCATGAGTCACGTGGTATCAATTCCAGTTGTACCTATTATAAGCTATTCGATTCATCTTAGACTTCTCATAATCATTTCACTCTTCCCATGGAATCTATTAGGACATAAGTACCACCTATTATCCTCAGCCCAATGGTCAGAGCGAGAGAACAATTCCAACATTTTAAGATATACTCAAGGCATGTGTGATTTCTAGAAATGATTAGGCAAATCATTCTTCATCGACAAGTTCCCTTACAACAATAGTCAACACATGAACATATTGACTACACCAATTGAGACACTCTATGGTTGAGGTGTCAATCACTTATTTACGGGTCAAAACCAGGGAAGTCTAACTCACTAGTCCATAACGATTTCATGAAACAACAAAGTAATCGTACAAATCAAGAATCGCCATACAAACAACAACAAATAGTTAGATAAGCTACGCCGACAAAAATGTAATACGACGAAAATATTGGAAGTATGTTCCATAAGTCGCAAACCATTAGAATATCAAGTTGGCAAATGATTTATGTTCAAAGTCCCGTCTTGGAAAGGCGCGTGCATGATTCGAGAAAACACTGGACGACCCGATGCGACTCAAATATCCTCACCTTTCACCGATAACACCGTAGAACCTAACATGGACTGAATTCAGGGACTGAATTCCTTTTTGGATGGGCGAATGTGACAACTCGCAATTTCAGGTCATTTCTCAAATCACTATTCAAGTTTCACTATTTCATCATTTATCGTAAACTAGGTTTACGAGTATCAAATTCGCGTAACCTTAATGGTTTAGCTGCGAATTCATGAACAACCATCATTCAAGGACATTTCATATAGACTAGGTTTAGTCTACATATCCTTAGCATCATTATCATCATATTAGTTCATGCATGGTTTTGCATTTCACATTAAACGTATAATTTTTATTAAATAAACGCTATCGCGTAATTTATTATTTTGAACATTTGATCCGATACTTCCAAAAATTATCCCAACATATTTTTATACTCATATTAAGATTATAAAAATAGTATTATGAGTTTACCCAGTGTTTTAAATTTATTTTGTATATAAATTGTTATATTTATATAATTACGACGGTTTTCTTAAAAATTACACGATAATTATTATTTCACTCAAATTTTGCAAGAAATGTATTTTTATAATTTTTATTATTTCAATATGTTTTATTTTGACCCGTTAAAATTTATTTTTCATTAACGCTACCCTACAAGCTCAAATATTTACACAAGTTATTACTTATGCTTAAACAACTACACATTTTACTCTACTTAAATACTAAATAAAAAAAATGTATTCTTTAGCTAAATTAAACACCCTTGTCGACAACAAGGGTGAGTCATTCACAATCTATACTAAATATCTCTTACATTATAATACATTATACACATAACTACACATACAATTCAATATCTTTAAGTGTAAAAAAGTAAAAGCACTCTCTTCCTCTCCTCTTGCAAGAACCGGCCATATACTAGGATCAAGAAGGAATTCTCAAAAACTTTTCTAGTCAAGTTATTTACACTCTAGTTACACTCTTAGTTTAGGTTTTGAAATAAAAACCTAGGGTGTTTAGGATTAAACCTTTGTTCACTTCACCTCATCAAGTCACTAGTAAGCATCTCATATTCATGTTCATATTTCATATCTATTTTGTGTTCATTTCATCATATTTAAGAAAAACATGCAAGTACTATGGATGTTTATACCACTTTTTATTGTTTTTAAGAGTTATATATATATATATATATATATATATATATATATATATATATATATATATATATATATATATATATATATATATATATATATATATATATATGTCATCCTATAATTACTCCTTGAAATATATCACTTTTGGTGATGTCTAGGAACCTATGACACCCTAAGAAGGTGTATGGTAGGATTAGAATAGCTTCGGAGTTGTTTTGAATTGGTTGGAACAGGTTTGGCGCGAGAAAAACTCATTTCGATAAGTTTACTTAAGGGTCTGTCCTTATTTTTGAAATCCGGAATTTTCGTCACAATAGATAAAAAAATTTTGGCCTAGATATTTAGAAAATATACTTTAAAACGAAAACGCGTCAGCTTGAACGGTTAAAACGAGCTATAACGAAGAAGATACGAATTTTTCAAGTTTGACGACGAAAAGTGTAAAAACCAGAAAATTCAGCATGTTACGTCTACTTTGTACGAGTCAAAAATGAGGTTTAGGCGTTATGAATGTTGGAAAATTTAGTACACTTGTGGGAATAGTTTACACCTTGTAATGGGTTAGGAGGTACGGAGTGTACACCCATAAGGTCCATGAACACCCTGACTCTTGTAGTGGTTTGTATTGATAGTGCTTGGTGAAAGTATCGCTGTGGTTACCATCGATTATCGCTGTTTCCATCAAGCAAGATTTCCATGGATCGATGTTTCCACCGGTGGTGTTCCACCGGTGGTGTCTCACCAAGTAGTGTTTACACCGGCAAGCGTGGTGTTTCCAATCGGGCAAAGGTAACCACCGATAGCACTATGAAAGTACCGATGAAAGTAATCGAAGTTTGTAACGCTTTGACCTATTCAAGTGGCAGTTTCAACCGCTTAATGACCACGTTTAATTGGTCATGTAACCACTAACGGCTATAATGGGGATAATTATGAGGCTATTAATGGGCCGATTAATACTCATAATTCCATTGAATTAGCCAAGAGTATTATCCTATAAATAGGATATCTCGATATGCATGCATAGACACGTAAAACACTAAACACTTATTAGCGAAAGGGTTATTGAATTGTGCCTAATTCTATAACTGCATTTGGTCTTATCCCAAGTAGATATTCGTGATACCAGGCATTAGGGTCGAATAGTTTACTTTGGAAAGTGATCACACGATTCCAAGTGATATCCCAGAACCACCAAGTGGTATCTGCTATCACTGACCGCTTGTTTGTTTCTCGCTGAAGAGTTGCACATTACAAATTTAAGATTGATTATCTTACCCCTGCCGACATAACCGCCAACAATCAAAGTAAACTATTTGTGATAATCAATGGCTGCAGCTGCAATGAAACACATGGCTTCAAACTTTGCCAAGCTTGATAAGTTTGAAGGGGTGGACTTTAGGAGGTGGCGTAAGAAGATGCACTTCTGTCCAAGCATGAGTGTGGTGTATGTGCTAACCACACCTATTCCCGATGATGGTGATGATGCTATCTTGGGAGCGATCGGAGGAGGAGCAAGTGGGAGAATGATGACTACATATGCAGAGGCTTAATTCTCAATGGTATGTCCGATTCTCTGCTTTATATTTATCGAACTTTGAATCTTCCAAAGAACGTGGGATTCCTTGGATGCCAAATATATGGCTGAGGATGCATCAAGTAAGAAGTTCCTTGTTAGTAATTTCACAAATTACAAAATGACTGATTCAAGACCGGTCATGGAACAATACAATGAACTTCTTGGAATACTTAGAAGGTTTACACAACACAATATGCAAATGGATGAGGCTATTCAAGTCTCTTGTGTTATTGATAAACTTCCTCCTTCTTGGAAAGATTTCAAGCATACCTTGAAACATAAGAAAGAGGAGTTAACTCTGTTTGAGTTGGGCAGTCATCTGCGATTGAGGATTCTCTCGTAGGTGCGGGATAATGACAAGCCAAAGAGTAGCAATGCTACTGGACCATCTGTTGTCAATATGGTGGAGCATAACAACTCCACCCGGTACAATGACAACAAAGGCAACGCAAATATCATGACAAACAAAGGGCGGATCCTAACAAGAAGGCAACACCTACTTGTTGGAAATGTGGCAAGACCGGTCACATTAAAAGGGACTGCAAAGGTGTTAAAGTTGGTGGTAAAGCCAATGGATCGGGCACTAATGGTTCAGGGAGTGGTGGTTCTTCCAACTCATTGAAAGGTCAGAATATGTTTAATAAGTCTTTTCAGATTTATTATGTTACATATGTATCTGAATCTTATTATGTGCGTGATGATGATGTTTGCGGGTGGGTTGACTCGAGCAACAAGACATATGTGTGTAAAGATAAAAGCTGGTTCAAGACTTATGAGTCACTGAATGATGGTTCTATTCTTCACATGGGAAATGAGTCAACAAGCCTTGGTGCATGGACATGGTTGTGTAGATCTTAAGTTTAGTTCTGGAAAGATTGTAACTTTGTTTAATGTTATTCATGTTCCCGATATAAGGAAGAACTTGGTTTCAAGTAGTGTATTGAATAATCATGGATATAAACAAGTTATTGAATCTGATAAATTTGTTCTTTCTAAGAATGGTGTTTTTATTGGTTTTGGTTATTTATGTAATCAAATGTTTAGGCTTAATGTTACCATCGCAGTGTTATTTCAAATTTTGTGATTACTTATGACCGTGATGACTCTACCCTATGGCATACTAGACTTGGTCATGTTCACTATAAAAGGATGCAAGATATGTCTAGGGATGGTTTAATCCTTGCTTTTGACATGGACACTGAAAAGTGTAAAACTTGCATGTTGACCAAGATAACCAAGAAACCCTTTCAGGGTGTTAGTCGTGAGACTAAGCTCTTGGAGCTGATATACGTGACTGTGTGATTTGCATGACACTTCCTTCGGGGAATAAGAAGTACGTTGTGACATTTATTGATGATGCTTCTAGGTTTTGTTATGTTTATTTGTTACATTCCAAGGATGAAGCATTAGATAAATTCAAAGTGTTTAAAACTGAAGTTGAATTACAACTTGGGTCTTTGATCAAAAGATTGTGACTGATAGGGAGGTGAGTACATGGATACTTTGTATTTTCGGTCTTGTACCTGGAATAATCCATGAAACGATCAGCCCTTTATACTCCTCAAAGAAAATGGTATTTCGAAAGGAAAAACAGTGGTATGAAGGAGATGGTTAATTCCATGTTGTCCTATTCTAGACTGAGTCAAGGGTTCTGGGGTGAAGCTATGTTAACAGCTTGCTATTTATTAAATAGGGTTCCCAACAAAAGGAACAAGGTTACCCCTTATGAACTCGGGACTAAAAGGAAACCCAACCTAAACTATCTCGTGGTCTGGGGTTGTAGGGTCGTTGTAAGACTCCTGATCCAAAGCAAAAGACTTTGGTTGAAAGAGGCATTGATCAGCATCTTTGTTGGATATGCAGAGCATTCCAAGGCTTTTAGGTTTTATGTTATTGAACCTAATGAATTTGTTTCAGTTAACTCAATAATTGAATCAAGGGATGCAAACTTTGATGATAATAGATTCTCATCAGTCCCTAGACCAAGTCAGAGGATTCTTAATGGAACTCATGACACTGGTGTATCAAGGTCCTCGATGATGAACCATCAAGTGGTCCCCGATGAGGTTGTGGTTCAACAACCTGAACCTGTGCTCAGGAAGAGCAAAAGGGTCAAAACTCCAAAGTCATTTGGACCTGAGTTTCAACTATACTTAGTTGAAGGAACCAGGGATGAGGTCTCAGACCAATACTCCTATTGCTTCATTGTTGAGGATGATCCCAAGACATTTGAAGAAGCAATGAAGTCCCGGGATATTGCTTTCTGGAAAGAAGCAATCAATGATGAGATGGATTCCATCATGGGCAACAACACTGGGTGTTGGTTGATCTACCACCGTGCCGCAAACCTCTAGGTTGAAAATGGATTTTCAAAAGGAAAATGAAGGTAGATGGAACTATTGAAAAGTTCAAGGCTAGATTAGTTATTCGGGGCTTTAAACAAAAGTCAGGGATAGACTATTTTGATACTTATGCCCCGTGGCTCGACTAAGGCATAAGACGGCTGATTGCTATGGCATCTATTCACAATCTGATTATTCATCAGATGGATGTGAAGACGGCTTTCTTGAATGGTGAATTGGAAGAGGAGGTTTATATGAACCAACCTCGTGGCTTCATCATGCCCTGGCAATGAAAACAAGGTGTGTAAACCGATTAAGTCTCTTTATGGACGCAGCACCTAAGCAATGGCATAAAAAATTTGATTAAGTAGTTTTGTCTAGTGGTTATGTTCTTAACCAAGCTGACAAATGTGTATATAAGCAAATTTGATGAATCCGGTAAAGGAGTCGCCATTTGTCTATATGTTGATGACATGTTGATCTTTGGCACTGACCAAAATCAAAGTTGACCGACAAAGGAATTTTTGTCATCAAGGTTCTCCATGAAAGACATGGGGGAGGCCGATGTTATCCTTGGTATAAGGATTAAACATGAAAGTAAAAGAATTTATATCTCTCGGTCTCATTATATTGAGAAGGTACCTGAGGAAATTCAATTACTTTTATTGTACTCCCTGAAATGAGTACACCTATGGATACTTGTGAGAAGCTTATGCCTAATCATGGCAAGGCTGTATCTCAACTTGAGTATTCTAGGGTAATTGGTTGCCTAATGTATGCCATGACTTTTACAAGACCTGATATTGGTTTTGCAGGGGAAAATTGAGCGGTATACTAGTAATCCTAGTGCTCATCACGGCAAGCGCTCAAAAGGGTACTGAAGTATTTGAAGAGAACTATGGATTATAGTCTCTCATATACCGTTACCCATCGCTGTTGGAAGGTTACACTGATGCAAGTTGGATCGAATAATCAAGACAATTCGCCTACCAAGGGCTAGGTATTCCTACTTGGTGGAGGTGCAATTTTTTGGGCTTCCAAGAAACAAACTTGCATCACCAGTTCAACAATGGAATCTGAATTTGTGGCTTTAGCAGCCGTAAAGAAGTCTAATGGTTGAAAAACTTAATTCTTGAGATTCCATTGTGGCCTAAACCTATAGCACCTATTTCTATCCGTGTGATAGTGCGCTACATTGGCTAAGGCTTATAGCCAGATGTACAATGGTAAGTCTAGACACTTAGGTGTCGGACATAGCATGATTCGTGAGCTTATCATGAATGGGGTGGTATCTATAGAGTTTGTGAGATCTCAACGAACTTAATCACTTGACGGCGAGGGTCTCTAGAGACTTGGTTGTAAAGTCTGCTAAAGGGATGGGTTTAAGTCCAACTTAATCACTGAATGCTAGGACACCCAACTCCCTCCTGAGGAAACTTAGGTGTGACAACCCGTACTTTCAGGTCATTTCTCGACACAATTTATGCCTCACTATTTCAACATTTATAGTAAACTTGGTTTACTTGTTTCAAATTCGTGTAACCTTTATGGTTTAGCGCGTAATTCATGATCATAACATCACGCATATTTCATATGGACTAAGTTTAGTCTACATTTCATTGACATCATTTGCATCATGATAGTTCATTCATGACATTTCATTTCACATTTAACGCGTAATTTTTATATTAAATAAACATTATCGCGTGAGTTATTATTTTTAATATTTAATCCATTAATTTCAAAAATGATCCCGACATATTTTTATTCTTACAGTTAGTTGATAAAAACTATATTTTGAGTTTAACTAGTGTTTGGAATTTATTTTGAATATAAATCGTTAAATTTATATTATTACGACGTTTTTCTTAAAAACTACTCGGTAATTATTTTATCACTCAAATTTTACAAGGAATGTATTTTTACAATTTTTATTATCTCATTACATTCTATTTTGACCTATTAAAAACTTACTTGTACCAAAAATCTACCATTTACCTTTATTTGTACATTTCCTACACATTTACTTACACTTTATCAAATATTTACTTACACAATATATACAAGTAATAAAAAAAAAATAATAATAATTTTGACAAACACCTCCCCCTAAAAACCGGCCAAGGGGGGGAGGGTTGCAATTAATGTTGGAAAAAGTTTGCTTCTTGATTGTTTATATCTACACTCTAAAGAAAAAGTTCACTCATTTCTCATTCATTCAATCACAAAAATAATACAAGTTAGTTTTCTCTTGGTTCTTTCATCCTCAAAACCGCCTCCAAGAAGTTCTCAAGGATCATAAAATCTTTCTCAAGCTCAAGTTATTTACAATCTAGTTATTACTCTTTATAAGGTTTTGAAATAAAAACCAAGAGTATTTAGGCTTAACCTTGTTACTTTCACCTCATCATATTCATTTGTAAGCTTGTTTCTCTCATTTTCATGTTTCCTTATCATTTCATATTCATCTTTTCATTTTTGGAGCAAGTATGCATGATATGTGATTTATACCATTTTATTTCATGATTTTAGAGTTATTTATATACTATGGTCATCCTATAAATATTCCCATGGTATTCTTTGGTCTTGATGATGATTAGGAACCCATGACACCCTAAGAAGGTGTATGGTAGGATTAGATTAGTTTTGGAGTTGATTTGAAGGGATTAGAATAGGTTTTGTCCGAGAAAAACTATTTTCGATAACTATAAATTATGTTCTGTTTTTGTTTCGATTTTCTGGAAAAACCTACAGTTGGTACGACATTTTGGCCTTGATATTTAGAAAATATACTTTAAAACGAATCCGTGGCCCCTTGAACGGATTAAAACGGAGTTATAACGATGTCGTGGTGAATTTTTAAAGTTGACGACGAAATATATTTGTTTTCAGAAAATTCTTGACAACATGTTTTTACTCTATTCGGTCAAAACGAGCCTTAAGCATCACAAATTATTTCGACTTGTCAAAAATATATTAGTATACTTTGATACGAAGCTAAGGACGATTATAATGTAGAAAACGGATTTGAAACGACAAATATATGCACGCTTTCATAAATTTGTCCGCGAACTATTATTTTCAAAAACTATATTATTTCTACGATACAAGTGTTACGTAGCCAGAACGCATGTTGAGGGTCTGTTTTTAGCAAGGTTGTGAAACTTTGTGGAACGAAATGTCTTCTAGTAAAATCAAGTTCACCGGCCATATTTTTCAAAACAACAAGATGTTTGGAAAGCGGAGTTGTAGTAAATTATTTACGGATGTTCAAAATTACGGTCAAACTCATTTTCTCGCAACAACAATTAGCCAAAACCACCATCTTTAACCCTTAATATCTTTATGTTCAGACCTTGGACAAAAACTCCTGAACTGAAACTTTTAGATATCGATACAAACTTTCCAAAACCGCCGAGTTCGTTCTCTAACGATCGACGCATACCGCTTTACTCGCTAGTTTTTCAAAGCCATTTTTGTTAATTTCATGAAAATTCACGACATTGTTTTTGCACGAAAAGTGATAATTACACTATAAATCATTATAAAACCATTGTAGGATGACATTTTGACGTAAATACTTGTAAAGTGATTTTGATTGGTCAAGACGCAAACGCAGTATTTTTCAACGATAAGTAATATTTTCAAAACTCGCAAATGGTATAAATAACATACTAAATGCATGCATAACATTACATTGCAACTCATTACATGTCATATCATTCATCATAGGTCAAGATTTATGCGTATCACATTACATCTCGGGTACTCACTTTTGTCTCGCATCATTCCACCAAGTGAGTTTCATGGCCCCTACTTTACTTTTATAATTGCTTGGGGGAGATACATGCTCATCAACTATTTTCATGACATTCATGACTATTTGCAAATTATATGTTTATCCGAACTGAATGCTAGTCATACGAAGTAACATTATTGCCATACTTAGAATTTCTATTTCATATATTCATTGGTCTAATGGTCTTGGTATATTCATTGAGCTAATGGTCTTGGTATATTCATTGAGCTAATGGTCTTGGTATATTCATTGAGCTAATGGTCTTGGTATATTCATTGAGCTAATGGTCTTGGTAATATCATGAACTAATGGTCTTGGAACGATTTGAACATACACTATATACATTTTGGCAATGGGTTGTGAATACACAAAGTTGTGTTTTGTATGGGCTGACTTGGAACTCGAAAGTGGATTCACAATGTCTTTGCTGCATAAACGATTTCGATACATTGAGCCATGCACTATTATGTGAATTCATTTGACATCATGCACTCGAACATTAACTCTACATATTCTCGGCAAGGTTGGAACACACAAAGTTGCAAGTTTTGTATGGGCGGGACTTGGAACTGAGTGGATTTACAATGCCTTTGCTACATAAACGATTTAGAAAGGCTTTACATTTCAACTCAAACTCTATGAACTCACTCAACCTTTGTGTTGACACTTTTAGCATGTTTTATCTCGGGTATCTAAGGCATACACTTCATGGCATGCATTTGGACACCTCATGGAGTCGTGGTGACGACGCTTCTCACTTGGGTTTTACATACTTTAAAACATCGTTTGAATTGTAACAACTTATTTCCGCACAAGATGATTTTCAATTGGGACCTATCTTTGTAAACTCTGATTGTTTTATTAAATCAAACGATGTATTTTCCAAACGACACTTTAGGTCGTTCAATATAACTGTGATTGTGATGCTATTACAGTCAATCCCCAGGAATTCCATTCACCGCAAAAATGTAATTTGGGGTGTGACAGATTGGAATCAGAGCTTCTGTTATAGAGAACTAGGTTGCATCATTGACCCTAGACTATAACTACATTATCATAGCATCTCATCATTTCATCATAAGTGCATGTTCACTTTGCATGCATTTATACGCATTTTTCGAAGTTATTTACTTTCATTTCAAATCGATTGTCACATTGATGCCTTCAAATACCCATCCCATTATCCTTTCCTCATACTCCAATGTGGAGAATGCCCTGTCATTCCCTATCACAATTTTTGCACCGGTTGACTTAACACCAAACATCATATGAGTCGATTAGTTCAAGCATTGCATAGTTACTCCTAAATTATACATAGCCGGATCACCTATGTCTAATTCAGAAAGAATCATGCAATGAAGGGAGTAGTAGTCTCATATGAGTAAGCAATTCCGTAATCGAGCCAAATTTTCAAAAGATTTTCTTCAAACCACTTGTTTCCGCTTGATCCGCGCGACGCCTTTTGTTTGATGAGTTGTAAAGATCGAGCTAGAAACAAGTTGTTACCTAAACCGATTTAGCCTAATCGTATGACGCTTCTTTTGTTTGATGAGTTGTGGGATTAAGCAAAAAAATCGGTTACCTAAAAGTCTTTTGGAAATTTTGCTCGAGAATGGGAAAGTTTGCCACATCAAACCCTAAACCCGGTAGACCAACACCTAATCAATTCAGTGGACTGAATTCCTTTTTGATGGGCGAATGTGACAACCTGCATTCTCGTGTCATCATTTCACACAATTTATGCCTCATTATTTCAACATTTATAGTAAACTTGGTTTACTTGTTTCAAATTCGCGTAACCTTTATGGTTTAGCTGCGAATTCATGATCATAACATCAATGCATATTTCATATGGACTAAGTTTAGTCTACATTTCATTGACATCATTTGCATCATGATAGTTCATTCATGACATTTCATTTCACATTTAACGCGAAAATTTTATATTAAATAAACATTATCGCGTGAGTTATTATTTTTAATATTTAATCCATTAATTTCAAAAATGATCCCTATTATTTTTTATTCTTACAGTTAGTTGATAAAAACTATATTTTGAGTTTAACTAGTGTTTGGAATTTATTTTGAATATAAATCGTTAAATTTATATTATTACGACGCTTTTTCTTAAAACTACTCTAATTATTTTATCACTCCAATTTTACAAGGAATGTATTTTTACAATTTTTATTATCTCATTACATTCTATTTTGACCTATTAAAAACTTACTTGTACCAAAAATCTACCATTTACCTTTATTTGTACATTTCCTACACATTTACTTACACTTTATCAAATATTTACTTACACAATATATACAAGTAATAAAAAAAAAATAATAATAATTTTGACAAACACCTCCCCTAAAACCGGCCAAGGGGGGGAGGGTTGCAATTAATGTTGGAAAAGTTTGCTTTCTTGATTGTTTATATCTACACTCTAAATAAAAAGTTCACTCATTTCTCATTCATTCAATCACAAAAATAATACAAGTTAGTAGTTTTCTCTCTTGGTTCTTTCATCCTCAAACCGCCTCCAAGAGTTCTCCAAGGGATCATAAAATCTTTCTCAAGCTCAAGTTATTTACAATCTAGTTATTACTCTTTATAAGGTTTTGAAATAAAAACCAAGAGTATTTAGGCTTAACCTTGTTACTTTCACCTCATCATATTCATTTGTAAGCTTGTTTCTTTCATTTTCATGTTTCCTTATCATTTCATATTCATCTTTTCATTTTTGGAGCAAGTATGCATGATATGTGATTTATACCATTTTATTTCATGATTTTAGAGTTATTTATATACTATGGTCATCCTATAAATATTCCCATGGTATTCTTTGGTCTTGATGATGATTAGGAACCCATGACACCCTAAGAAGGTGTATGGTAGGATTAGATTAGTTTTGGAGTTGATTTGAAGGGATTAGAATAGGTTTTGTCCGAGAAAACTATTTTCATAACTATAAATTATGTTCTGTTTTTGTTTCGATTTTTCTGAAAAACCTACATTGGTAACGACATTTTGGCCTTGATATTTAGAAAATATACTTTAAAACTAACTGCGCCCCTTGAACGGATTAAAACGGAGTTATAACGATGTCGTGGTGAATTTTTAAAGTTGACGACGAAATATATTTGTTTTCGAAAATTCAGAACATGTTTTTACTCTATTCGTCAAAACGAGCCTTAAGATTTACAAATTATTTCGACTTATCAAAAATATATTAGTATACTTTGATACGGCTAAGGACGATTATATACGAGAAAACCATTTGAAACGACAAATATATGCACGTTTTCATAAATTTGCCGTAACCATTATTTTCTAAAAACTATATTATTTCTACGATACAAGTGTTATAACACAGGTAGTCAGAATTTCCATGTTGAGGGCTGTTTTTAACAAGGTTGTGAAACTTTTTAGAACGAAATGTCTTCTAGTAAAATCAAGTTCACCGGCCATATTTTTCAAAACAACAAGCTGTTTGGAAAGCGGAGTTGTAGTAAATTATTTACGGATGTTCAAAATTGGCCGAAACTCATTTTCTGCACAACAATTAGCCAAAACCACCATCTTTAACCCTTAATATCTTTATGTTCGAGACCTTTTGGACAAAAACTCCTGAACTTAAACTTTTAGATATCGATACAAACTTTTCCAAAACCGTCGAAGTTCGTTTCTCTAACGATCGACGCATACACCGCTTTACGGCTAGTTTTTCAAAGCCATTTTGTTAATTTCATGAAAATTCTTTACATTGTTTTGCATTTAAAAGTGATAATTTCAATATAAATCATTATAAAACCATTGTAGGATGACATTTTGACGTAAATACTTTGTAAAGTGATTTTTGATTGGTCAAGACGTCAAACGAGTATTTTTCGACCATAAGTAATATTTTCAAAACTCGCAAATGGTATAAATAACATACTAAATGCATGCATAACATTACATTGCAACTCATTACATGTCATATCATTCATCATAGGTCAAGATTTTATGTATCACATTACATCTCGGTGTACTCACTTTCGTCTTCGCATCATTCCACCAAGTGAGTTTCATGGCCCCTACTTTTACTTGCTTTCATAACTGTTTTAGGGGAGATACATGCTCAACTATTTTCATGACATTCATGACTATTTGCAAATTATATGTTTATCCGAACTAAATGCTAGTCATGCGAAGTAACATTATTGCCATACTTAGAATTTCTATTTCATATATTCATTGGTCTAATGGTCTTGGTATATTCATTGAGCTAATGGTCTTGGTATATTCATTGAGCTAATGGTCTTGGTATATTCATTGAGCTAATGGTCTTGGTATATTCATTGAGCTAATGGTCTTGGTAATATCATGAACTAATGGTCTTGGAACGATTTGAACATACACTATATACATTTTGGCAATGGGTTGTGAATACACAGGTTGCAAGTTTTGTATGGGCTGGACTTGGAACTGAGTGGATTCACAATGCCTTTGCCGCATAAACGATTTCGATACATTGAGCCATGCACTATTATGTGAATTCATTTGACATCATGCACTTGAACATTAACTCTACATATTCGGGCAGTGGGTTGTGAACACACAGGTTGCAAGTTTTGTATGGGCGGGACTTGGAACTGAGTGGATTTACAATGCCTTTGCTACATAAACGATTTAGAAAGGCTTTACATTTCAACTCAAACTCTATGAACTCACTCAACCTTTGTGTTGACACTTTTAGCATGTTTTATCTCAGGTATCTAAGGCATACACTTCATGGCATGCATTTGGACACCTCATGGAGTCGTGGTGACGACGCGTCTCACTTGGGTTTTACATACTTTAAAACATCGCTTGAATTGTAACAACTTATTTCCGCACAAGATGATTTTCAATTGGGACCTATCTTTGTAAACTCGGATTGTTTTATTAAATCAAACGATGTATTTTCCAAACGACACTTTAGGTCGCTTCAATATAACTGGATTGTGATGCTATGACAGTCAATCCCCGTGAATTCCATTCACGCAAGAAAATGTAATTGGGGTGTGACATTAGAGCCGAAGTTCAATGTGGAAAGTCTGAACATTATGGACCGAGCACATGTTTTATTTTACATCCCGGTTGTGCTCGTGAACCTGCCGAAAGGAGGATGAAGTCTTTACTTCTTAATGGTTAATTTTCTTTGAAAAAGTGCTTAGCATGAGCATGACTAAAGAGGAACCACCTATGTAAATGTTGAAGTTTTGCCGCTTGAGGAAGCTTTGGACTTTTAGCTTTTACAACATTTATGAATTTGGATATGGACACATGGCTTGTATAATGTCAGGAGCTTTTAAGTGTTTGAAAACTTGTGTGTATTTTATCTTCATGTATTCAAATGGGTTGAAGGGTTCAATTCTTAGAACACCTTGATTCTCGAATATTTGAACGTGTAATTACTAAGATGGAAATTCAATCCTCAGAACATTTTCATTTATGCACATGTTTTGCTTGATGTTTGTTTTTCATGCAAAGGAAGTGAACTAAATTTGGGGAGGATTGTTGGAAAATTTAGTACACTTGCGGAATAGTTCACACCTTGTAATGGGTTAGGAGGTACGGAGTGTACAACCATAAGGTCCATGAACACCCCTCGACTCTTGTAGTGGTTTGTATTGATAGTGCTTGGTGAAAGTAATGCTGTGGTTACCACCGATTATTAGTGTTTCCACCGGGCGTTATTTCCACCGGATCGCTGTTTCCACCGGCGGTGTTTCCAATCGGTGGTGTTTCCACCGGCGGTGTCTCACCTAAGTAGTGTTTACACCGGCGCTGGTGTTTCCACCAGCAGTGTAACCACCGATAGCACTATGAAAGTGATGAAAGTACTGAAGCGTGTAACGGCTTTGACCTATTCAAGTGGCAGTTTCAACTGCTTAATGACCACGCTTAATTGGTCATGTAACCACTAACGGCTATAATGGGGATAATTATGAGGCTATTAATGGGCCGATTAATACTCATAATTCCATTGAATTAGCCAAGAGTATTATCCTATAAATAGGATATCTGATTATGCATGCATAGACACAGAAAACACTAAACACTTCTAAGCGAAAGGGTTATTGAATTGTGCCTAATTCTATAACTGCATTTGGTCTTATCCCAAGTAGATATTCGTGATACCCAGGCATTAGGGTCGAATAGTTTACTTTGGAAAGTGATCACACGATTCCAAGTGATATCCGGTAACCACCAAGTGGTATCTGTTACTGCTGACCGTTTGTTTGTTTCTGCTAAAGAGTTGCACATTACAGCTGAAGATTGATTATCTTACCCTGCTGCTGGGACATAACCGCCAACAATGAAATGTGTCGACTTATCAAAAATATATTAGTATACTTTGATACGAAGCTAAAGACATATAAAACATAGAAAACGGACTTCTAACGATTAAATTACACGTGTTTATATAAAGTTGCCGTAACTATATTATATAAGAAAAACTAATATATTTCTATTAGACAAATATTACGGCAACAAGTGACCATGTTGAGGGTCGTTTTTAACATTGATGTAGAACTTTTTATAACATGATGTCTTCTAGTAAAAGTAAGTTCGCCAAGTATATTTTCCAAAATGTCCGACCATTTGTCAAGCGGAGTTATAATGAATAAAATACGGTTACTTAAACTTTGCCGAAAACCACCCTAAAACAATATTTTGGACACAAGTACCATACTTTACCTATATTTTTCTCCGTGATCGAGACCTCTAGGATGGAAACTTAAACACTAAAACTTTGAGATAATGGTAAAAGCTTCCCAAAACCGTTGAGTTCGTTTCCTAACACTCGACGTGTACCATTTTACGACTAGCTTTTTGAGGCCGTTTAGTCACTTTCATGAAAATTTCAACGACATTATTTTACTTAATTTAAAAAGTTATAATTTCACAATAAATCACTAAATGATTATCGCCGGATATCATTTCAACGTAAATACATGTAAAATAATTTAAAAATGGTCAAGACGTTAAAAGATTATTTTTCGATTTAAAAGTATTATTTTCAAAAATTCATAAGTGGTATAGATATCATTCGAATTGCATGCATAACATTACATCATAACTTATTACATATCATATCATTAATAATAGGTCAAGGTTAGAGATTCACGCTACATTTCGGTGTACTCACTTTTGTCTTCGCATCAATTCATCAAGTGAGTTTTCATAGCCCCGATATATTCAAATTTTTACTTTATTTCAAACCTGCGGGGGAGAATACATTGCACATCATTTTTATTACGATATCAAGTATATCAAATTCATTACATTGCTTAAGTTACCTCATGCCAATTGAATGTCCCCATTATATAACATGAACCGTTAATTTCATAGAAGCGAGGGTGAGTGGATAGATCTATCGAGGGTGACTCCTCCATCCGGTTGGTGGATTCCAACTGGTTAAACGGATGCATTTCATTTAATATCATTATTTGAGTTGTTTGGCAAACACTCTGTTGGGGAGAACATCATGATCAGTCTAGTTTCGGTGTCATGGACTTATAGCAATTGTAACCTTTTTATGTGGCATGATTGTCATACATGGTCTATACTTGTGTAGTCGTATGAAACATTTTCATAAACCTATGATTTCTCACCAACATTATTGTTGACCGTTTTAGCAATGTATTTTCGTGTAACTAAGACATTCGCATCATGGCACTAATAAGGAACCCTCATAGAGTCGTGCGACGAAACATCGCCTCATTGTATATTATGGCATTTTCAAAACATCGTTTGGCTTGTAATGCATATATTTCCGCAAACTTTATCAACTTTTGGGACCTATCTTGTAACTCTGAATGTTTTAAATAAATATCAAACGATGTGTTTTTAAACGACACTTTAGGTCGTTCAATATAACTGTGATTGTGATGCTATGACAGTCAACCCTCAGGAATTCCATTCCGCTGCAAAACAGGTAATTTGGGGGTGTGACATATGTGTTAACGAGAAGACATAACACATTTACTATATATGCTTTATGTTATAAGACATTGATTAATACAAGGACTTTATAATTATGTCTTAACATGTAAGCATAATTATACTAACAAAAGTAATCATGAACGCAAACTATTGAGTTCTATAGTAATTTCAAGTTAATTTTATACTTCAGAATTATGATCATTATCATATAACCATAATTATGTTGACTAAAATATGTAGTCAAATGTTGAAGTATCTTTACACTATATCATGACATTTGAATGTAGTAGGGCAACAAACATCTAGCTTGTTCAAGTCCTAGTAGAATCATTATTAGAATGTAGTAGGGCAATAAACATCTCATGTGTTTAAGTCCTAAGTAGAATTCTTATTTACATGTAGTAGGGCATTAAACATCTAACATGTTTAAGTCCTAGTAGATTTATTAGTTTTCTTACCTTGCGATCAAGAGATACCAATAATCTTGTTGTTCCTTGCACACATTTTGAGATTTCTCCCACTTGTGTAAGGTACAACATCATATTATGAAAACAAACAACACGTGATTAATTGTTCAAACGATATGATAATGTCATAGATATCATAAGTAGTTTTAGAACCATAACCTTTAATAAGGAATTGTGGATTATTATTCTATAGATAACACTTCAGGAAGCGACAACAGAAGGCAACGAAGTTATCTGATAAAAAAAAATGCAATTTTCCTTTAAGCAATGGTTGTTCATATTCGAAAAGTAATAGATTATTTCAAAGCTAGTTTGAAATGATATGGGTGACTAACAAGAAATAAATCCCGCAGCTCCCACTGAAATTGACAACATTACATGAATGATATTTCAGTATAAAATGCAACTGCTCCCACTGGATTTGTCAACATTGTAAGTGTTACATTTCCAGTAGAAAACATATAGCAGTTTTATATACTTTCCTATTCTCTTCAATTGCCTACGAGTAGCATGTACTTAGGTATTGAGCAGAGTATATGAAGTTCTACTTATGTAGACAATGGACTAACCATTCTATTATTCAATTAACTTGAATCTTTAGCATGCATTCCTCCTTTATCGTCTACATGGCCCCAAGGGTAATTAGCACTTTAGGAATAATAAGAGTCCAAGAAGATTACCTAGCACATATGCTAGTAATTCATTTACTCTTTGCGGTTTAAACTCATACATCGTGACAAGTGCAGGATGTTATTTATTTTAGTAGCTCTAAACACAATGTTTCCAGCATTACAAAAATATTCTATCTTTCAAGTAACTCTAGACCACTAAAAGGGTAATGAAAGATCATATAAGAGTTTATCAATTTTGGAATCCTATCTTAGTTTGTCAACTAAGGAGGAAAGATAGGTATAAGTCTCACTCTTCTTACTAGGAAAAGAGACTAAGTTTGTCTTTTAAAGAAAACAAATTTGTTTACTTAATTATGTTGCAATATCACAATTAATCAGAACATAAAAAGTTCAAATCTAGTATTTTCGATAATTACATTCTTAAAAGAATTAACTACCCAATTAATTACTAATTAAGATTAAGATCCATCTCGCAACCCCACTTAATTACCATAGGTCTGACCAGCAGTGTAAAAAAATTGGACAAGAGGTAAGCGACGAGCGTTCATTGCAAAATGCAACTCTTAGATTTATGAGACTGTTTAAGGCATTAGTATCAAGTAATAATGTCAAAAGCATGTTTAGTTCTCATCTTATGCCTCGGGTCCGAGGACTGACCACTGTGTTAACTCGATATAAGTCTACCAAGTATGAACGTGTAAAAATAACCGTAGGTCTGACCAGTGAGAAATAATTACCATGGGTTGGAAAGGCCCTTAGGTCCAACCAGAGAAGTCAATCCAAGTGCACGTGTTCATAGTTGGGTGACATAGACTTAATATTAACAAATAGGTATGCACATAAAAATGTAAAAAGTCGTACAAAGAAGCATGCAAAACAACTTTGTAACACTAGTTTTAAAAACTTTGGTAATGACACTGTAGTGATCATCATGGTTCACGGTAGCTCCAATCGAACGCACAGTGGAGGCAGAGGACCGTGTAAGCGCCTAGCATAACCTTAGACATCCTTTCAGTGAGACTATGCTCACTTCTTTAAACCCCCTTTTTAGTTTGTTCTAGTGGGTGAGCCGTACATCCCAAGTGTCCATAGCGCCTAGTTTTTAAATTCTTGAAAATGTGTTTCATATATTAGGTCACTTTATTTTACAAAAACAATTTTCCACGAATCAAATAGTAGGTCACAATGAGCATGGTATTTTGGCGTGTAAATAAAGACCAATATTAATGTTATGGTTACGATATGTATTATTCCATATTGCATACAATTAGGTGTCAAAGCAAGTAATAATGCACATATAGGAATCACAAACATACAAGCATAAACATTAATATCAATAACCACATATTGTTCCGAGTCCCTTGCGAAGTCTTCCCCAAACGGAGCACCATAAGACCGTCACTAGGATGCAGTACCTAGATCGCCCCATACATCACTTAGAAAATCAATTGAGTGGGTCTTGTGGCCGGAAAACACATAAAAGCATGGCAATCCCAATTAACAAGTAATTACGCAATATATGTATTTAAATCAATATGTAATTCTAATTATCACAATAATTCTAATTAAAAATTAATAAATACAAATTAACTTTTAATTCTAATTAGCAAGTAATTTTAATTTAACATGTAATTCTTAATTAACAATTTAATTTTAATTAACAAGGTAATTATAATTCACATGTAAATTAAATTCTAATTAACAAATTAATTCTAATTATCAATATAATTTTAATTTGTGTGTGACTAGTTATTATTTATTAAAAATTGGTAAGTATTGCAAGTAGTTATCAAAATTAAAATAAAACAAAATAACTAAACTAGGTTTCATGCAGCCCTTTTAAAACATGTTTATTAATATCAGAAACGTGTAACCCATAATCGCAAAAACGAGTTGACTCGTGATGCCACTGTTGGGATTTTAGAAGCTTAACCAAGAACCCTCGAGTACGCAGCGAATATTGGATCTAGTTAATACAATTATGTTAACACGTAATTAATAAACACATAATTAATAAAATATTAATTAATTAAAAGGGATTAATAAAAGCTAACATTGCTTGGCAATTGATCTCTAGTAACAGAACAAGAAACCTTACGAAACCTTAACTATCTAAAATAGATACCTCGAAGAGTATCACACACAACACGAAAACCGTATACGTTCGATAAAGAAGCTAGTCGAGAACGTAACCAACCAAATCAACCTTTGACCAATAGATGAATAATTCAAACAAGAAAACCACCTAAGACAATTCTTGTTTCCTGTCCAAGAACACCAAACAACCAAGAAGCTGTTTACTACTAATACCCGATATCGGACAAGCAATGTTCGATATCTTACATCTTCTGTCCGAGATAAAAAAATCCACGACCAGAATTAAGCCACCACTTTCTTGTTACTGTTCGTATAGCTAGGAACCAACAAGAACAAACCTTGATCTTATTGCTACAATTCGAAGTCTAGGAATTAACAATAATCATCAAACCTTTAACCCTTTCTTGGATCAGTCAAAGAAAAGGAACAAGTCAAATAATAATCCCTAATAGACTTATGGAAAAGTCAACTGGAATTATGAGAACAGGAACGCTTTTCATTGGTTTAGGTTTTAGGGATAGTAAATAATACGTCCCATGCAAGAGATGAAGGTGTTTGTTTATATACAAAACAAACCGACATATACATGGGTCTAATTCTTGGTCAACAAGCTTCAAGCCCATGTTCTCATCTTTCTTCCTTGCCTGATCGTTTGGAGGAATTCTAGGCCCATGGCACAACCAAACCGACCCATTCATTAAGCCTTAAAGCCCATGGGTCGTTAACAGTGATCGGGTCAAGATTCATGCATAACGGGTATGAATATTCAAGTATATATAACGTTCGACACGTATACTCGTGTTTATCGTGTGTGCCCCCATCGGCTCACACACTTCTAGTCGTTTACGTGTGTTTTAAACTCCCATAATCCAACAATAACATCATTTCGTAAATAGCAATGGATCGAGGTAAATAATATGGTTATAACTTGTTATATCAATTCATTATATGGTGTATTATGTGTTGAATGTTCAAAGTGTTAGGTAGTATGGATAAGGAGCATTGGACAAGGTGTAGATTAGGCTAGTTAGAAAACTAGCTAAGATAAATTTGTTAGTCTAGTATTTGGAGACTAATTGTTGTATGAGACGGATTTGTGTTGATGTTAGCTGATAAAAGTGAATGATTGTTAAGTGTTATGAATGCAATTGAATGGTTGTTAAAGTGTTATGTATGCAAGTGATTGTGTGATTAGTTTATTGGAATTGTGAAGAAGAGAATGTAATGCTTATTTGATGAGTTGTTTTATGATAAGATGTTATTGCTTATTACTTACTAAGCGAAAGCTTAAGTTTTAGTTTTTGCATGTTTTGTAGGTTTATGAGAAAGTAAGATCTTGGATTTGGGCCATAAGGATGGAAGTGTTAAGTGGAAGTACTTGCAATCGTATGTAGGCAAGTAGTGGAAGAATCCCATGTGCGAACAAGTTAAACCCCCAATCGAGTCAATTTGTATGAATATTTTATGTAAGAGTCATTTACACTTTGTTTGCGTAGTGAAAAGGGGTGTTTGGAACAAGGTCCACTTCTAACCATTTTGAGTCAAACGGGTCAAAATTTGTATAAGACCATGTATAAGATGTATTTCCAGTTTTTATGTAATGAACGAAATGAGTTTTCTAGGTTCTATGTGTTTTTATCAAGTGGAAGTGTAAATTTCAGCACCAAAAAAAATGTTTCTGAGCTGTTTTGGCCTGTAAAATTGCCGATATTGGTCTTCCAAATTTTGGTCATTTTTAAAAAATTATATAAAATCAACTGTAGCTCCATTTGAAACGTGTCATGCATTGTTGAAAAGGTATTTGAGTCTACTTTCTTGTGAAAATATTTTTAGAAGTTGGTTTTAAACAAAAGTACATGAGAATACTTAATTAGTAACAGAAGGTCAGAATTTGGTTATGCACTTGTGCAAAAGATTTGTCGAGTTTGGTTTGGGGCATTTCAGAAACGGTCAACCAAACAAACAAATTGACTCAAACGATCTTCAACAAATTGACTCAAACGGGCAACCAACTTTAAAATCCTGAGAAACAAAGATCCAAATTTTCCAAACTGACAAATTCTCGACGATCGAACAAAATTCAAACGACTTATAACCATTTCTTCAAACAACATACCGATCTACAAATTCCAAATATCAATTTCAAATTCTAATGACCCACTTATTTTATAAGTATTACAAACCAACTTCGAACTTATTATCCAAATACCAAACAAATTCAAGTTAATAAATAACTTGACGAACAGGCTAATATAATTCAAACGCTACAAATATAATGCGGATAATAATCATAATGACCCACGTATACAATAAGGATTAAGGTCCAAATAAAAATACAAATACCCGAACAAAATACCTAAACCTTCTGGAGCTTGGGGGAGGTTTTTTCTAAGGTTCGAGTCTCGCAAGAGACAAAAAAATCCAAGTTTTCCTCCTAGTGTGAAGCCGTGAGTTATAGGGGTTTCTCTTTGCGGGTCCCTCTTAGTGGTTCGGGTCTCGGGGCCTGCCCGTTTAGATGGTTTAACTCGGGGGTCGAATTTCAAATGTAATGTTGTTCTAAAAAAAGGTACTGATCAAACAAGCTTAACAAATGTGTAAAGCTTTTTCAAATATCACAAAACTAACAAATTGTCGAACTCAAATTAAGTGTGCAAATTTCACAAAATTGAACCAGCATTGGCCCAAAATTAAAACTAATTCAAAGATATCAAATGTTGCTCAACTTTAACAAATCTATTGATCGAACAATTTATCCCGAATCGATCAATAGAAAAAAAATCTGAAGCGACGAGTTTTCACCAACGATTCTTTAATTCCCAATCCAAACACAACCTTTTTTTCTTTTTCTTCATGGCTAAACGAACCCCATTCTGATACCAATTGTAGTAATTCAAAGACAAAACAAATAACAAATTCAACAAACGAAGCGGAAGCTATGTTCAAATTACAAAACTAAATACAAAACCAAATTCAACAATACCAAACACAAAAGTCAAATTAAAAGGTACAAAGAAAACTAATGTCATCGATCCTTATTTATAATAAACCAATGACCTAACTACCAAATTCTAAACCAGCTCAAATCAGAAAATATACCAAAAACTAAATACCAAATTTACTAAACACTTCTTAGAGTTTAAGTCACTTTTCTAACATCCAAACTAAAAGTGTGAGTGGTTTTGCTCTGAAACTGCTAGGGCCTTGGAATGACTTACAAAACATTTATGGAATATCATCTCTCAGAAGGACGGTCTCTGAGTCAAATGGGTAAATATTGTGAGGTTAAAAGGCAAAAGTTTTTCGAAGATTAATGTTAAGAATGCAGTTAGCTGTACTTGGAAATCTTTGATGGAATTGAGAAGCAAGTGAGGGTTTTCATGTTGTCCCAATAACTAGATCAAAGTTTGTAGATTGCAAAGTAAAGTAATATGAATAAGTTATTTTTGTCTATTAACTCTAAATCGAATTGTACATGGTACATATATATGTTTTCAAACGGTATGTCCAACCGATGTAACGGTTTGTGATTGTAACCGCTTAACCGCCAAGCCATAACCGTTTTTATGGTTACTAAGTTTCTACTTGACGTGTTTGGTCCTTTATCTAATAATATTTACATAAGAAGCATAAGAATTAAGATTACTGGTTCACATTCTCCTCCTTAATCTTGATCGTTGCTTCGTCCTAAATCTTGAACTCCGAGCATTTGTCGCATAGTCACGAACTTCAATCTTGGTAGAGCCTTCATTAGAATATCTGCTCTTTGTAGTTCTCCGCTGACATGTTCCACATTGATGTGCCTATTCTCTACGCCAATGAAATGGTAGCGATATCGATGTGCTTGCTTCTTCCATGAAAACTGGGTTCTCGACGAGTGCTATTGCTGAAACGTTGTCAACCTTCGCCTATCCTTTCTCTTCCCATCCAAGCATTCACTAAGCAATCGCTTTAAATAAGGCTTTGACATGCTGCTGCAGTCGCCATGAATTATGATTCATGATGATAGCCATCGTTGGTTGCTTCGAGTACACCGTAATAGGTGACTCTCGAAATAAAATACTATCCCAGTAGTTCCTTTTCCTTGATCAAAGTTGATTCCATAACTACTGCCGCTGTAACCTGTAATCTTGCGTAGCCTTCTTGCTTGTATATTATGCCATGCTCCTTTGTTCCTTTGATGTATCGGATTACTTGCTTTATCGCCTTCAGTGATGATCCTTCTGGTCTTATGAATCTGCTGAGTAGTCCGACTGAGTAACTAAGATCCGGTCTTGTATGCGTAGTACCTGAGACTTCCGATTAAGCTTCTGTATAAGTTGTGTCAACCGAAGTTTCCATCTTCCTCCTTGACCAACTTAGTACCGGTATCCATAGGTATCTTCGTATCATTGATGTCTGCCATACTTGTTTCCTTCAAGATCTTGTTAATATAACATGTCTCGCTGATTGTAATCTCTCCTCCTATCTGTGTGACTTCTATCCCAAGATAATAAGCTAACAATCCTAAGTCGCTCATTTCAAATTTATCCTTCATCCGGATTTGAATTCTTCAATTTCCTTCCTTGGAGTGGCTGTGATTATCAAATCATCTACGTAGACTCCAACTATAAGTGTAGAATTTTTGTTCCTCTTCGTATAAAATGCTTGTTCGAGATTACACTTCTTAAAGTCTAAAGACTTTAACGTTTGATCAAGCTTCACATTCCAAGCTCTCGGTGCTTGTCTTAAGCCATATAAAGCTTTAGTAAGCTTATAGACTTTTCCTGAGTTTCCTTGTTAAATAAATCCTTCAGGTTGTGTAACGTAGACTTCTTCCTTTAAATCTCCATGTAAAAATGCCGATTTTACATCTAAATGATATACTTGCCATCCATGATATGCTGCTAATGCTAATATCAACCGAATTGTCTCTATCCGAGCAACTGGTGCAAATACTTCATCGAAGTCTATTCCTTGTTCTTGTACATAACCTTTTGCTGCTAACCGTGCTTTGTATTTGATGATATTTCCTTTTGCATCACTCTTGGTCTTGTAAACCCATTTGAGTCCTATTGCCTTTTGATTTTCTGGCAATGTAGTAAGAGTCCATGTATTATTCTTGTTGATTGAATCCAATTCAATCTCCATGGCCTCAATCCATTTCTCGTCTGTTGATGCTTCCTTATAATTACGGGGTTCTTCTTCCATAAATAATAAACTTTGTGGTTCAACTCTTCGTGCATACTTATATATTTCCGTCATATCTCTATATTCGCGTACGGGTGTATCATCAAATCTACCTCTTGAGTTCTCTACAGAACTAGTAGTAGCTTCTTCTTCCTCTTCTAAGTGTGGATTGTAATTGTATGTCGATGGTGTGATTGGTGAAACTGGATCAGGAATCTGATCTTGTTCATGATACGTGTTGTCATCGTTCTCTGTGTTGACTGGTGTAAGGTTTTCATTGTCAACTCCTTCTACCACAAAACTAGTCCAAAATGTGTCTTGTGTACTCGTATCCTCTTAATCTTTGTTCCAATCCCACGGTTTTGTTTCCATAAACTTTACGTCCCTACTAATGTGTTTCTTCTTGGCTTTTGGATCATATAGCCTACATGCTTTTGATCCTTCCTCTACTTCTAAGTAAATCATTGGTATGCTTCTATCATCCAGCTTCTTTAAGTGAGGTATCATTATCTTTGCATAAGCTGTGCATCAGAATATTCTTAGGTTTTCCAGATTCGGTTTTCTATTGTAGAGTGCCTCATATGGAGTCTTATCTGTCAGGGCCCTCGTAGATACCCTATTGAGTATGTAAATTGCATGTTTAATTGATTCCGCCCAAAAAGTTAAGGGTAACTTCATTGCTTTCATCATACTCCTTGTAGTTGATAACACTGTCTTGTTCCTTCTCTCCACTACTCCATTCTGTTGTGGGGAGTACGGTGCTGTCAACTGTCGTGCTATTTCGTTTTCCTTACAGTACCTTGTGAATTCATTTGATGTGAATTCACCACCTCTATCCGTTCTTAGCATCCTTATTTTCAATCTCATCTCCATTTCTATTTTCTGTCTAAATTCCTTGAATGTACTAAATGCCTCATCTTTTGATGTCGAAGTAGGCCCACATAAAACGTGTATAATCGTCCCACTAACAAGAAAAATGAGTTTCTTGCCCAGGTGTGTTGTGGACTTATAGGACTACAAAGGTCTCCATATACTAAGTCTAACGGTTCTTTGATCCTAATTTAGCTTGGTTTGGAAATGGTGTTCTACTGTGTTTTCCTAATAAACATGTCCGGCATGATTTATTCTTGGAATTCCTTCTACTAGACCTTTCCTAGTCATCTTGTTGATATCGTCAAAGTTCAGATGACCTAATCTAGCATGCCATAAGCCTATAACCATGCTTGGTTATCTATATTTGCTAAGAGACATATAGGTTCTTCTATCTGTAATTGAATCTTGTAGAGTCGATTCTTAGATCTTTCAACTTTCATCAACAACTTCTTGTTCTTATCATACAAAGTCAACTTGTTTCCGTCCATAATGACCTTACAACCTATTTCCGTAAGTTGTCCTAGACTAAGTATGTTGCTCTTGAGGTTTGGTATGTAGTATACATCCGATACTACCTTCTGCTCCTCGGTTCTTACAACCTAACTGAATAGACCCTCTACCCATTATCTGTACATACGATCCATCTCCAAAACGTACTCGCCCCTGTAACGCTTTCATCAATATCCCTAAAATGACTCTTTATTCCCGTCATATGGTTACTTGCACCATTATCTAAATACCATATGCTTGCGTCCGCTGTAGCATATTTCCCTGGTTGAATTTGTTCTTCATTCAACAACACTTCCTCGTGTTTCGGCCATAGTTATTAATAGTGATGGTTCATCGTCTTCTAAGATAAGGTTTGATTGTTCCTGAGTTGCTGGTGTTCCTCTACAATTCCTTTTAAGATGTCCTATTTTATGACACCTGTAACATTTTACCTTAATTACATCCCACTCACTTTTATTCTTGTCCGAACTCTCTTTGTAACTTGAGTTCCCTCCTTGTGAGTTGTTTCTATTTTTATTCTGCCATTTCCCTCGTGAGAAATTTGATTTCCCTCCACGTTTGTAAAAACGTTTCCTATTTCATGAGTGTTCGCCATGTGCGAATAATAGGTTTTCCTGGCTTTCTACTTGTCCTCCTTTCCGAAGTTTTATCCTTTCCTCAAATGCCTTGAGTCTTCCAATGATCTCATCTAAAGTGATGTCGCGAGATCAGCTTGTTTGTTCTATGGATGCTACTATCTGAATGAACCTATCTCGTGTGGAGTCTAATAGTTTTTGAACTAAAAGTTATTCATCCAAAGTTTTCCCTAATTCTTTTGCCTTCGTGGCATAGCCGTTAGTTTAGCCGCGAAATGCATCCACCGCCTCATCTTCCTTCATTTGAAGTGAGTTAAACCCAATCATCAATGATTGTAACAGTACTTTCTGCACTCTATCTTCTCCAACGTGTCTTTTCTTTAGCGAATCCCACAATTCCTTAGCCATCTTACAACCCGCTACTTGTAAGATTACATCTTCCGTCAACGCTTGATATAGGAAGGCAGTCGTTGCCTTATCCTTCTTATCATCAACTTGCGTATCTGTCTTTGGTTCTATTGCTTCCCATAAGCCATGTGCCTCTAGTATAACCTTAATTTGTATAGCCCAAACTGTGTTGTTTGTGGTTTTCAACTTAGGGCATTGATATTGTGCAATAGGTGTTACGGTTTTGTTGCAGCTTGATGTGCTTGCTATATCGTCGACAGTCATCTTGAAAGTGCTTAGTATCTTCACTTTCTAATTTAATAAGATTTATCCTTCCTAGTGTGGTTTTTCTATAAAATATGGAATATCTAATCTTCCGGAATCCTAGTAATGGGGATCAATAAATAGTTCTCGGGATTTCCTAATAGTATGAAATGACTATTCTATACTATTCTAATATAAATGAAATCCATAAAAGTTTAACTTGTGACTCGCCGATCCTGCGATGAATACAATTGTATTCCCTTTGTCTCGCGTTAGTAAAAATTATTTACCAACGTCTTATTGCTATTCCCAAGTTTGGTTCCTTTTTTCTTTGTCTTCGTTGTAACCCTTTGATGTCCTCTTCTTGTCACGAATTTTTACCCCTTCGAAAAGTTTCTTCGAATTTCTTTCACAAAGTTTCGGCCTCCTTTTGCTTCGACAACAAAAACTGCTCTCGACCTCTTTGAGTTGTAAGAGTTCGAATGAAAATTTTGTGTCGAAATGTTTTTTTTTCAACGAGTCCAAACAACAATCCTTACGTCTTGTTTTTTTCTCGAAATTTCGATTTGAATTTGTAAACTTCGAGTGAAAAAAAAACTGTATGTCTAATTGTTTTCTTCCAACAAGCCCAAAACAAATGCTTTTCTTGTTAATCCACACTAAACACGTCTCTTGCCTTTGTACGTTATTTGATATCTTTGTTCCGAGACCAAACTTCCCACGCATAAAAATTTCTTGGTACCGAGATGGTAACCACACAATCAAACAAACAAGATTGTTTGCTTCTGATTTGTTTCACGTTGTTGTTTTCCTTTTGTGTCGTTCGACACAACTCCACACAACCGAGCCCTTCTTCTTTGTCACGGACGATTTCATCCACAACAACGCTTTTCCCACGTATTCTTCTACTTTGAGTTTGAAATTTAACCGGTTTCTCAAAGTATTTGCCCACTCGCTTCTCTTCCGAACAAAGTGTATGAATTTTCTTCCTTCCCTATGTTGTCGCCATCAAGGTTTCCCCACCAATCCGCTTGGTGTAAACGCTATAATCCCCACGTAAACGATCGTGCACTATCTTCTACGTATGCTTATTCACGTTTGTTTCTCTTGGAAGTAGAGAGAAAACAAAATTCTTGTTGAAAACAAAGTTTCCTTCAGATGAAACAATTGTTTCCGCGATGAAAACGTGTTTTCTTCAGATTTCCTTTGGGTTTCTTCTGCGTATAGTATACAAAAACGCTATGCGTAAAACACCGCTTCTTGATGCCAATTGTTGTCCCAATAACTAGATCAAAGTTTGTAGATTGCAAAGTAAAGTAATATGAATAAGTAATTTTTGTCTATTAACTCTAAATCGAATTGTACATGGTACATATATATGTTTTCAAACGGTATGTCCAACCGATGTAACGGTTTGTGATTGTAACCATTTTCTAACCGCCAAGCCATAACCGTTTTATGGTTACTAGGTTTCTACTTGACGTGTTTGGTCCTTTGTCTAATAATATTTACATAAGAAGCATAAGAATTAAGATTATTGGTTCACATTTCATAATGCATATTCTGGGCAATGGCAAAAGCACTTCAATGTGGTATGACCATGGTTTAAAAAGGTGCGCCATGGCGGCGCAAGGCGTCTCTAAGATGTGAGGTGTGACCTCCACGTTATGAAATAGACCAAGCGCCGACTCTAGACGCATTAGATGATGCGGAAAGGCACGATAAGGCGACTTAGGCTTTAGGGCGGGCGAGTTTTTTTATTTAACTCCGATAAAATTATCTTAAAACAAATGAAGAATATCACATGTAATGATAGTTTATTAACCTTATTCATTGTGTACAGTGCTTTTTGTAAACTCGATATATATGAATATGATATAAATATATAAATATTTTCATATTTTATGTCAAATGCAAAAGTTTCGCCTTGGCCGCTAAGGCGTGAGACTTGATCATGCCGCCATGGCACGCCTCGCACTATTTATAACCTTGCATATGACCAACGGCACGATTATGAACCTCATGAATAGTCTTACTAGAAGAAGCTTGCATGAGACTAGGATAAAGACAAATTGTAGAGTTGTTGAGATGCTTGATAATAATGGGTGGAAATGGCATGCTGACTGGTATGTAAACTCATCCCATGATTACTCAGATTTCAGTCACAAATATTCAAAATAACAGAGAGGATAGTGTTAAATGGAGAACAAAAAAGGCCAATTGATTGATTTTTACATAAAAAGTACTTGGGTGGACTTAAGTGATGATACTCAAAATGTAAAGTGGTGGAGGATGGTGTGGTTTCCTCAATGAAATCCTAGAAGTGAGTTTATTCTCTAGATGGCCATTCAAGAAAAACTCCTAACTCAAGACAGAATGATGAAATGGCATACTAGGGTTTTACTATGTCCTCTATGCCAAAATACACAAGATTCTCACAACCATTTGTTCTTTAATTGTGAGCTCTCTTAAAAGACCTGGGATGGTTTTAAGGGAAAAAAGAATGCAATTAACCTTCCCACCAATTGGAGGAACATAGTCTCAAGAGTTGCTAGCCTTCCATGCTCCAAGTCTATTTGAAGTATATTGAGAAGATTGATTCGAGCTGCTATGGTCTATCACATATGGAAAGAAAGAAATGATAGAATCTCAAATGTAAAAAAGAATGTCGATGTGGTGATTCAAAGTATCACTGAGAATATTAGATTGCACCTTATGGGGCTTAAAGTAAAGAAATCTACTCATGTCCTCAAAGTGGTTGCTGAATGAAATGTGCAGATGTCATTTCTATAAGCTCTGAGATGTTTTTTTTAGGTTTGGATGTTTGGGAGTTAAAGATGTTTGGATGGAGGTGTTACTTGATGAGGGTGATGCCATCCTTTGCTTATTCTGTTCTGATTAACAGTGAGGTTTGGAGTGCTGCAGTTGGTCAGTACTTGCATTGTTGGTGGAAATGTAGCCTTATTCACATACCTGCATAACAATCAGATGAGGCCTTTTATGTTTTTGATCTTCTGATCCACTTGTGAGGGTGAGTTGCATCGATGAGTTGCTAAAAACATGATGAGGAAATGTAGTCTGATTGGTGAAAAGGTGAATTAACGCCTAACGATAGTTGTGTATTGAATTGGAAGTATAGTAGTCTCTTGTTTAGAGGTGGTTTGGAGGATAGCTTGTAGTTGATGTATGTTGGCTTAAAGGTTCTTTGGCTTGTCTTTTTGATCCTTTAAGTCCAATAATTGTAATACGTATAAAGTTTTTGTGCCAATATAATTCACCTTTTAAATAAAAAAAAACATTGCAGTACATATGGTTAAATCCTAAACACCGAAATTATGCTTATGTCGATTGAACGATGTCAACATAATATTAGTAATCACTCAACCTGTGTAGTAACCAAGCAATATACATCTTTATTGAGCTACAAGTTAAGTCGAACATCACATTATCATCATCCAGTAACTCACCAATTGCACATAAACAAATCTATTAGTAAACTGAGTCGCAAATATAGTTTGTATTTAAATGATGAGAAGCCTATTAGATTTTCTTAGCAACACATGACTAGTTATAAGAATGAAGCCTTTTGAGTTGTGACAAAATGGGCGGTTAGGTCACGATCAAACTGACTAGGTTGAAAGAATAAACGGGTGCTACTTTTTGAATCAAAGTCAAACAGGTTAAAATGGCCCGTTTATAGCTAGGAATGGCAACGGATGGGTTGGGGAAGACATTACTATATAGGAATAGGATCTTAACTAGGATATCTACCCTGTATCCGACTGGTACCCTATTGATGATCAACTGTTGGACTTTCGGGTTTTTTTGCCAGGGAATATGTATCCCCATATGGACAAAATGCACACACCAGTTTATAACAGAAATGAAATCATAATACATGGCCCGTCTTATTAACGTGACACACTAAACATCATTCCACAATATTAGAATGTATCTTAAATAGTGTTGTCATCACTTAAAAAACAAATTATGCCAATAATATACGAGCTTAGGTAAGATAATTGAGGAACTCAGCAGCAGTTGCAACCGCACCTCCTGTGATGGCATCCATTATGATTTTGTCTCCTTTGCTGCTGCTGGCTGCTGATACGACTGCTCCAGTCAATGCACCAGCGAGCATTGCATTCTTCTGTGGCATTAGAAATTGCAGTTTAGGTCCCAGTTATATGGTTTATGCTATGGAAACATACCACGAGGTGAGGCATTATAAGACGAGTTTTATATAAATCGCTTAGAAATTACCCAATCTCTGGTGCCACGCACTCTCTCCATGCCATACTCCATTCCAACATATACTCCAGCTACAGTTCCTGTTAATGTAACATAAAACTATTTTATAATTTCCATTGAAAAAGAAAACAATTAGAGTGGTTATTTATGAAATTATGAACTTACCCCAGTATGCGCCTTCTTTACACATCTTCTTTAACTGCAATAACATGCAATGGCTGTTAAAATAATTGTTTTCACCAAATTTATGTTTATATACTCAAACCAAACATTTGGGAAGGCGTAAATGACTTGATAGTACAGAGATCTGAGTCTCTTACCGAGTGCTCAAGGTTATTTTTGAGACACTCCTGAAAAAAAAAAAAGAAGATCAAGAAACACAAGCCATTTAAAAACTATAAATGTATCCGACATAAAACATCTAAGGTATATTTATGGGAACAAGAGACAACTTCAAAAACTGATTACCACAATAGATGGAAATAAGACGTTAACTAAAATGAACTTTCTCGCTAAAAATGTAGGATGGGCCAAGTGGAGCTATGCTTAATTTTGGTGTAGGCAATCACCTCAAACATCAAACAAACCGTTTATACTCAAGCTTTTATTTTGCTTGTTTATAGCAATAGCAAGAAAACAAAACCCATATCAACACTTTATTTAAATAGCCAAAAACTAGTTATGATATCAGGTCACAGGTCCAAGGAGAAAGAATGAAATGAACTACTAGTATCTAATTAAGGAATTTGTGAGTTTGTATAACGCGTTTGGGAAGGATGAATAATCCCTCGTGATTTTAGATCAAAATGGGTCATTTTTAGTATACTCACTTACTCAGATAATAGTTACTAGGAAACCAAATTTTAGCGAGTGACGAACCAATGTGGCTACTAAATTTCAAAGAAATATATATATCTATACGCATTCAAAAGGAAGTAGATTAAGCTTAACATCAAATCCACAATAACCAATAAGTAATACTCACACCTTATTTTTTGATGTATGCACCACAATGATACAAACTGTAATGCACAAATTGTGGTGTATGTATCAAAAAATGTGGTGTGAGTATCAATTCTCATAAGTAAACTATATACTAAGCTACGTAGTAATACATAATTAACTCATATTTTAAACCAAATCAGACAAAAGAAAAACCTCGTCTGACAACTTGGTAAGTCTCCTCAACAACTACTTTCGCAGCAGCAACCTGAAATATACCTTATCACAATCCACAGATTTAAAAAAATAACTAGCCGGGTACCCGCGCACAGCGGCGGCGATAAGTATAGTTATATGTGTTTGCTTACCCGTTTAGTGAATTCGTTTCACAACACTTCGAATGTATATGTGTTAGTTGTAAGTGTTTGTTTGGGTTACCCGTAGCTTTCCCGCGACATCATTATTCCCGCATATAGAAATACCCTCGCAATCTCTTACGCGTCAAACACTACCTCAAAAGTATTTGATTTTGACGAATCAAAATTATATTGATTGAAATAAATGAAATAAAGGTTAAAGTTGTAAAATTTGAATTAAAATAAAATAAACCCATTAAAAATATAAAACCAAAAAACTCATAAAAATATATCAAAATGGATGTTGAATTAAAGAGCATACAATTTTAGAAAATATGGTGAAATTAGATTATAAAAAAAATAAGTAGATAAAAGATATTTTAATTTAAAAATAAAGATGAATTTTTAGTTGAGAAATGGCACATGTCATTTTATAATTGGAGCTCTTTATCTTAATTTTTAGTGGTTAGGAGTTAGACTTGGAGTTTGTTAAGAAGTGACACATGTCATCTCATGATTGGAGCTCCTTATCTTAATTTTTGGTTAGAAAAACTCTTTCCATAATAAGCAAGTAAAAAAATCTGAATTTTTAAGCCTTCTAATTTTAGAAGGCTTAAATGCATTATAAAATAGTATGAATATAGATAAGAATAAACAAAATAAAAATAAAAATGAGCACAAACAGTCCCAATCTTCAGGAAACCATCAACGGTAAGGTTAAATAAGTATCGATGACAACGTCAACTTTAGGAGAAGATAATGAAGCCATGAATGTCTTCCTAGCAGTAAAATTAAATCAAACAAAGTTACGGATTTTTTGAAGAGATATTGGTATTAAGATCAATAATGTAATCTATATCTATACTACTTTATAATGCATTTAGGCCTTCTAAAATTAGAAGGCATAAAAATTAAGCCTTCTAATTTTAGAAGGCTTAAAATTAAGATAAAGAGCTCCAATCATGAGATGACATGTGTCACTTCTTAACAAACTACAAGCCTAACTTCTAACAAACTCCAAGCCTAACTCCTAACCACCAAAAACTAAGATAAGGAGCTCCAATTATAAAATGACATGTGTCACTTCTCAACTAAAAATTCATCTTTATTTTCAAATTAAAATATCTTTTTATCTACTTATTTATATTATAATCTAATTTCATCATATTTTCTAAAATTTTATGCTCTTTAATTCAACATCCATTTTAATATATTTTATGAGTTTTTGTTTTATATATTTTAATGGGCTTTATTTTATTTTAATTCAAATTTTTACAACTTTAACCTTTATTTCATTTATTCCAATCATATTATAGTCATGTGACACGCCGCATTCATGCGTACCCTTCTAGTGTTATTAAAAGTGGTAAACTTAAAGTCATTTAAACAAAGAAAAATATATACAAGTTGTATAATCTTCACAAAAAACTATCTATAAAATGAGTTAAAAGTTGTCTAAAATGTAGTATCTTCACGTAAAAGGTGCATTCTAAAAAGTTCGTCTAAAATAGATTAACCACCCCGTTTGACCCATTTTGACATCGATAAATTTGATTCTATTTCAACCAACTCTCGATGCATCTAGCAATTAGGGGTGTTAAAATTCGACCCGATCGGACCGAACCCGAACCCGACTAAAGATAATCGGGTCAGGTTACTCGGGCCCAAAGTCTAACTCGGGTCAATCGTCAACCCGCTTTTAACCGAGTACGAACTAGGGTCGGGTATCGGGTTCAAATACTTAGCTTAATCGGGTTCGGGTCAACCCGAGTTAGGAGTTGTTTTTTTATTATTATTTTTTAAATCTTTATTTAATTTTAATTGTTGAATGTAGTCTTTAAAAGTCTAATTAATGTTGTTTTATTATATGTTTAAAGGCATTTATATGAACATTATATGAACGTTGAATATGCATTAAAACCTTATATTTGACAGCGTGAGTGTGTTTCTTTCCATTTTATAAGGAACAAGAAAAACAGTTGTATCAAAAAAATATGTAACAAACAAATGCAACAAAAAAATGTGTCATTTATACATATGTTATTTTAGAATTAAAAAAATGTGTCATTTATACATGTGTTATTTTAGAAATTAAATTGTATGATTTTGTAAATGGCACAGACCCGACCCGACTTGACCCGAACCCGACTAACCCGAATTCAAATAGGGTCGGGTTCGGATATATTATTTTTAGCCTCGACCCGGCTTGGACCCGACCAACCCGGCCCGATTAGCACCCCTAGTAGCAATGATGATTGTCAAGGGAAAATAAGAGACCTACTAAAGACCCCGAAACAGGACCCACAGGGAAACCATGTTTCTTTCTATAAGTGGCCGGGAGGTCTTTAGAAGCAACTTTGACATAGATTGTTTTCCCATTAGCATTGTCCTCTGTAAGGTTTAAAAGCGCTCCATCCCACAATGAACACTCGTTATTGGCAAAAGAGTAAGCATTGCAGGAGCAATTGTTCATACAGGTGGTATGACATTCTCCAGCACTCCCAGCAGCCACAAACTTATTTAAAGGCAAAATTCCTACTTTAATCTGGATAAAATTGGAATTTTCCTCATTTTTCCCACATTGTTCTCACACACCCATAGGAATCAATCTGGGTCCAAGCCCTTCCTGATCTAGGCTTGAAGCCAATCAAGCAATCACAGAATATATATATTCAGTCTCCCTGCTAATACCGAAAGGGCCACATAAAGCATACTCCTCATTAAACGAATACAACTCATTCTTACTCTCCAACCATTTTTGCTGTACAAATAGACCAGTACCGCCAATGTACATATATGATATGATGGAAGGATCATGCAAAGAATAAGTGATGTAACTCTCATTCTCATTTGAAATAAAGCTAAAACTATAATCTAAACTAACATTCCAACCCCTGCTTGTCCAATATTGATGGGAGCCATTCCACTTGCTTATAAACTCTTTACCAATTGGGTCAAGCTCTAAAGAAAATAACCCTACATCAGGATTTATTCCACTTTTCCATGAAGTAAGAAGCTGCTTCTTTTTCCTTCTAAAATCTTAAGCAAGTTTAGCACCAGGCAACCACGTATCAACTGGGTGGTCAAAACTTTGCCAAACTGGTTCAACTGAATTTGACCCGTCCGTCAAAACTAGGTTACCATCATCATGAATAACAGCAATCACAGAACTCGAATTGGTGGTGGTGACATTTGTGGACCAGATACGTAACTTAAACTCGTTTAAGAGCACTAAGTTACCATCTACGATTTTTAGTTCATAATTAACTGTGTCAGAGACAGGTATTTCTCTGTTTGCTACCCAGACTATATAATCAGATGGAAGCATTTCATACCAAATGCCTATGTAATAATAGTTGGAAGACCTGTCTGCATTAAAGAAACCAAGCACAAATTTATCACGTTTGGATGTAATTGTTTGGTCTCCGGATAGAGAGTGGTCTGCAGATATTGTGTCAGCTGCAGATGTGAAACAAATGGCCATAGAGAAACAAAGGAGGAGCGTAAACGCCATTAAACAGTTCATTTTTTTTTGTTAAGCTCGTGAGTGAATAAAGGTTATCAAGTGAAGTTTCGTTTGTTTTAACTGGTATATTCATGTAACATAGGAGGAAATTGATTGTTTTATAGGTAAAATGTTCACCTTAAGTTGAAGAAGAAACTTCATTTAACCACACAGATTAACTCGACAGGATGTAATTAGGAGGAAATTTACAAGAGACTAGACTTTTGTGGATTCACATCATCATGTGGTCCAGTCTACCACTATTGTTTGATTGTTTTTAGGCCATCCGGAGTGGGAGTGACCCATGCTCCATGACCATCATTTCACGCGGGACCAACCAAAACAGCAAACCATGGTCACGAGCGAGTGTGTGCAAAATATGTAGTCAAAGGTGACTCAGTCACCACTTGGAAACCGTGCAACCTTTTATGTTTAAATATTTTTTATTTTGTTTGTGAAAGTGCGTGGGATATTTAGTGGGGTATATTTTTATAAAATGAGTATTTTAATGAAAAGTGAGAGAAAGATGACCAAAACAGATATATGGTGAGAGGGAGTGAGGGGAAGTAAGAGAACCAAGATAGCACCACTCTCTTTAGCCTTACATGTGTTTTCTATTTTGATCTACTATAGGTACCCCTGATGTGAACAGAAAACAATTCAATGACAATATAGTAACGCGCTCAAGTTTTGGTTACCACTATCAATTTGATCTACTGTCACTTTCTAATATTAGTAAGTTGGAGAAAGCAAATTTTGCAACTTGTTAAAAACATCATTAGGACCAGTTGTTAATACAATATAGAGCTTCACCGAAAGTGTTGACAACCCCATTATAGGCATCATTAACGCGTAGTTTTCTCTAGTGCTAACATCAACACCAATCCACACCTTTGTGTGCGCATGCAATGTATTATGTATGTATCTGTTTGTCGGCATGTCCTGTTAGAATGGCACTTATGTCTTGAGGGAATGTTCGTGACATTCCATTTTCGAGATGTCTTATATTTACCAAGAAATTGTAATGAATTTTCCCACTAATTTGGGAACCACAACATATGCTCTTGCATACATAAATCAGCATTTACTCCAAATCTCAATCAGCAAAACCTTGTCACCTTTGAAGCTCAAAACCGAAAGTTCAAGAACCTTGTGGCAAAAGAAAACGATTTCCCCCTAGGAGAATCAATCCACCATTCAAATCAACTTTAAGAACCTCGTTGCCCAAGTAATCTTGACTCGTAAACCTAGAAACCTTGAAACTTGTAATTTACATAACGATAGCCAAACAGGTGGTTAAGGAAGTTTGTCAAGTGAAGTTTCATGTATTCGAACTGGTAGTTTCACAAAAAAAATTCTGGCAATGACCTTGATATTTTATCTGACTAAGTGTATCAAATGTAATTGGGAGGAAGTTTACAAGAGAGTAAACTAAAGCTAAAACTATGTAAAAAGACTATCATTAGTCGATGTAAATTTGAGGCAGATCAGTAAGTAGACATGATGATAAGAATCTAACTTGAGATAACTAATCTCTCTAAGAAAAACATTATCATCTAATTGGTTTGTTATTATCGTATGGTGCATCCACTACAAGAAAAAAGTATTTCAATGACACACAAAAAGTGTCAGAAAATGCCCAAAAAAGTGTCACTAAATATATTTTTTTTCACCTTCACTTATAAAAAGTGTCATTGAAAGTCCAGGCGGTAAAAGTATATAGTGCCACAGTTTCGACACTTAATAGTGTCAGGATAGGCTGAGTCTATTTTTGACACATACTTGTGTCACTATAGGCTACTAGTAAAGCAACTCATATATAAGCTGCTATATGAGTATCCAATCTGCTACTAGTAAAGCAACTCCAGTTTAAGAGAAGTGGAGTCTAAATCCACAATTAACAATTCCAGTTTAACATTTACTACTGAGTATCCAATCTGCTAATCGAACATTTACGTGTACATACGATATATCCAATCTGCTGCTATATTCATTCCAGTTTAACATGTACATACAAGAGTAAAAAACATAACTCAACAACAAATCCGCAATTATGTCAAGGTTTCTGAATTGATTGACTAAAGACCAAACACATGACGCCTAAATCCAATCTGCAGTTCTCCTAATGTTTCGGCTGCGATTTTATTCTGTAATAGAGATAACGTTGTAGCCTTCATGTCGCTTAATTCCTTATGTTTCTTAATTGTTTCCTGTAAATATTGCACGTGGGTAAGATTTCATCATCATGGGTAGAAAACAATAGTTGGGTAAAAAACAATACAATAACTGGTCATTTGGGTAAAAACAATAACAGGTCGGTGGGTCTTTATATTTAGCATTCAAACCGACCCAACCCGCCACTCATAGTTTAAGGCTTATTAAAGCACATATAAAAGTGTTAAACTAAAGAATTACCTGCTGTAAGAAGACAACTTGTGTCTGATCGGTTTAAAAGGCTTCCAAGCATTTTAGGATAGCTGCTTTTTTTCCTATAGAAATTGTAAATACAAAAACAGTTAAAAAAGTTGAAAGGGCTAACAACTTCAATAGCAGCTCAAACTTATATGGAGGCATAATCACTTAGCGTAACTCATACATACCCGTTGACCCAAATTATAACCCAACACGGCCCGATATGGTCATTCTTCAAAGATAGAAGTTAATAACAATGCTCATGCTCAGCGTGCTTAACCCATACATACCCGTTTGACCCAAATTATATATAACTCCAATCAATGTAATTAAACGGTACCTATTTGAATGAACCTGACCATGATTTTGAGACTCGGAGAAATATAATCAACCCCTAATTCAACCAACTTGATGTCCCAAACTTGAGTAAACCATGTAGTAAAGTCTGTTTTCTGGCGCTCAGTTCACTAAATGGCATCGAATAAGCCTAAAGGGCTAAAAGCAACACAAGCAAGCAGCCAACTACTATACCAATAGTGCATGGAATAATAAAAAATTGGGATGAAAATACCTGAAGTATTAAAACGACTTGTGCCTGATTTGTTGAGAGTGTCACGGACACCAGCTTTTTGTAGCGCTGCACACACAAAACATTTAAAAGGACTGCATGTATTAAAATTGTTACAGACTACAATTACTTGAAGTATGATGATGACTTCACCTGATCTTTTAAGAGAGCTTTTTTGAAGAGTTGATTCTTTTACTGGAAGAACTACAAACACAAGAACTTTTGAGAGAACATATAAAAACTGTATAAATAGAGTTTAAGGCTTGCAAGTCTAATTAGAAACTACCTGAAGTATGATGATGATTTGCATTTGATTTGTTGAGATGATTATCATGAACACTGCATACATAAATAATACGTCAAGGTGGTTTAAATGAGGGCACCGATGTAGAACTTAGTATTTCGTTACTTTGAAACTCCAATGAACTATAGATGTAATTATATCAATCCTATCCTAATAAATACCTGAATATGTATAATTCTTTAACATACACAAATACCTGAATTGTGAGTTCTGATGGTGAGTCGTACGAGAAGCTGTACCTAAGTTGTACCGAAGCTACCATACGAAGCCGCACTGAAGTTGTGCCAGAAACCGCACTTAAGCCGTACCGAAGCCGCACCAACTGAACTTGGGTTTTTGCCAATCATATCATGAATACCAGATAAATTGTCAACCTGAAGCAACGTAAAAAAATTATAACATATAATAAAATGTTTATACACATAAAGTAGTCAAGAAACTAAAATCCAATGTGAAATTACCTCCATGTTCATATAATTCATGACAGGTGCCAAATTTAAATTGGGTACTTGTTCTTGAACAGCAGCAGCTAACATCATAAATCCTTGTCGAAGAAATTTCACTTGAGCCTTCAGTAAAGGAACTTGAGGATCGTGCAATTCTGACTAAAAATTTTCCTGTGCAACGAACTGATCCTCTCCTTTCTGGTCCTTTTACTTTTGACAAATCATCATTTTCCCAATCAGAGGTATGGCCTCATTTGATTCTACTGAATCTATATAGGCTGGCAAGCGATTACTCTCTTTACATACAAACATAATTATATTGCTTGGAAGAAAGAGGGACAGGCAAAGTGATACCCAATGCTCACCTTATCATAACCGTATTATGACTATTTCCAAATATCAATGAGACTATACAAGCAAACTGTCAAAAATGATTGTTCCATCCAAAACCAAGAAATAACTATTCAAGGCCGAATACAGGCAACACTACCAGAGGTTTCTCTCCACATAACTAAGCCATAGATCCACCCCTGATAACATGTTATACAATACAAACTGCATTGTGTGCCGGTGCACAAACACAGAGGATAAATGCTTCAAACTAGACCAAGTATCATTCAAACATCCAGGGTACACCAAAGCTAATATAAATTCCCTTATCCAATCTCCTATCACATGCCAGATACACATATTATAGATGCACAAACCAAATAGTGAACCAAATAATAGTAAGTGAATTCCAGCACGCACACGTAATGACATTATTACATGACTTACTTGAACTATTTTTCTCCACTCAAAGGAAATTTAACACCTATAGATTCAACGCATAAATGTACAATAATCAAACATCTATCCAAAGCATAAACATCTAAGAAAATATTATCAAAAAGGCAATTTTTTTACCAAACATTATCAACGATAGTAAAAGACCAACCCCAGGCCCCAGCCAAAAGAAAGAGTATCAACCAGTTGATCAACACCGCCAACAAATAAGAACTATGCCTCACGGGTTTGGTTTGCCAAAACTAATATCGACCTTGCTTTTATTTTTCGCTGGTTACTTCTAGTACGTAATGATGTGAAGCAGACAATAGATCAGTCGCAAGCGGAGAACATAATAAGCGACAAATTAGCAATAATTAACAGTAAATAAAAGTAATAATCATAACTAAGCCTCAAGTTATATCATCCATAAACCTAATACACTCGTATAGCGATCAATTATAAACAAAATTAAACATACTGTAACTGAAAACTGTAGGAATAATCATCTCGAATCTTCAAATCACAAACAAAAACACCTAATAATCATATCGAATCTTCAAACAAAAACACCTAATAATCATATCGAATCTTCAAATCACATATTCACCGTCAAAAGCACAAATGACAGCCTAAATAAAAGTAATAATCATCTCGAAAGCTTAAATCAATGTAAATGTATGTTCACCATCATTTATGAAACAAAATTAACTAAAAACCTGCACGGACATCATACTAACAGTTAAAATCACAATCGAAAACCTAAGAATCACATTGATGCTTCAAATCACATATTAACCGTCACAATCACAAACGAGAGCCTAAATTAGCAATAACTAACAGTAATAATCATCTCAAAAACTTAAAAACCTGTACGGACATCACAATAACCGTCAAATTAACAGAATAATCATCTCAAGCTTCTAATCATATCTAACTAAAGAGTGTAACGGACATCATAAGCTTAACAAATATCAACTTCATAAGCTTACCGAGTTGAGTGCGAGGATGAGCTTCGATTAAACCCTAATGGTGTTGATTAAACCCTCACGGTGAGCTTCCTGTAAATAACGATGATTAAACCCTAATGGATTAAGTGAAAGTGATTTGGGGAAGTGAATTGAATGGATTGAGTGAAAGTGAATTGAGTGAAAGTGATTTGGGGAAAGTGAAAGTGAAAATGAATTGGGGAAAAAAGAGTGTAGTGTTGGATAGGACTTGGGGAAATGTTAATAAACGGTCAAATCAATTAAGTTAATAAAATGTCAAATCATAAGTGTAATTAATAGAAGTTCATAAAATGTCAAATCAAATAGGTTTTTTTTTTCTTTTTTTTTTTTCAAAAATGTCAAATTAAATAGTTTTGTTAAATATTAGAAGTAGGGGTGAGCAAACGGACCGGATTGATCGACAAAACCGACCGGACCGAACTGAAACTGAAGGACCGGCAGTCTGGTCTCGGTCTACTGTTTTTGGCAAATTTGGTCTTGGTGTGGTTCGGACCACAAACAGAAAATTTAGCTTTGTTGGACTGGACCGACCGACGGACTGACTAAGACCGGACCGGACCGACCACGTTCGATCTCAATCTCGGTCTAGGGTTTTTGTCGGATTCGGTCTCGGTCCGGTCCGGTTTTCACTAGATGAGCAGCCCTAATTAGAAGTAGTAAAGTTTTTATAAAATATTTAGTTAAGAAAATTTGAAGAGTAAAAGCCAATGTTTTAAAAACCGGTTTTTAATTGATCTGGCCGAGCCATCGGTCACACGCTTCAACCGGTTTGTTCGCTCAAAACCGCCTTCCGGTCATTCAACCAGTTCGCGGTTCAACAGGCCGGGTCAACCCGGGTTTTTAAACAATGGTAAAAGCAAACTTCACTTTACTACATTTAAAATTTAACGATCTTGTAAACAAAAACGAGCCTCACATTTACATTTTTCAACAAGTACAAATAAAAGGTAGACTTTTCTAACATCTTTTTTTTTATTTATTTATAAAAACTACACTTTTGCTCACACTTTTTAAAAAGTATGGGTAAAAGTAAGACTATTACTTACACTTTTTAAAAATTGTAAGAAAAAAATAAAACTATTACTTACACTTTTAAGAAGTGTGGGTAAAAATAAAACTTTTACTTACACTTTTTAAAAAAGTGTGAGTAAAACTACAATTTTTCTCACACTTTATGTAAAGTGTGTATAAATTAGACTTTTGCTCACATTTTTTAAAAAGTGTAGGCATAACTAGATTTTTGCTTACAATTTATGTAAAATGTGTGTATAAATTAGACTTTTGCTCACACTTTTCTAGAAGTGTAGGCATAACTAGACTTTTGCTTACATTTTATGTAAAGTGTGGGTAAAACTTAAGCTTTTGATTACACTTTTTGAAAAGAGTTGGCGAAACTAAACTTTTGCTTACATTCTTTTTTAAAGTGTAAGTAAACATGTACTTTCACTTACACATTTTTTTGTGTGTCATTAAAAATGGTGTCACTAAAAGTCCTTTTTTTTGTAGTGATCATTTAACTAGTTGTGTGGCTACCAATGACGCGTAGGTTAAACGTTATTCAATGCGTTTACACAAACGTAACCTAGTTCTCATCCTATCTAAAATATACGTGAACGTAGGAGATCAAACAAAAACAATGTGAACGCAAAGTGTCTACTCATTATTTACGAAGATGATGATCAACGTAAATACTTTGAGATGGATATTTTTGGAAGTCTACATGTTGAGAAAGAGGTTACCAGTGGTGACCTCTCTCCCATTATAAAAAAAAACTTTTTTTAGAGACTTGGGAATTATTGAAGATTTAGACGATACTGATGATAGTGAGAATGAATGCTAATTTTTCTCAAGACTTCATGGCCATCTATTATTTTGGCCAAGTGTTTTTAGTGGTCAAGAAGATTGGTTTATAATGGAATATGTAGTGTTTTGAATCTTTTAGTTAAAGTAGCAGTAGTTTAGAGAAGTGGCCTTGTTGTAAAATCAAAGTTGGTACTTGTTTAGGATATTTTGTTCAGTTTTCTTGCTTGATGTTTGTTTGGTTTTCATACATAATGTTTCTGTGTATGTCTTCAAAACAATTGATCATTTTGGATTCGTTTTGTCTTCCAAGTTTTGTAATAGTTTTTCATAGTCAATATAATTTTTTGCTTCTTCAAAGAAAAAAAAATGTGAAAGTGTTTATGATTTCCTCAATAATAACAAATGGTTCGATACATAATATAGTAAAGCATAGGCTATTCTTGAAGTGGGCTTGAGCCCAATATCTAAACTAATGTATAAACTATTGACTAACACTCCCTCGTAGTTTGAGCTGGAGGAAATCGGATGCTCGGGATGGTACAAAACTCTTCGAACAAAGCAAATGGCAAGCCCTTGGTGAAAATATCCGCGATACCGATAATGAGATGGAACATGGAGAACTCAAACCTGACCCGCAATAAGCAAATCACTAACAAAATGAATATCAATCTCTATATGCCAGTATGTTGATGCATAACGGGATTAGAAGACAAATACACCTCACTGAAATTATCATAGTAAACAAGTGTAGCAGAAAACAAAGGTGTATGCAGCTCACGTAAGAGGTTACGCTACCAACAGGTCTCAGCAACAACATTGGCAACGTCACGATACTCTGCCTTAGCACTATATCGAGAAACCGTCAGTAGACGCTTAGATGACTAAGAGAGTAAGTTGTTGCCAAGAAAGACACAATAACCCGAAGTCGACTGTCTAGTAGTAAGGCAACTAGCCCAATCCGCATCCGAGTAAGCAATAAAATATGAAGTATAAGAAGAATATAATTGTAACCCATGATCCAAAGTGCCACAAACATACCGCAAAATTGGCTTAAGGGCCGAAAAATGAGGTTCCCGTGGATCGTGTTTATAAAGACAAACCTGTTGCACAACATAAGAGATATCTGGACGAAGTGAACGTAAGATAAGAGAAGAGCACCTGTAAGACTACGATATAATGTTGGATCGAAGAACGGATGACCATCGGCACCCAGTTTGGACTCGGTAACAATAGGAGTCCAATTGGGGTTACAATGAACCATACGAGCCATTTCAAGAATCTCAGCAACATACTTACGCTACGATAAAAAAACATCCCTGAAGAATCACGCACAACAAAGATACCCAATAAATAATTAAGTGAACCAAGATCCATCATAGAAAACTTCAGATGCTTTAAACCAATAAGCTGTTGTAACAAAGCCTCAGAAGAAGCAGTGAGAATAATATCATCAACATATATGAGCAAATAAGCAGTTTCAGTCCCCTGTCTATAAATAAACAAAGATGAGTCACATCGACTGTGAATAAAGCCAATACGGGTAATATATGCGGCAAATCATGAAATCAAGCCCGAGAGGCCTACTTAATACCATAAAGAGACCTCTATAATAACCAAACATAATCAGGATGTGCAGAATCCCAAACCCCAGGAGGCTGATGCATATAAACCGTATTAGACAAATCACCATGAAAAAAGGCATTCTTGACATCAAGCTGATGAATCGGCCAATGATGAGAAGTAGACAGGCTAAGAACTGTTCGAATAGTAGTTCATTTAACAACCGAACTAAATGTCTCATCAACATAAGCACTTGACATCTGAGTGCGCCATTCGCCACCGCACAAGCCTTATAGCGACTAAGAGTACCATCGCCTAAGTACTTATGGCGAAACAACCACATACAACGAACAATTTTGGCATTCGTTGGTCGGGGCACAAGAGTCCAAGTTTTATTTTTAATAAGTGCATTATATTCATCATACATAGCATTTTGCCAATTTAGATCATTAAACGCATTAGTATATGATTTGGTAAGGGTGAAATAGTGGACACATAAAGATTTAGACGTGCAGGAGGTCGATTAGACCCGACACGTGTGACCATGAGGATAAATGAGACTTTAAAGTGTAATAACATCCCAATATTGTAACACCCCCAAAATACCGCAGCGGAAGATTGTGTCATTGGGGTGCTACTTCATAATACAAAGTACAAGTTATAGAAAACGACCTATAAATGAGACGTTTTGAAAAGTTACCATTCGATTAATGAAATCAGAGTTACAAACAATGAGGTCCCAAAGTATAATACAAAAATGTTTACAAAATGTTTCGAATGGTAAATGATAAAAGCGTAAGTCTTCAAAACATGTCGTGCGACTCTATGTTCCATGCAATAGCTATCGCCTTATTGACCTGAGATAAACATGCTAAAAGTGTCAACACAAAGGTTGGTGAGTTCATAGAGTTTGTTTTGAATAAGTTGAAAAGCCTTTAAAGAATGTTCACACAGCAAAGGCATTGTAAATCCACTCAGTTCCAAGTTCCGCCCATACAAAACTTGCAACCTGTGTGTTCACAACTCACTGCTAAAATATAGTACATCAATCATGTATGCATGTATCATAGTAGTTAAAAGTATAAATGTTACCGCAAGGGTCTTCCAACAACTTAATTTGGGATGTATCTAATTTAATAGCCTTCCAACAACTTAATTTGGAGCCACTAAATTAATGGTCATCCAACATGTTAATACAAATAAGCCGTAAAAACGTTTATTTATATTTTACGATCTTCTAATGTTTTGTCGATAACAAAAGTAAAATCATTTTAACGAAACAAATAGAGTACGTAAATAGTTTGAGTTAATAGTTTTCTAACACAATTAAGTTGTCACATAAAACACTAGAACAAGTATAAGTGATTTTATGATTTAGATACATATGTACAACAACTAGTGTTTACATATTGGGTTAAACATATACTTAAACTAAGTATACTAAAATGGGTAAAAACTAAGTGTATGCTAAAATGGGTAAATACAAGTAGATACTAAATGGGTAAAATACTAGCAAATGGTTTTGACCCATAACCCATGGTTTTATATATACCACTTAACCAAGTTCATTGTATCTAGAAAGAAAACCATGGATCAACCCATGACCCATGACCCATAACCAAAAATACCCATGGGCAAAGAGGAGCGGACCACGGATCCCTAGCTTTGTGCTAGCCGGATCCCTTGTGGTAGGGATTCGTGGGATCCGGGGAACAGTAGAGGTTTTTCCTTTATAAATAGTGAGCCATTTCTTCATTGTTTCTCACCCCCTTTCAATATACTTTCTCCCCTTAGTTAAATCTCACTAACCTTAGATCCAAGAGATCTATGTTTGTAGTTTTGTTTTTGTGTGATCTTTTAGGTTCCTCTTAAAGGCAAGATCACCACCTTTGAAGTCGAGCAAGCTCAAGTCCATGAGTTGCCATGCTTCCTCATCATCAAGGCTACTGAAGTCTTCTTGTTGATGATTCCTTTCTTTCTTCAAAGAAGTGTAGTGTTGAAGACATTAGTGAAAGATGTCTTAAGAGTCAAGACGAAGATATTAGTGAAGGGTACCTATCGTCTATAGGATAAAGCACTTGTGGTAGGTGCTTGGAAGTCAAGACTAAGAAGCATTAGTGAAAGGTGCTTAGAAGTCAAGACAAAGAAGCATTAGTGAAAAGTGCTTAGAAGTGAAGACACAAGACATTAGTGAAAGGTGTCTTGTAGATCTAGTCAAAGGCATTAGTGAAAGGTGCCTTAGATGTACATTCGATATGGTGTGTTTCGATGTACAAGATAGACTAGTATTAGATCCAAGGATATTGATATCCTTGATGATGTTGTAAAGGAGTAGATCTCCTTTGGGATTAGTCGTTGGTGTAGTGTGGTAGTAGTTCCTCCATTACAATGGAACTAGGTGCTTAGCCTAGTACCTAATAAAGGGTAGGCGACGTTGTGAAGGTGTAGTTCACCTAAGGTGTGAAAGAACTAGGTACTTAGCCTAGTACCTAATAAAGGGTAGGCGACGTTGTGAAGGATGAGTTCTCCTAAGGTGTGAAAGAACTCGGTGGTTAGCCTAGCACCGTATAAAGGGTAGGCGACGTTGTGTTAGGTGTAGTTCGCCTTGGTGTGAAAGAACTCGGTATTTAGCTTTGTACCGGAAAAAGGTTAAGCGACGTTGTGAAGGCTTCTCCGCCATAAGGAGATTGGTGTAGTGATTACGTAACTCGAGTAAGGTGACTCGGGGTGGAGTAGGCGAAGGTGACCTTGTAGCCGAACCACTATAAATACTTACGTTGTGGTTTTGTGCTTCTTACTCTAATCTTTTCATTACTTACCTTACATGCTTGTTTATCAACATCCAACACACACATCCACATAGATTGACATAAGTCGATCTAAATAGATTAAAAGGAAGTTTTAATTGGTAAAACTATTCAACCCCCCCTTCTAGTTTTCCACACAACAACTTAATTTGGAGCCACTTGTGTATGTATCTAATTTAATAGCCTTCCAACAACTTAATTTGGAGCCACTAAATTAATTGTCATCCAACAACTTAATTTGGAGCCACTAAATTAATTGTCATCCAACAACTTAATTTGGAGCCACTGAATTGCACGTACTGGGAGCCTCTTCCCAAAGATTAATGGTCATCCAACAACTTAATTTGAAGCCACTAAGTTGAATAACGCAATTAAGTATAATGCACTCAAGAATAACGCAAATAAGTTTAACACAATCATGTATAACGCAATCAAGTATAATGCAATCATGTATAATGCAATCAAGTATAATGTTTTGAGTATTTGTAAAAGTAAAAGCAATTAGTTGAGCATGTATCTCCCCCAAAAGTTTGTAAAACAAGTATTAAAAGAGAGGGCTATGATTCACCCGATAATAACCGATGAATGATACTAGAAAATTGGGCAGGCGCTTCGATCTAAATTCAAAAATCCATTTCCTAAACTATAAAAACCTCTAAATCACCTCATATCTACCCCATAACTATCCCAATAGCTTCAAAACAAAAACTCATCTTTAATATTGCCCGACTATTTTGCAAAAGTTTTGAGAATTTCCGCGAGACCCACGCCCAACCCACCATTGTGTAGCTCTTAATCCAACCGCGGAAATACAAAATAAACTAAATTTTACGTAGAGATACTTATGCCTTCAACTTATGCTATAACTCTGAGCCCTAAAATCAAGTATGGAAGGTGGCGACATCAAGGAGGAGTGGAAAATGTGTGTTTTTCTGTGTCATGAAATAAACTAGTTTTCTTTCTATTTATAGGAAAATATCCGAAAATATCTAGATATTTTGATTAATACAAGTGTTTAGATATTTTGATTTATGAATAGTGTTTGCTAGATATTTTTGAAAATATCTCAGATATTTTGAAAATATCTAGATATTTATAAATAGTAACTAGATATTTATATATTACGAAGACAGAGTACATTGTTTATACAAGAAAATTGTGTAAAAGTATTTACTTGTTTTTAATTTAAGGAATTAGTAAATAATAAAAATTACGGTGAATAGTAACTCGTGAATAGTAATTTGTGAATAGTAATTTTTCGGAAAAAAAGTTTGAGTTTAAATAATGACCCAAAATATGATGAATAGTAAAAATGAATAATAACAGTGAATAGTAAAAATGAATAGTAACAGTGAATAGTAAAAAAATGAATAATGACCCGAAAATGCGAATTGTTACAAATATCTAAGCAGTTTCAATCCTCATTAATAACAAAACATAAGATAGTAAAGCATAAATTATTCAAGAAGTTGGCTTGAACCCAATATCTAAACTAATGTATAAACTATTGACTAACAAATTACAAAAAAAAAAAAAAAAAATCAAACCAGAACTACACAACAAATAAAAAACGAAGATCAAAGAAACAAAAAAATGAAGAAAATTAAACCAGAACTACACAACAAATTAAAAACGTCAAAGACGACGATTGTAAATTATTTCAATTTAATCTTCAATAAAAAACACACAAAAATTCATTAGATTAAAATGATATCAAAACCTTGTTAGCGTGAATTACATTCAAATGAGATACAAAGGGTTGACTGAGTCGTGACGTGGTAGGAAACTCCTGTGCACGGTTCTAAAGGAAGGAATTAACCCACCTATTCCGCACCGGGAGAACGAGCCATTTGGCAAGGGTTATGAAATTGCAGAGGATTGATTCGACCAAATACCGAGTATGGGAAACATGCTATAGCACTAACTCTTGGTAATGTCAAAACCCGCTTTTAATGATGGCGTCAAAACCTGGGCAGAATTGAGCAAAGTTGCTAAACACGAGAAGAACTTGTTTGAAAATCAACATGTGTTTATCCCTTTTCTTTTGATACATTTGGTTTCTTAGCTCTGGAGGCGGGGAAGCTTTTGTCTAGGGTTACGCTCAACGGGTTGTGCAAAGTAATTATTCGACCCCCAAGACACAAAACTTCATTTTTAGTAGGATTGGTTTTGCTATCCAAAAAGGGTTGCACCGCAATTCTTCGTTTATCTGCCATCTTATTGTAACTGAAATTTCTTAATCTTTAGTATGTGTGTAATACTATATATCAAATCGAGGTATGAATTTACATTATGTATATTTTCTTACTCTAACATCTAACTTCTTGCTAGTTTAAGAGGAAGCACATTGGTAAAACTTTCGATTGGATATTCAAGCTTAGTGTGTGCAAGCTACACTACTACTAGTACATTTGAGGTTAGACTTTAAAAGCGTAGCTCAGTTTGACATCATTGGTGATTATCAAGATTTTGCATGATAAAAATAAGTAAACCAAAAACCATCCTCGTGCTTTCTCAAAATTGAAGGTGCACTCCCAAATGCAAAAACAATTCATGTGATGATTTTTGATGTACAATTATCGTTCTTGACATGAGAATAAATGATACTTTAAAAGTGTAATACGTCCCAGTCCAGGACAATAATTGTGCATCAATTTTTCTACATTGCGTGTACGCTTCCAAAAGAAATGTGCTATAATTTGGCCAAATCAGATACGTTTTTAGTTTTTGGCGAGACTAGACTAATAAGACCAACCTAAACCGGACGTGTATCCCTTACTACAAAGACCAAACTAAATGTGTTCGCCCCTTCCCCCACCAAAAGAATTGTTTGGTCTACAAATGAACTGAATGACTTATTTGGTTTGTGTGTGCCCTTTTTGCTTTTTATCTAATTTTGTAGGGTATATTTTTTGTTTTGAGTGCGGTACTCTAGCTACGACCTTCTTATGTCCTCTAGCTACGAGCATTTGGTCAATTTTTTGGTTTGACTGCAAGATGTTAGTGCGGTCCTTTAGATGAATTTATATTTTTCCTTTAAAAAAAAATGAAAAGTTGTTTAGATTAAGCTATTTTCAAATATTTTTTCTTTTTTAAATCAACTATGTTTTCCATATTGGATCTTTGTACGTTTTAATTCATTTATACGGTTTTATCCGTTTTTGTACGTTATCATTTGTTTTTATCCATTTTTATACGTTTCATCCGATTTTGTTACGTTTTTTACGTTTTCGTATGTTTTTTTACGTTTTCGTCTATTATTTTACGTTTTCCTATGAGAATTTACGTTTTAGTATGTTTTTTTACGTTTTCGTCCATTTTTTTTACTTTTTCGTTTGTAATTTTACGTTTTCGTCTTTTTTAGTTTTTTAACGTTTTAGTCTGTTTTTTACGTTTTCGTCTATTTTTAACGTTTTCATCCGTTTTCTTACGTGATAACTTGAGAAAACGTAGAATATTATATAAAAACGTACAAAACTTACGAAATCATATGAAAACCGACGAAAATGTGAAAAAAGGATGAACATGTAAAAAAATTGACGAAAACGTAAGAAACAGACGAAAACGTAAAAAAACAGACGAAAACATAAAAAATGGACGAATATGAAAACATAAAAAAACAGTCGAAAAAGTAAAAAATGTATGAAAATGTAAAAAAAACATATGAAAACGTAAAAAAAACATATGAAAACGTAAAAAAAACATACGAAAACGTAAAAAAAGATGAAAACGTAAATAAATGGACAAAACGTAAAAATACGGACAAAAGTGTAAAAAAGGGTCGGAAACGTAAAGAACGGTCAAAAACGTTAAAAAACAGTCAAAACGTAAAAAAGTAGACGGAAACATAAGAAAATCAGATGAAAACGTAACAAAATAGAGGAAAACATAAGAAAACGGGTGAAAACGTAAAAAAAGGACAAACACGTAAAAAACGGATAAAAAACGTAAAAACAGATGAAAATGTATTAAAACGAACGTATAAAAAGTGAGAATGAAAAAAATGAGAAGAGTATAATGAGTTTTTCAAATTTATAGTTAAAATTTAGAAAACGAAAATTTCACATTTTTAAAAAATTGTTAAAAAAAATGTGTAAACAAACAAATTTTCAATTTTCACTTTTCATATAAAAATTTTCCTAAAACAATAGCAATGTTCGCCAACTAAACAACTCCTAAAATTCTAATTTACCCCAATTCAGTTTGCAAATTTGATTTTGCAGGGATACAAAACATGAGGCACTTTATTTTGCATACTCAAAAATTCTTGCATACTAAGGAATAAATCCCAACCTTCCATCTAATTTGATCTAATGGTGGGGATTAACCTAAGATTTAATATGTCTAATCCTAAGTCCATGTTTTTTTCTTGTCTTTTTATCTTTCTTATTTATTTTCTCATTATTTGTAATTTTTTTAATCACTTTTTTTAATTTCACGTTTTTTTGTTTTTTTTTTTTTTTTCGTCGATTTTCAATACATTTTGTCCGGTTTTCCGCTTTTTATCGTTTTTCGTCTGTTTTCATATGCGTTTTCGTCCGTTTTCTTACGTTTTTCGTGTTTTCTTCGTTTTAGTCCGTTTTCTTACGTTTTTCTGCTTTTCTTACGTTTCGTCGTTTTCATTCGTTTTCCCGTTTTGTTACGTTTTCGTCAGTCTTGTTACGTTTTCGTCTGTTTTCTTACGTTTTCGTCCGTTTTCTTATGTTTTTGTCCGTTTTCTTACGTTTTTGTCCGTTTTCATACGTTTTCGTCCATTTTCTTACGTTTTTGTCCGTTTTCATACGTTTTAGTCCGTTTTCATCCTTTTTCTTACGTTTTCGTCTGTTTTCTTACATTTTCGTCTGTTTTCATACGTTTTTGTCTATTTTCTTACGTTTTCGTTTGTTTTCTTACCTTTTCTTCTGTTTTCTTACGTTTTTGTCCGTTTTCTTATGTTTTCGTCCGTTTTCATACGTTTTCGTCCGTTTTCTTACGTTTTTGTCCGTTTTCATAAGTTTTCTTACGTTTTCTCCTGTTTTCTTACATTTTCGTCCGTTTTCCTATGTTTTCGTTCGTTTTCGTCCGTTTTCTTACGTTTTTGTTCGTTTTCATACCTTTTCGTCTGTTTTCTTACGTTTTCTTCCGTTTTAATACGTATTCAACTGTTTTCTTACGTTTTTTTTCGTTTTCTTACATTTTCATCGTTTTCATAGGTTTATATAGGCTTTCATCCGTTTTTTTACGTTTTCGTCCATTTTTAGACTCTTTCATCTGTTTTTAGACATTTTCGTCCGTTTTCGTCCATTTTCATCCGTTTTTATACGTTTTCGTCCGTTGTCAGATGCTTTTTTTTCGTTTTCATACGTTTTTATATGCTTTACATTCGTTTTCATACGTTTTCGTTCATTTTTTTCAGTTTTTATACGTTTTCGTCTATTTTCATATGTTTTCAAGCTTATTATTAAACTTTATTATATTACATGTCTAATATCAATTGTGATATTTTATTATAAAAAAGTTAATATCTAATATCACTTGTGATATTTCATAAACAAACAAGTATGTTTTTTAACCTTTAATATCACCTGAGATATTTCATTGCTCAGTATATTTTTATATATTATCACCTATGTGTTTTCTAATATTTTTATAATTTTCAGTTACAAGATAGTTTTGTGTCTTTCATCGCAATTGACAAGCGCATATTTTGTTAATGCAATCAATGTATTATACTCTTAGTAGAAATATTATGTCAAAATTTGTTGCTTTTGATTTTGAGAATATATGTCAAGTCTCTATTTTCATAGTTTGCTTCCTTTTTATTCATTTTGATATTTTTAAGTGACACTTATTTATCTCTTGTGTTATAACACTGTAAGAAAGATGAACATTATTACACTATTCATCATATATGTGTTATCAGTTGTGATACTCAACTAATAATGTGAAATATTAAATTCATACCAAATGTGATAAGAATTTAGTATTTTTACCAAGTATATATGAAAGAAATGATAATAAACATTACTTATTATGTTACTATGATGATTCTGTCCATTTTTTTATTTGTGTTTTTGAAAATACTTAGGAAGATTTTTGTGTTTTATGATAATATGAAATATTAGAAAATGTGTTTAACTAAAAACAAAAGATGTTATGAAACTTTTGTTAGACTTGTGGTGGATTTTTCTATTTAATGGATACATTGTGCATGTTTCGATAGGTTTTATAGCGGAATTTAAAATATCTATGGTTGAATCAGCAAACTAAAGAAATTATGGTTGAAGAAAGCACACATCTTTATAAACAAATTGAGTAAGCTCGAACACCTAACATGATATCACAGGTGATATCACATGATATCACAAGTGATATCATTGGTGATATCACAAGTGATATAAACTATGATATCACACATGCTATCACCGGGAATATCACACATGATATCACAGGTGATATCAATGGTGTTATCACACATGATATCACGTGTGATATCACAAGTGAGGTGATATCACTGTGATATCACAAGTGTTTGAGCTTCCTCACTTTGTTTATAAAGATGTGTGCTATCTTCAACCATAATTTATATAGTTTGCGATTCAACCATAAATCCGCTATAAAACCTATCGCATGCACAATGTATCCATTAAATAGAAAATCCACCAAGTAACTAAAAATATCATATCTCTTGTTTCAGGTTGAAAAACTTTTATAATATTTCATAATATCATAAAACACAAAAATCTTCCTAAATATTTTCAAAAACACAACCACCATATTCTTAGTTGAGTATCACAACTGATAACACATACATGATGAAGAATGTAATACTTTTCATCTTCCTTACATTGTTATAGATAAATAAGTGTCACTTACAAATATCAAATGAAAAACATATGAAAACGGACAAAAACGTATAAAATCGAATGAAAAACATATGAAAACGGACAAAAACGTCTGAAAACGAACAAAACGTATAAAAATAGACAAAAATGAATAAAAACGGAAGAAAACGTATGAAAACGGACGAAAACATATAAAAACGTCTGGAAACAGACGAAAACGTCTAAAAATGGATGAAAACGTAAAAATCGGTTGACAACGTATGAAAACGTCTGAAAATGGACGAAAACATATAAAAACGGACGAAAATACATGAAAACGTAAAAATACAGACAAAAACGTCTAAAAATGGATGAAAACGTAAAAATCAGTTGACAACGTATGAAAACGTCTGAAAATGGACGAAAACATAGAAAACGGACGAAAATACATGAAAACGTAAAAATACATACAAAAATGTCTAAAAACGAACGAAAATACATGAAAACCTAAAAAAACAGACAAAAACGTATGAAAATGGATGAAAATGGCCGAAAGCGGACGAAAACAGACGAAAACGTATGAAAGCGTAAAAACACGTCTAAAAACATATAAAAAATGGACAAAAACGTATGAAAACGAACGAAAACGTAAGAAAACGAACGAAAACGTATGAAAACGAACGAAACGCTCTAAAACGTGAAGAAAATGATACGAAAAGTCGAAAACATGACAAAACGTATATAAACGGACGAAAACGTCGAAAACAACTAAAATGTTCTAAAACGGACTAAACGTATGAAAAACGAAAAAACGCGTCTAAAACATACAGAAACGTAGATAAACGTATGACGCATTTAAAAACGGATGTAAACGTATCTAAAACGGGATGAAAACAGACGAAAACGTCCGAAATCAGACTGAAAACGTAAAAAAATGATGAAAACATATGAACACGAACGAAAACCGTAATAAAACGTATGAAAGCGTATGAATACATATGAAACGTATGAAATCGGAAAAAAAAACTTGAAAAAAAAACGTGAATTTAAAAAAAAAAAAATAACGAAAAAAACGTGAACTAAAAAAACGTCAATTCCAAAAAAAAAAAAAAAAAAAAAAAAAAACTTAAAATAGTAACGTGAATTAAAAAAAAAACATGAATTTAAAATATTAACCTGAATTCAAAAAAAAAAAGAGTAAACACAAAAATAAATAAGAGTAACAAAAAGAGAAAGAAAAAGGATAAAAAAACATGGACTTAGGTTTAAGTATTAAATCTTACAATCCTTAAACTAGATGGATGATGGAGATTTGTCCCTTGATAAGCACCAAAATAAGAGTAAGCATTTCTTCTGCAAAACATCAAAATATCTCCCAAACCAAAGATAATAAAGCCCCGATATTTATTTCAATTTAAGCCCGCCTTTCATTTCCCCCCTTTTTATTATCCCTCCTCTTCTTCACTCCCATCACTAAACCTAAATCTATAAAAACTTCAATTCCAATTTATCATTTTAATCCTAATTACAGGTAACCATACTTTTATTCATCACATCAATTGATCTATCGAATGATTGTATCATTATTTAACCATTTCAAGTAACCATTCTTGATTTCATTCTATGTTTACTGTTCGATCTGTGTTGTTGGGTTTATTATCTTCGTTTCGTATCGAAAGTGAAAATTTTTGTTGTACCCACCTAGGGTTTATGTTCAATGGAATTGTGGTAGTAAAGGGGTGTTTGTTTATGCTTATATAGCCGGCTTATGACTTATTTGGTTTTCGGCTTATGTTTCGTAAGCTCACTTTTTGTGGCTTATTTTGAAACTTTTCGGCTTATATAAGTTGAAAAGTGTCCAAAGTTTCAAAATACGCCACAAAAAATGAGCTTATGAAACATAAGCCCAAAACCAAATAAGCCATAAGCCCGCTACATAAGCCGAAACAAACACCCCTTAGGTTGAGCTTATTAGAGTTGAGCTAAATATTTTACAAAGTCTGGCCCGTGACTCGAAACTGAAAATTTTGTTTAACCCACCTAGGGTTTATGTTTAGGCTAAATATTTATGTACTTTTGTTTAATGGAATTGTGATACTAGGTTATAGGGATGAGCAAGATTCGACCCGATCCCGAACCGGAACCGAAAACGTACCGTACCATCGTATTGATTCACATGATATACGGTAGGTACCGAGACTAGCGAATAAGGTGAAAAAATTCGACCACTAATTCTAACGGACCGGTACCAAATTGGGAATTTCCGAAAAAGGGAAACTCGATTCCCGTACGCGGTATCCGAATCCCATTCGGCACGGTACCGGTACCACTAATTTATGCTCGGGAAAAAATCGGTATCACTAATTCGGTACAGGATTGGTACGGGGACCGTGCTCATCCCTACTAGGTTATAATATTAGGAAAAAAATTGTAGCTTTTCTGTTTCGGCTTATATAGCCAGGTTGTGGCTTATTTGGTTTTGGGCTTATGTTTCGTAAGCTCACTTTTTGTGGCTTATTTTGAATCTTTTCGCCTTATGTAAGCTGATTGTAACATAAGAAACTTATATAAGCCGAAAAGATTCAAAGTAAGCCACGAAAGTGAGCTTACGAAACATAAGCCCGAAGCCAAATAAGCCATAAGCTGTCTATATAAGCCGAACCAAACACCCCCTAAATATTTTACAAAGTTTGGCCCGTGACTCAAGCTCTTACTTGTGCTTGTTTTGGTCAGTGTTTGTGTTTTTTCTGGGCTGCCTTTTGGTCTTTAGGAATGTTGATATGGCACGGGTTTCTCCGGTTTTTATTGACTGTTGTATTCATAGATCAATGGAATCAGTATCCGAGAAAAGTTATAGAATTTCAACGTTGTATTAAAAAATGCAAATTTTATAAGTTGACGTATTTTTTTTACACGACCTTCTTATGTTTTCACTTAAGTGTATTTGAATTCCCACTTAAGCTTTAGATTTCTAATAGCAACAACTAAAGACTATAGCTTGTACTTTGTAGATTAAAACTAGATCGCTTTTGGGGTCACAAACCTAAACCATAGGTCGGCAGGTAATCTGGTTTATCGGGCTCATTGAGCAATCATTACTCATGAGATTTAACTCGACCAAAACACATTCTGTTTGACTTTTTTGTGCACCGAATAATTCAATCTTTTTGCTGATGTGGATAATATCTTAATGCTCTTGTACAAGTATTCTCGTTTTGTATTATTTGTCTTTCTAAGTAGCTGATATATTTGCAGATTCCTGTTTGTGTCGATTTGCTTGATTTGATTATCATGGCAAGCATTGATCAAAAAACACACGAGGGAGAACAAACCGTTATAAAATCATCACTTGAAAGCAATTTACCTGTGGCTGGTAAATCATGCCCAGTGTCTTCCACTCCAGTTAAAAAGTTGCAGATCCATGAAAGCCAGCGTCTTGATGCTCACTTTGTGTCTCCGACACCAGAAAAGACCGAGGAGACATTGAACAGTAGGGTCAACAAGGAAGTGGCTGAACTCCCTGAAAAGTGAGTCTTTTAGTACGTACATTATGCTCTGGAGAATATAGTTAAACTCGGTATATTTTATAATTGAATAAATTTGTGTTTTTACCAGGTACAAATCTCTTTCAGAGCTTTTTGGTCGTATGACTACTTCACTAAGGCTGGTCGGTCTGCGTAAACAGTTGCCTATTTTTCGTAATATATTTCGTCAAGTTGAAACTCTCACAGGAAGGTAATAGAAAAATGGAGCCTGTTTTTCTTTTTGAATTGTTGTTGATCTGTAAACTTCTTGACCTGACCCTTTAGGAGCACTTTATTTCGTTCTTGTAAGTCGTTTTAAGATGGATTTCTACAAAAGGATACCATACGTATATAAACAGGGGCATTGTGTAGAAAGGTGACATACTTTAGGTGGATTTTTACTTAATGTAAGGAACTTTGTTTTCAGCTTTAAAGTCAACATCAGGAAAATAGTCGACATGGTTAGAGACTCAAAGTTAGTCATAGTCATCTGCCGTGCATCTGTTTTACCGCTTAACCGAATTAAATCGTGTTTATTTAGAGTTGGTCACCATAAATCAGTTTGTTTGAAAGTTAATTGTTATACTATTTTCGCCTAACGTAGGCTACTTATCTATGCGCTTTTTATCAATATTGTATCTGTCCTCTTTTTTATTTGTAATTCTTTGTCAATAAGTTTGTACAGAAGCATATGAGCGTCAAAAGAATTGATCACATCTATTTTTTATTTTTCAGGAAGTTTTCGTATAAAAATCTTGCACAGATAAAGTTCATTCTCCCTGAGGCTGTTCAGACTGAAAAGATCTTACTGCACAATAAGAAAACTTTGAGTGTGGAGCATGACATAAAAGTTACGTTGAATTTTGATGTTGTAGAAGGTCACATTGAACACTCTGCTTACATAGCTCTTTCACACACATTTTCCAATAGGCTCTTCAAGTTGGTCAATAAACATTCAGAGGTAAAATTTTCATATCTTCAGTCACCTGGCTTTAAAAATTACATTTTAAAATAATCTTTTGTCTTAATCGACTTGATCATAAGAGGATCTTGTTGTTCTGTCGGCGAGTATTATACTATCGTCATGCTATCTGAGATGTGTATATTTGAGTTTTCATGAGCCCAAAACGCTGTTTAACAGTGATACTTGACCGTAACTAGAAGTGAATGGGTGTATGTTAAGCATTCAATTAAGTTAACTGGATAAAAAAAGGTTAGTAAAAAGTGGAATGGGTTCAAAGGGTCAAACGGGTTGGAAGTTGTCCAAAGTCTATTGCCGAGGCACACTACCTCTTATAATTTTATATTCAGTGATTTAGATCATTAATGTGATATGATATCGCTTTTGTAATCAGAATTGAGACATTAATTGTTTATAAAATACTCAAAATAGACAAAATAATGTTTGTGGGTCAAAACGACTCGGCCCTGTCGGTTTTGACTCCTACTAAAAATGACTTATTTCAACCAAAACCCATTTCGAGCAATATAGTAAAGGATAATATTTGCTTATTATGCTTACAAGTCAATATTGAAATAGGGATTTGATGTACCTGAGGCTGAACTTCCAGAGCCATTTAACCAAAGAGAGATCACAGTTTCTGTTCCCGCATTGCCTGAGGAGTCATCAATTGAAACACTACCTAATATCGCTGAAGCTGAGCTACTTAACCCTTCCCATTTGTCTCCATCTTTTAAGAAACGCTTTTCAACAAAAGTTGTAGAGGATTCTGCAAAGACTGAACTCTTATTGTCTCCAGTTTTACCTTCTATTAAATCTGATACTACAACTGATAAAGACACTGCAGTTAGTTCAAGTTTGGAATCAGTCAAGAACGAGAAACCTCTCCAAGCTGTTAATGCAGAGACACCAATGAAAATTCCGTTGATACCTAGGGAGATAAGTGTTGAAACCCCTGACCTGTCAACTCCAAAGAGATCAGTGCCTACTGAAGATAAGAAGCTAAAGAGCGTGCTTAGCCAGAAAGCAATGACAAACAATTCATTCACAAAGAGGTCCTTGAATTTCTTGAATGATGATGAAGGTGAACTTTTGAGGGAAAACCACTTCTGCAGGCGATCCTTTTGCAAAGGTACGGTTTTAGCTTTTGTGAGTCACCCTTGAGGTCAATATTTGATTCTAGCTTGACATTGTGATACCATATATGATTCAGGGTGCACGTGTACATGTTACATTCGTTTACATTCTTAAAGCTCCTAAGAAATTTACTATTTTGCTGTTAGGTGGAAGAAACTTCCGAAAATGATGTCATTGCACAAACTGGATTAAAAGCATTTCAACCTACATCTGATTGCTTAAATGATATTGTTGAGACAATTCACAACGTATCTCGATCTACACAATGTTCTTTTATCACACAAAGCGAACTTGCTTACAAAATCTTGGTGAATAACTTGGACATCGTGGAAAGGGGTATGCACAAATTTGTCGTATTTTGTCTAATCTGATATTAATATGTTTATTATTACGTTCATAATCAAACTTTTTATTTCTTTGAGCAGAAGAGATTGAAGAGCACCTCGAGGTTCTAGTGAACAAGGCACCAGACTGGATTACTAAGAAGGTCGATCTCAGCGGGGATACCTTGTATTAGTGAGTACTCTTTATTCTTAATGATCTACACTACATTGTAGAGCTGGCAAGATGGGCGGGTCGAGTGAATACTTGAACGGGTAACATGTCATAAGAGGTTCAGGGTCAAAGTATAAATTATCAGTGCGGGTTGAAACGCCTGGTCGCTTTTGGCCAACCCCAAAACCAGTTATAGACTTATTGTTCATTAATAAGACTTGATGCATCAAATATGATAGAATAGTTATTTATATTTCTTACTTAAGCGATTTAGGAGGCTGCAGAGATTAAATTATACTTTGGGTGACTTTCAACCCATTTGACACGTTTTCTCGTAAAATGTTTTTTGGATCAAACCTAACCCAAGGTGACCCGTTCACAAGTAATCTGGTTAAAATTGTCACCTATTTTTGTTGCTAAACAAGACATCTGGAGGATGCTTGGCACTTTTGTTGTGTTATAGTTTTTGCTCATATTCTTGATCACCGCTAACATACTTCTTGCGTTATGCAGTTTTAACAAAGGGATGGATTTGAAGTCAGTCACTGTAATGCTTACATAATTACACAACCAAGATTTTCAAGGTTTGTAGTCCACCAATAGTTTGTTTAATTTGTCCGTAGTAATGGGTGGTTTAAAGTCATAAATGACTAGAATCGACCCATTCATTAGTAAATACGTAGTATATCAAAACTGCCCACTTTTTTTTTTGTCTGTATGTCCTCAAAAGCTTTGATCATAGTAAACTCCAAACAAATTCTATGTAATAACTGTGGCTCGTGTTTTCTCTTTGAACAGGTTACTGTCTGCGGGTTCTAGCTATAATTTATCATCTTCCGGTCTCGGTAGCTTTAGCCAACTCGTAGAAAGGTTTCATGGTGAAAAATGTAGGAAATTATGCAATTTCCAGCCTCTAGATTATATTGTTTGTGGGAGTTTATGCTAATTTAAGACTTATTGAGAATTTCTTGTTTAATTTTAAATGGAAACTACTCATCTGAGTTGCATGCTAGTGTTATTTTTCTTCCCATATTCATACTGATATGGCGATATTCTATCTAAATTTATCACATATTTACTGTTTGCTTGTGTTTTGTAAGTGTAAGTTTATTTTTAATGAAATTTTTAGAAAGTGTTCTAATTGTTTGGTTTATGAAAGTAATTTTTTAATATCGTAAGTAAATATGAAAATAAGATTGATTTACATGCATCAAATACATAATTAACTAACCAAGATCTTCAAAAGGTGTAACTAATCATATATTGTAAAAGTCTTCAAGATCTTCATATAAAAATACATCACAATAATATTTAAATGCCAAATTTAATTCATTTGGTATTGTGATAAATACCAATATTTTCAGTATATATGTTCACATCATCTATGCAAACCATCTTTTTATGTATGCAAAAATGAAGAAAAACAATAAAATGAAACTATTGTTTGTTCTTCTGGTTCTTACTGCCACATTTGCACCAGCAGCTAAAGGTAAAACATATAATTGGTTTTGTTGTATACAACACAAGCTTTTTAAACTTCAAATATGTAATGTAATTTAACATACGATATGAGATGTGTTCTATCAATAGAAATATAATGTATACATTTTCTTGTTAGTAAAATACAGGTTCCGAACCAAACGGTGATGGAATAAAGTATTGTACATATGTCGCATGCAAAATGGGAATAGGTGATGGATTTTGCACCCATGAGTGATCCCTCGTGGTTGGACCCATGGTAACTGTTTGTATCTTCCGGGTCAAAAAGGCGTTACTGATAATTGTTGTTGCTTTACTCCTTGAAATCAAACGAGATCCTATTTGTGTTCTCTTGTCCATGAGTTTTGGATGTATGTATAGTGTTTTTTTGCCAATTTATAAAAAGAATGGTTTGTCGTGTTTTTGGTTTTGTGATATTATAGCATAAGGTCGTTGTTTGTGCGTGCTTCTACTTCGTTTGTCGTGTTTGCAATCTGGATGTTCATGTGATTGTGAAATGTCAAATTCGTTGACCCTAAAATGTTCATGTTTAGCGAGAACCAAAATAGCTCTATTTCAAACTAGCACATTGGTAATTATTATGTCCTTACATGGTAAGGAAAACAAATGGATGACTTCATTGAATATAAATGAGCCGCAGTTTTCTACCGGCATCATATTACATGTTATTCATGTTACTTCGCATGAGCAAGTAGGCATTTGGTATAGCGATAGCAAACCTGTGTTAAAAGTTGCCTCAAGAATCGAAATGTGAGTTCAAGTCCCATTGGAGCCAAACTGATTGTGAGTCTGCTATTAATAAGAAGTACTTTCATTTTGTTCTTTCATTTTGACATGAGTTTTTTATAGCAAAATTGCTCTTTTAACTAGGAGTATGACGAAAGTTATTAAACAAATGGATGACTCGAAGTTTTCTAATGGTTAGTACATGTTATTCATGTTGCGTGAACAAGCATGTATTTTGTCTAGCGATATCAAACATGCTAAAAAGTCGTCTCGAGAATTAAATTGATGTGTTAGTGTGAGGTCAAGTCCCATTAAGGTCAAAATGATGTGTTTGCTATTAAAAAAAACTATATTCATCGCAACAACTTTCAATTAGTTTGTCAACGACATGTTTATGTCGTTACTTAATATACTTTACACCATTTGCTAAGCAACGCATCAATCATGTGATTTACCTATATTAGAATGAGTTTTATCACAATGAGTTTTATCACAACGACATGTTCATGTGATTTATGTCGTTACTTAATATACTTTACACCATTTGTTACCTTTTTTTTTGTAAAAGCTTAGAATGAGTTTTATCACAATGAGTTTTATTTGATAAAACTTTGTTTTAAGTTCTTGGAAAAAAAAAGGTAAAAGAATATTAAAATTTGTTTCTAAAATAAGTTTAAATGTTTGATTCTATGTGATAAGACATCATCTTCACGTGTAATGGACTTATTTTCACGCAGCATTCACGGGCTATTAGGATCAGGTTGACTCCGACTCTAAACCCGATAAGCCTTATAGGATCGGGTTTAAAAAGTTTATTAGGTTGATTTGACCTCGAACCCAATAAACCATATTGTTATAAGGTCACGTTGGGTTGAGATATTTATCTTATCGGGTTATCGGTCAACCGATAACACCGAAAGATATTATTTATCTTTTTGATATAAGTTTAGAAGCCCAACAATTTTTTGTGATTCGCTTACTAGTACTCCATAATCCTTAGCTACCAAGTATACCAGCCTAATCCGTGTTGATTTTTATATTTTATTTAATTTTAATTTTGTTGTTGTTGTATTTGTGTATTTAGTAGTATCCGTGGACCTAACGACACCACTTTTGCCGACGGTATCACATTTTTGATGCCAAAGATAATGATAAAATGTTGCTAAAGGAATTCTGATGCCATAGAAGGTTTTGCTGACATGATAGCACTTTTTGCAAACGGCACCACGATACCCGATACTTTAGTATTTGTTTGATGAATGATTTTATTAAAGAGTTAAAGGTGACGTGAAGTTGAAATAGCGGTGGTAACTGTTTAAATGGTGTAAAACCAAAAATGACAAATATAACGCGGGCAATAACTTAATGGAATATTTATCAATTTCAAGCTAACGAAAAATTTAAATCATTGATTAAATATCCAAAAGTTTATTTGTTCTTTAATGATAAATAAATTGCACGAGCATATTATGAAACTATGAGACTTTATAGCACGGTTGTAACTTATCTTTCCATTTTTATTTGTGTGGGTTTTAACTTGGTTTGATAGTCACTATTAGTATTAGCTAGTTTGGTGATTGCTAACAATGGTAGATCTTATGCCTAGTGTTGGTCGGGGTTCTTCCGCAGGTATGCCTCAAGCGAGCCTTCTTTTATATGGTTTTCTCCGTAGGAATATGATAGTAGACTCTCACTAACTACACTACCTATTTGTACTAACCCATTTGTTCTAAAAAACTTTCACCTTAAATTTATCAATTCACAATGGTTGCAAAAAGATAATAGTTAGATGTTTGTATAGTATCCCACATCGCCATTGCAAAGGCCAATAGAGGGATCCTTATAAAACAAGAAGCCAAACACCAACTCATGAGCATATGTTTTTGGCCTTTTGATATGATAACTTCGATGTTGTTTGTTATCTAATTACTAGTTTTAATACTTTGTTATTTTTTTTGTCTTTGTGAGCTTGCAATGAGTTTTATTTGATGGAAACTTTGTTGCAAGTTCATGGGAAACAAAGATAAAAAGAACATTAAAATGTGTTTCTAAAATAAGTCTATATGTTATATTCTATGTAATAGACCTCGTCTTCACATAATGGACTTATTTACACGCCTAAGGGACCTTGAATCGGATTTTGCAACATTTAGTAATTCGCCTTTTTTTTTTTTTTTTTTTTTTTTGTTTATTTGGTGATCAGTTTTATTTTAGATAAGTTAAAGCAGATATAATGTGGAAATAACTTAATGGGATATTTTTCAATTACAAAACTATTTACACTTTTATTTTGGTAAATAAATTGCTAAAGTATTTGGTGAATTGGTGATCAGTTTTATTTTAGATAAGATAATTCATTGATAAAGTATTTACACTTTTATTTTGGTCTTTAATGGTAAATAAATTGCACGACCATATTATGAAACTTTAATGTACACGGTTGTAACTTATCGTTACATTCTTTAAATGTAGAAACTAATAAAATTCATGACACTATTTGGCCTGTTTGGATTAGGGTATCCGCCAGCGTTGCAGTGGCGGGCGCTATACAATTAAAATATTCAACGATTTTTTTAGATCTATATTTTACAATACAATAGATATACGGACGACGATAATTTTAGTTTTGAATCTTTGTTATGCACAAAATTTTCATATAAAAATTGTAGATTATCCACGTGATGTGGTGACAATAATGAGTTTGTAGTATGTATATCAGAAATGGATGAGATAAGTTAGTTATCATTAAATAATAACACCATAGCGACTTTTAAAAATCACTTACATTATACTAAGAAAATTTAGTTCTCAAAAATAATGTTTGTTAAATTTGTCCCACATAAATGGATGATACAAGTAAAAGATTACTTATAAAGATAAAGTGAAAATAAATATACAAAAAATCATATTACTTTTAAAGAGTATAATTATTAATATTCAAATATATATATATATATATATATATATATATATATATATATATATATATATATATATATATATGATAAAGATCAAATAAAAAGACAAATATCCGTAAAAAGATAAAAAAAAAATTCAAAAATGGTTCTCGAAAAATTCCCAAAAATTCCACAAGATCGGGGATGATGTGCGAAAAAGTTGTGAAAAACTTTTTCTAAAAGTGGATATTTTTCCGAAAACAATTATGAAAAAATACGCTTGCGATTAAATCGTTTTTTTCATCAAAAATTGGTTTTTGCACCCAACTTCTTTTGACTTTTTCATCAAAATAACATTGCACATCTAACTAAAACAAGTTGAAAATTTTGTGCATCAAAATTTTTCATCATCAAAATTAGTTTTGTGCATTAAAAAAAACCTATCAAAACTCGAAATTAAAAAAAATATTTTCACAAAAGTTTTATGCACCAACATACCCGATCTTGTGGAATTTTTTGGAATTTTGGAGATTTTTTAAAAATATAAATCTTTTATTATTTTTACGGATATTTGTCTTTTTATTTTAACTTTACCCTATATATATATAGCACTTAGCACTTAGCATTTTGCACCTTTGCATCATTTGCTTTAAAAAAATCGTCCGATTTTTATAAAACAAAGTTTTTAGTATTTACGGTAAGTTTTATTAAAAATTCCAAAAGGCGGCGTATGTTGATTCTCTCAAGACTCTCATGATTTAATAATATTTTTTGAACATTATATTTTAGTATGCATTTTTAAACTCTATTGATTTAACAATATCGTTTTCGGACGACTTTTATGGACTAGCCGAACCGTGGTAACTCGGTTCGGTTGAACCGATTCCGGTTCCGTCTTTTTTAAAACAATATGTACCATGAACTTGTTTACATATAAATTGCATGAAGATTTGTGTGTTTTATTAGTTTGTACAATATGTATAATAACAAGTAATTTTCATATTAGGAGTGTTTTAAAAATAACATTTATTAGGTATTTATTGTTATGTACGTTTTTTTTTTATATTAAATTACTTTGTATTTTTTTTATTATTTTTAAAAAAAAAAAAACATGTCTAAAAAAAGTGCTTTAAAGTGTTGCAACAAATGCTATTATAGATGTACTTATTAAAATTTGCCATTATTAGCAAGTGTTGAATCTTAATTTTTTAAGCCTTTTTTTTTAAGAATGTTTCAAATGCTTTGTAATGTAGTATAGATAATACTCGTTTATTTGAGTTTTCATTCATGAGCCCAAAAAGCTGTTTAGCAGTGATACTTACACGTAACTAGAATTGAATGGGATGTGCGTTGTTTATCAAACATTTAACATTTAAGCAAGTCAAGTAGGTTCAATTAAAAAGGTTAGCTCTTGTCACACGAACGCTTAAGCACCGCGATCCACGCTTAAGGGTCGAACGGGTTGGAAGTTGTCCAAAGTCTATTTATAATGCACACCATCTCTTATAAATAGAATTGAGACATCAATTGTTCCTAAAATAGTTCAAACAGACAAACAGTCAAGCACAAGACAATGATGAAAATTCCGTTGATACCTAGGGAGATAAGTGTTGAAACCCCTGACCTGTCAACTCCAAAGAGATCAGTGCCTACTGAAGATAAGAAGCTAAAGAGCGTGCTTAGCCATAAAGCAATGACAAATAGTTCAATCACAAAGAGGTCCTTGAATTTCTTGAATGATGATGATGGTGAACTTTTGGAGGGAAAAACCACTTATGTAGGCTATCCTTCTACAAAGGTACGATTTTAGCTTTTGCGAGTCACTTGGTCTGAATGACCGATTTTATGTAGTAACTTTGGCTCGTGTTTTCTTTTTGAATAGGTTACTGTACGGGTTCTGGCTATAAGTTATCATCTTTGGGTCTCGGTAGCTTTAGTGAACTCATTGGAAGCTTTCATGGTGAAACAATGTAGGAAATTTCGTAATTTCCAGTCTCTAGATTATATTGTTTGTGGGAGTTTAAGCTAATTTAAGACTTATTGAGATTTTTTTTTTTTTTTTTTTTAAATTTTAAATGGAAATACTCATCTGAGTTGCATATTCGTACCGATATGGCTATATTCTATCTAAATTTATCACATGTTTATTGTTTACTTGGGAACACTTAACAAAATTTAAGTATAATGTTTGTGTTTTGTAAGTGTAAGTTTATTTTTAATGAAATTTTTAGAAAGTGTTCTAATTGTTTGGGTTATGAAAGTAATTTTTTTAATATCGTAAGTAAATGTGAAAATAAGATTGATTTACATGCATCAAATACATAATTTACTAATCAAGATCTTTAAAAAGAATAATTTATCATATACTGTAAAAATCTTCAAGATCTTCATAAAAAAATACATCACAATAATATTTTTTCAGTATATATGTAAACATCATCTATGCAAACCATCTTTTTTATGCATGAAAAAATGAAGAAAAACAATAAAATGAAACTATTGTTTCTTCTTCTGGTTCTTACTGCCACATTTGCACCAGCAGCTAAAGGTAAAAGATATAATTGCTTTTGTTGCATGTAAAATAAGTTTTCAAACTTCAAATTTTTAATGTAATTTAACATACAATATGATCTTTTCTTGATCTCAAGATGTTATTATGTAACAATATTTATCTAGTGTATATATTGTATAAACATGATGTTATTCTCTTAGTTAATATTGATTTTAGATGTGTTATATCAATTGAAAAATAATGTATACATTTTTCTTTAGTAAAATATAGATTTCGAACCAAACGGTGATGGGATAAAGTATTGTACATATGTCGTGTGCAAAATGGGAATAGGTGATGGATTTTGCACTCATGCCATGAGTATCCCTCCTGGTCGGATATGGTCGGTGTTTGTATCTTCCGGTCAAAAGACGATTGTGGTAAGTGTTGCTTTACTCTTTGAAAATCGAACGAGATCTTATTTGTGTTATTTTTTCCACGAGTTTTGGATGTAAACTATAGTGTGTTTTTTTTTCCGGTTTTATAAAAAGAATGGTTTGTTTATGAGAAAATTTCAATGATTTAAAGTGTATGATCTGGGTTCCTAATATTATAGCATAAGGTCGTAGTTTGTGTGTGTGTTTCTACTCCGTTTGTCATGTTTGCAGTCCGGATGTTCATGTGATTGTCGAACTTTATGTCAATTTCGGTGAGACCCTTTTTGCAAAAAGTTCATGTTTAAGTAAGAACTAAAATAGCTCTATTCAAAATTCTACACACAATATATTCTTATAAACCATCAAACAATTTGGTTAGAAATTATGTCATTACATGATAAGGAAAACAAGTGGATGACTTCATGGAACATAAATGAGGCGAAGTTTTCTACCAGTATCATATTACATATTATTCATGTTGTGTCGCGTGAGCAAGTAGACATTTCGTATAGCGATAACAAACATGAGTTAAAAGTTGCCATAAGAATTGAAATGATAGTGTGTTCAAGTCCCATTGGAGCCAAAGTGATTGTAAGTTTGCTATTAAAAAAAACTATACACGTTGCTACTTGCTACAACTTTCAATTGGCATCGTTACTTCATATAATCTACACCATTTGCTAAGCAACATAGCAACCATGTGTTTCAAACTTAAAGTGTCCTATGATGTGAAATAAATTGTTAAATGTGTTCAATATATATTCTTCACAAAGGTTGCAAAGAAGACAAGAAAGCATAAACAAATGCAACAATAAAATTTGTTACAATCTATAAATTAGATGTTTGTATGTTGTATCCCACATCACTTCATGGAAGCCAATGGCCAATAGAAGGATCCTTATAAAATAAGAAGCCATATACTTAACGACTATTACACATATTCTTGGTATGAAAACTTCATACTTTTGTTCTAATTACTAGTTTTAATATTTTGTTACTTTTTTGGGAGTGACTAACAAATTTTTATTTGATGATAATTTGTTGGTAGCTTTGAAGAAAAGATAGGTATTAAAATGTGTTTCTAAAAAAAGTACAAATTTTGGTGTGAGTTAAAGATCTAAATAAAGTACAGTAAGATTGACGTATAGTATGATTTGGTGATAACTACTAGATTACTTTTCAAAAACTAAGGCCGGATGGCAAGAGTAAGGAGTCACTCATTTTATACCTTAAGTGTCACGCCGTTTCTTTCTTCTTTCTCATTTTCCTCGCCCCCGTCCTCATCTTTTTGTGGGCAAAGATACTACATATTCACCTTTCATTAAAATACCCATTTTATACAAGTATACCTTACTAAATACCTCACACACACTCACACACAAAATAAAAAATAATAAAACATGAGGGATACTTAAAGTGAGCCGTTCACTTTATTTTGTCTTAGGAACCTCCATTCGTGCGTGAGTGGACTAGGTGGGCAAGGTGATGCTGCTGGAGTTGGTTGCAAGGTGAGCCTCTCACCCCTGTACGACCAGCCTAATAAATTTTATTTAACGCGAATTGATAACTTTGATTGAAGAGATTCTAACACAACTTTATTGAGTAAATTCCAACACATGTTTTAAACAAAATTTATGTCATCGTTTTAGTATTAAAAATACTCGTTTAGGAATAATTAATTGTAGATACACTTTTATTTTGTTGTTCATGGTTAATAAGAATGTTAATGACAAAGGAATTCTTGATATCAGGGATAAACCTACAGGAGAGTTTACAAGTACGGGTCATGCCTTTTGAGTCACGAAGTGCACTATTTCTTTTTGAAATTGTCGTTTTTCTAAAAAATGTGTTTGAAGATACATTGACGTTAGATTTGCCAATCCTATTGTCAATACACACACTTGCATAAAAAAAGGCAATTTAGTAACATGTTCACCATAATTTTATCATGAGAAATGCTAGATCAATTCGTAAAATCCACTCGGTTTAATAAGAAAGAAAATAGTGAAACTCCCAAAAATGCACCAATCACATAGATGTTTGTATATAGTATCCCATATCGTTTGATTGAACCAAATGACCAATACAGGGACCCTTATAAAATAAGAAGGCAAACTGCAAATTGAGTAGCACATGTTCTTGGCTTTTTGGTATGGCAACTTCATACTTTTGTCTTGCTAAATTACTAGTTTTAATACTTTGTTACATTTTTTTTCTCTAGCTTTCAATGAGTTTTATTTGATAAAAACTTTGTTGGAAGTTGTGAGAAAAAAAAGTTAGAAGAGTATTAAAATTTGTTGCTAAATAAGTTTAAATTTTAGATTAGATGTAATAGTCCTCTTTAATGAAACTAGCAGGGTACACACGCGATGCGGCGGCGGGTACTCTTAAATAAAAAATTTCAATAAACAATGCTTTATAATCTAAAACATTTTATGTGACGATAAATTTGCGGATGCCAAATATTTAATGTCGCATATTTCAACTCTTTAAAATATTATAGTAGGGTACCCGCGCGTTGCGATGGCGGGTATCAAGTAATAAAATTTTCGGCAAAAAATGTTTTCAATTTATGTTCTCTTACAATAACTTTACCAATAGCGAAAACATAAAGAGTTTAAGTAACTTTAAAAAAAGTGATGGATAATATCAAACTAATTCATAAAAACAATTGAAAGTGCGTGATTGATTGCTTGCGGTAGTCAATAATTATGGGGTGTAAGTCAAATTAGTTGATAGTTCCAGAATACAAGTAAGTAGAAACATTTTTTTATGAAATATATATTTAATAATCAACACCAACATGTTTGTATCATTAATATTGTTTATTACACTTGTCACATATAGATAAAAGATATAAATAAAAGAGTGTTTATAATGTATACATCTTGTAAAGTATATATTTATGAAAATGTTTGAATCGTTAATATTGTTTATAACACTTGTCTCACATAGATAGAAAACTTACATGTTTAAACAATCATTTAGAGTTATCCATGAAAAGTATAATAATTAATATACTAATATATTAATCATTGAATTAGCACTTAGCACTTTGCTCATTTGCATAATTTGTCTTAAAAAAATTATCCAGACTTTAAAAAAAAAAACCTTTTTTATTTTGGTGGGTAATTTTATTTAAAATAATTCAAAATTTTTTTAAATTGGTTCTCGAAACACTCTTACGATCTAATAATAGTTTTGGAACTTTGTAGTTTTGCATGCATTTTAAGATCATATTCATTTATATGTGCATTTTTGCATTAAAACTAAACTAATTCAAAAAGAAATAATAAATGAAGCATTAAAATGTTGTGGAAGATAAATTAGTAAAATCTATGTATTGTGTATATTATGCATTTAAAAATTGTAATTTTAAAAACACGTTAATAACATCTTAAAAAAATTTAGGAGAGTGGGTCATCCCTCCATTATAAGTAGTATAGATAATTTTCTATTTCAAGAGAAAATTTAATTCATTGATTAAGCGTCTAAGTACACTTTTATTTTGCTCTTTGATGATAAATAAGTTTGCATGGGTAGTGATATGTACACAGAATTATTTACTTTGCACACAGAAATTCAATGTGAATTGACAATTATATCCTTGCAATTATTTTACTCAATTTCTCATTATCTCTAACATCCCTACCTTCTTTTCCTATTCAACCGCTCCATCTTCGACACCACCCGTCACTATGATGAACATTGTAAACTTGTCAAAATACCAGTGAGGTTTACTTATGGCCACTGAGGTGTGTCGGTGCCGGTGTTATCGTCACCATCCGACGGCCAACTAGTCTCCCAAAACTTACAAGTTACAACCACGGACATCGGGAGGAAAACCCAAGATCAATTTGGGTTGTAAATAACATGACATTTGTAAGCACTCAAAGGCACCATCAGCAAGAATTCATATCCTAAGAGTTTTTGAGTGTTTCATTAATGTTTATGGTGATTTTTCTTTATTTCTTGGACGACAACAAAGTCAACAAAAAAGTTCTTCAATATCAAGAAAGATGGGAGTCAGATTTAGTTAAATAATGTTGAGGGTATAATAGTCATTGCACTATAAACTTCTGTGTACGAAGTAATAAGTCCGTAAATATCAATTCCCTATTATAAAACACCTACTAATTCAACTAGGAACCAAATATCGTGAATCAAAACAAAAGCTACTTACTACTCCCTCCGTCCCAAATTATAAGTCCACTTTGACTTTTTCAAAGTCTTTTTATATCAACTTTGACCTTAATTTTTTTTTTATATAATACTGACGAAAAATATAAAATGACTTGTGTTTAAATGCTTTTTATTGCAAGATACTTTTCACAAGATTATATACAAAAAAAAAAAAAAAATTAAGATCAAAGTAGGAAAAAAAAGACTTAAAAAAAAAAGATTAAGGTCAAAGTAGGAAAAAAAAAGACTTTGAAAAAGTCAAAATGAACTTATAATTTGGGACGGAGGGAGTACAATATTTCATTTTTATTGCACGAAACCAATTTGCCTTCAAATACTTTATTTAAAATTGACCATAAATATATTTTTCTTCTCCTTTATTTTCACATAAACTAAAGACTCTTTTTGTTATAAATGATGCAATAACTCTTGCAATGTATTTGAGAACATCGATTTGATTCATATTATTGTAAGTAATATTTAGTAAATGATTTGATTCGTTATAATAATGGGCTACATTATTCTGAACTGGCCATTACAGGGTGCGTGTATATTCTTAACTGTACCTAGACACAGAATAGCCATAGTTGTCACTTGAGTTCTAATTTTTTCAGGTCCTCTTAACTTGACGTGATTAAAAATGTTTATACGGTGTACCATAGGAAAAGTTTGATCACTTTTAAAGCTCCACAATGACCACATTTGAGAAAAGAAATAAAGGAAGGCCACTACTCTTAAATACCTAAAAGCCTAAAACAGTATAAATATTTAAATCTTGTATATGAGTCTAGTCTTTGGGTAAAATCGCAGACAACTTGGCATAAAAGAATCAATGCAATTGGTCAATTGCAATGGCGGAGCTTGCCGTTTTATTGTGGGAAGGCCGAAAAGTTAGTTCTTACGATGTAGAAGGGCCAAAGTGTAAAATGATTTTTTTACTACAATAAAATCAATAAGAATACGATAACTAAAAATACCAGGTACAAATACATTCATATTGATGCTTCCTTCTAATAAAAAACGAAATGACCAAATAGTTTAAGGGGCTTCATGAATGATTAAAGCAAACGTTATAAGATACAATCGGTCTATAATAGCAATGTAAAGATGGATATTTGACACTCCTGTAATGGTTGACTTTTGTGGTCAAACAACTTTAACATGGTTTCAATTCCAAATGAGGTTTATATTTTTTGATTACAGGATATGTATCTAGGAGTATGAATCAAGACGATGAAGTTTACAGGAAATCATGATGGATATCATCTTCAACAATCTCATTACTCACCTTTCTCTCGAATACAACATTATTATAGATTTAGAGTACTAAGGAGTTACTACAATATATATATGCACAATGCTCAAGCTTTACATTACAACTGCCATAAATAGTAAACTTTCCGAAATACTAACTTTACAACACAAACCAAAGTCTGGAAAAATTACCTTCAGAGGGGAAGGAACGTCATTTACGAGCTTACTTATTACGGAGTACCAGATTTAAGTTCTCTGGAAAGTAAGACCAACCCAAGGGTAGCAAAGCCAGACAAGACCGTTGATAGTGTGTTCAAGTCCCATTGGAGTCAAAATGATTGTGTGTTTGCTATTAAAAAAAACTATATTCGTTACTATAGCTTTCAATTAGTTTGCCAAGGACACGTTCACGTCGGTACTTAATATACTTTACACCATTTGGTGAGCAACACATCTCATATGTTACTAACTTAAGTGTAAATTAGTTTGCCAACGACACGTTGACGTCGCTACTTAATATACTTTACACCATTTGCTGAGCAACACATCAATCAAGTGTTACAAACTTAAGTTTCATATGATATGAAATAAATCGTTAAATCAAGAATACAAAAAGTGTTTAAAGATACATTGGATGTTAGATTTACCTATACTATAGCTAGTAACACACTCTCACGTGAAAAAAAAAGCAATTTAGTATCATGTTCACCTTAAATTTATCATTTCACAAAGGTTGCAAGTAATATTTAGATGTTTGTATAGTATCCCACATCGCTCGATTGGAGCAAATGGCCAATAGAGGGATCCTTATAAAATAAGAAGCCAAACACCAACTCAGTAGCAAATGCTTATGACCTTTTGATATGATAAATACTTACTTTGTTTAGTTATCTAATTACAAGTTTTAATACTTTGTTACTTATTTTGTTTCAAACTTGCAATAAATATTTATTTGATTATAATTTTGTTGCAAGTTTTTCGAAAAAAAAAATAATAATATAAGAATATTAAAATTTGTTTCTAAAATAAGTTTAAATGTTAGATTCTATGTAAAAGACATTGTCTTCAATTGTAATAGACTTATTTTCACACGTAATGGACCTTTGAACCAGATTTTGCAACATTTAGTCATTGGCCTTTTTATTGTTTATTACTTTGGTTGGTCGGTTTGGAATCTATTAGTTGTGGGAAACGATGTACTTTTATTAAGAATGAAATCAGATTACAATTAATGATAACAGAAATTAAAAGACAGAAAATAAAAACGATGTACACTTTTATTAATAATGAAATCAGATTACAATTAATAATAACAGAAATTAAAAGACATAAAATAAAATAAGGAGTAGAATATTAAACTGACATGCAAAACTTGTTAACCAAATTCGTATGAGTTCGGAAGATTCGAACCCATTTTGACCCAGAAATCATGAAATTTACACCTCGTAGGTGTTGGAGTAAAACCAAATAAAAGATTTTGATAGCTAATATTTGGATTTCCTTATAAACATGCTTTCATTTCCTTCTTTGGGCGATGTGGGATACTCTCCCAAAACCCAATTTTTGTATTTTAAGTGCCTCACTTTGAGACACAATATCTCATTCATTTCAACTCTATTTTTGACACATTTTAGCTCGTTGTGAAGCTCTCGTCAAGGAGAACGCAAAGCTACCAAGAAATATAAATATATATAACATCTACATATATTAAATAGTGTAAAAAATTGCAAAAAATCATTTTGCAAAACATTTTTCCAACATTAGTTTGATGATTGATTTTATGAAAGAGTTAAAGTTGATGTGAAGTTATTAATGGTGTAAAATAAAAATGACAATATAATGTGGCAATAACTTAATGGGATATTTTTCAATTCCAAACTAACGAAAAACTTAATTCATTGATTATCTACATTTTTATTTTGTTCTTTAATGGTAAATAAATTGCATGACCATATTATAGAAAGTAGAAACTAATAAATTTTCATGACCATATTATGAACCTTCATTTTTGTTTGTGTGGTTTGGTTTGATGGTCACTATTAGTATTAGTTTGGTGATTACTAGCAATGGTACATCTTATGACTTAATCGACTAAATAATAAGAGGAACAAATTTGTTTATTGAATTTTCATGAGGCCAAAAAGCTGTTTAGTAGTGATACTTTACACGTAGCTAGAATTGAATGGGCCGGTTCACTCGATATTAATCTTATTTTTTATGGGGAAAGACCCACCACAATAGCTTGCTATTGGTGTCTTTTCGAGTCGCCTTGGTTTTGCACTATTGCCTTGGCCTGGCTCACCCCTCCAATTTTAGTATAAATTTATTTTCCATCTTTAGTATAAATTTATTTTACGTGCTATTTTATCCATTTATACAACGAGCTTGGGCGATACAGGCTCATCTAGCCGACTGACTCATGTTAAAACGTACACCCACATTCTTTTTTTATTTTCTTTATATGTTTTTCAATCATGGTCAACTTTGAAATTGAGAGCATATCCTTTTTGAATAATAGGACAGCTCATTGCGCTGGGAAAGGTCTTAGTTTGACCCAATTGATTCTTGTTATTTACTAGCCAAGTATCATACAAGTTGGTCCCGTTCCCCCATAGATTGTGGACGATACAGGATAATGCATTGTGACTGAACCTGAACCAATCGTGGATGAAATAGTTTCTGGTCCAGGATGGTCTAAGGTCTAATCTCTGCTCTTTTTTAATCCAGCCAAGTTCTGACTCACAGTCAATTGACTAAAGACACAGAAAATTACCAATCATCAAGAACCAGCTCTAAAATGATTGTACTGAAGCTTCCTACATATTATATATATTACATAAATCGCTACACTTGTTTGAAATTTGGAGTCCAATTGATAAGAGATGCAATAATTTTCCGAGTTAAAATCCAACTGATCAGCATTTCAATTAGTCGGATAGGGGTAAAAAAATAAATATGGAGCTTACCGGGTTATATAAAGTTATATATCTTAAGTTTTTAAGAGAAAACATGACATTAAAGAAAAACCATGTTCTATTTATATAAAGAAAATCAGTCAATTAGTATAATTAGGGTCATAATGATCATGTTTGTCATAGTTTAGTGATCTTATCATCATGACCGTCTAATTTCCACTGTCCATTTCTTTCATATAGTCGGGTTACTTGGTTACAAAGCCTATCATCCCAGTTGTCTAACTTTCATAGTCGGTATCTTTCGTATAGTCTAGTCCACCCTTCCAAATTAAGCTCTATAAGAAAGTCAGCTGAAGTTTTGCTCTTGTAGTTGCAGAGAAACATGATCACGATTATAAGCGTGTAAATATCTAAATTTTTCAATAGTTATAGGCGTCGAGATCAAGTCTTCCTATCGGTAGAATACATTTGAAAGTTGCCATTGTATATCTTGGCAAAACATGTACTTTCATCCAAAGTTCACCACTCACTTGATGTGTTGCAGATTGAGATCATACTGAGCCGCTTAAACATCACAAATATGGTCAGCTTATCTAAACTCATCAACCGATGTGCCCAACCTCTTAGTCAAACTGATTCAAAGCAGTCCGACATCAATGGTTCACGAGTCACGACTGAATCTTGTATTAAACCCTGGTTATCTCAGGACATTTTATGAAGAGATTCATCTAGACCAACACAGACATCATCTCTTTACGTTAGCTCAGCTGCCTCTCCCACTGCAATTCTTGTGCGTATCAGGGCAGTCCTAAGCTTTTTTGGATGCCCTCGGCGAATCAACTAAAAAATTCCCCTTATAATCAAATTAAAAAGTATAGTATGTTTGTTTTGAAACTAAGTGCAATAGTGCGGTTCATCCTCATGTTGATCTATGTTTAATAAATATAGAAATACAATACGAGGATATAAGCTCTAAATTACAAGTTCAACACATAACCAATGATGACGTGTGTTTCTTAAAGGAAAAACATCGTCATAATCCATGTTTTGAAACTAAGTATGACTTTACTAACTACATATGTAGTTTAGAAATTTTTTTGCAAGTCATTAAAACATTTTCCTACACATCATGGATTCATGGCAAAATACTCATAATCTATGATTCACTATGTCACAACTCTTAATACTCCAAATTCGTGTCTGAAAATTCCTGCTTTTTTCACCTTGACTTCAACAGGCCGTGGGTCAAACTGGTTGAAAGCTTATCACTTATTTGGCAACGGGTCGAAAGCGTACAACACACCTCTAATAAACTGTACTAAAGATCTAAGTCATGTTTTTTTTAATAGATCTAAAACAAATAAGCACATAGAACTTACTATATATGACCATGAACTCATTATACCACAAACAAACAAACTCACTCAGCTTCGAAGAATTTGAGTTTGTTATCGTAAACTTATATAGATTATACACAAGTTATCATTATGAAAACCAATGACTCAGTGTCGATTTTCATTTTTAAATCTAGATATAATTATGTGTTTTTTTAACCTTTATTAGGAGACACGGTTGTCTAAATGTGCCTTAAGTTGTGCTATAACTTGTACTTGCAACAAAGCTCTTTCAGTATTCAAGATAAAAAATGCTTTAAAATGAACAAGACTATTAAGAGAAATACTTGCACGTATAGAATGAATCCCACATAGGTTAAAGAGAAGAAATGCTATTGGGTTATATACCACATTGCATACAAATCAAATGTTGTAGGACAAATACGAAGTTTTCGCATGGACAATCAAGTTGAGATATATTAACTCAACTTGGGCAGTCTATTCGGAAACTTTATATAAATCCTACTTTTTTTAAGTCAACCGAGCTTGACATTCTATTTTATATAAAAAAAAAAGGCTTTAAAATGGAAAGTCAGAACTATTAAGAGAAATACTTGCACATATAGAATGAATCCCACATAGGTTAAAGAGAAGAAATGCTATTGGGTTATATACTACATTGCACATGGATCAAATGTCGTAAGACAAATACGAAGTTTTCTAGTAGACTTTCAAGTTGAGATATATTAACTCAGCTTGGGCAGTCTATTAGGAAACTTTATATGAATCATACTTTTTTTAAGTCAACCGAGCTTGTCATTCCGTTTTATATAAAAGAAGGCTTTAAAATGAAAAATCATAACTATTAAGAGAATTACTTGCACGTATAGAATGAATCCCACATAGGTTAAAGAGAAGAAATGCTATTTGGTTATATACCCCATTGCACATGGATCAAACGTATTAGGACAAAAACTAAGTTTTCGGATAGGCTAACAATATGGGCTATGGCTTGTGGGTTGCTTGTCAAACAATTAAGCAAGTCTAGTAGGTCAATTAAAACGTTAGCTCCTAGTCACAGGAAACATTTAAGCACCCGCCGCTCGCGATCCACGATCTTAAGCGAATCATTGTCACCAGTATTCAACTTAAAAAAAAGTGCTTTGCAAATGGAAAATCTTTAGAACTATTAGGTTGAAACGGTTGTAGCTGTCTGTGTAGGTTCTGCCCTATAGATGCGTCGATTTGAGACTGGGAGAGACCATCTTCTAGGTAAGTACTGTAAAATCAAATTATTAACTATAGTATTGTAATAACTCGCCGTTAAATAAAATGCACATTAAAAACCAAACAATTTTCACAAACGTTGCAAAAAAGACAAGAGGCGTAAACTAGAGGTTTTTATACATATCCCACATCGTTAGATTGAACCAAATGACAAATAGAGGGATCCTTATAAAATGAGAAGCCAAACTCCAAATGGACTAGTACATGTTCTTACCTTTTTTTTTTTTTATTATTTTTTTTCCTTTGATGACAAATATTCATTTGATGAAAATTTGTCGTTAATTGAAGAAAAGATAAAAAGATATTAAAATTGGTCTCTAAATTAAATTATATATTTTTTTGTTTTGATTTGCAATCTAAATAACTCTTTGTTTTAAAATTATTGTCATTAGAAGTTTAATAAAAATGGGACAAGTAATATGATGAGACATTAATTATCTAAAATACACTATTAACTAAAACTCAACTCACTAATTATCTAAAATACACTAGATATATAATCATTTGAGGACAAAAACTTCTTTACATACTAAAGGATTAATCTTCACCCTACATTTTTATTAGATCTAATGGATGAGATTAATCCTAATAATTAAAAAAAACCCACTTTCATACTTTTTTTTCAAATATAAATATCTTTCAAACCGTTAATCGTCAAACGAAAAAAAATATACCATTACGAAGAGCATTTAATTATCTTTCTATAGATATGTACTTTGATATACTTTCGACAAACTTTTTTTTTCTTCGTGTTTTCCACCTTTTTTTTGAGGTTTTTTTCGTTTTTTTACGTTACTGAAATTTGCATGAAAAAATCATATATGATTTAACACTAATCTGAAATACCACATGTGATATTAGTGTTAAATCATATATGATTGTATATCATATGTGATTTATCATATATGATTTAACACTAGTATCACATATTATATTACATATCATATGTGATTTAACACTAATTTCACATGTGATTTTCAAATTAGTGTTAAGTCATATGTGATATTTCATGCAAATTACAGTTTCGAAGAAAAACGAAAAAACGTGAAAAAAAACGAGTTTTTTTTTCTTTTTTCGAAAGTATATCAAAGTGTCCGTCTATAGAAAGATAATTAAATGTTCGTCGCGATGGTGTAATTATTTTTGCTTAACGATTAACGGTTTAAGAAATATTTAAATTATAAAAAATAGGTGAAATAATAAAATGCTTTTAATCTCAGCCATTGATTTTTTTAGATGAATGGTGGAGATGAGTCCTTTAGTATGTAAAAAAAGTTTGGTATTAATACACTACTAGAAGGGTACCCGCGCAATGCGGCGGCGGGTACCCGTTGACTATTTTGTAGCGAACAATGTTTTGAGGTGGTGATGTGATGAGATGGTGGTGACAGCGACGGCGATAAGTATAGTTATATGTGTTTGCTTTCCCGATTAGTGAATTCGTTTCACAACACTTCGAATGTATATGTGTTAGTTGTAAGTGTTTGTTTGGGTTACCCGTAACTTTTACGCGACATCATTATTCCCGCGTATAAAAATACCCTCGCAATCTCTTACGCGTCAAACACTCCCCCAAAAGTATATGATTTTGAAGAATCAAGATTATATTGATTGGAATAAATGAAATAAATGTTAAAGTTGTAAAAATTTGAATTAAAATAAAATAAACCCACTAAAAATATAAAAACTAAAAACTCATAAAAATATATTAAAATGGATGTTGAATTAAAGAGCATAAAATTTTAGAAAATATGGTGAAATTAGATTATAATATAAATAAGTAGATAAAAAGATATTTTAATTTGAAAATAAAGATGAATTTTTAGTCGAGAAGTGACACATGTCATTTTATAATTGGAGCTCATTATCTTAATTTTTGATGGTTAGTAGTTAAACTTGAAGTTTGTTAAGAAGTGACACATGTCATCTCATGATTGGAGCTCCTTATCTTAATTTTTGGTTAGAAAAACTCTTTCCATAATAAGCAAGTAAAAAAGTCTGAATTTTTAAGCATTCTAATTTTAGAAAGCCTAAATGCATTATAAAGTAGTATAGATTAGCAATGTTTAATGGTAGCTAGACTTTTATTTCGTTCTTTAGTGATAAATAAGAGTGGCTAAAAAGATGAGTAACAAATGAAGTTTTGATATGTGTTTTATTCAATGTTTTCAAACTCGGGTCGACCCGGCCGGTTCAACCGGTCGGACCGGTACCCAGCCACTAAAACGGGTAAAAAAAACCCGGTTTTCTAAAACCGGGTCAACCGGTTAGACCCGCCGGGTTTTGTGTGACCCGGGTCATGAAACCCGGCAGGGTTTGGTTTTTTTCAAATTTTTTTTATGTAAACCGGGTTGACCCGGTTAGACCCGGCGGTCGAACCGGTTGACCCGGTGATCAAACCTGTTGACCCGGTCGAAAAAAATAAAATAATAAAAAATGAAAAACCGGGTTGACCCGGCGGTCGAACCGGTTGAACCGGTCGAACCGGTGCCCGGTGACTTGACCGGGTCGATTAAAAAACCGGTTTTTAAAACATTGGTTTTATTGCAATATTGCTCATTAAGCATGAAACTAGCTAGCATGATTATGACGAGACTTTACTGCACGTCTAAATTTAATCCTTTTTCATGCTTTCAGTGTAGAAACTAATTAAACTATGAACCAATATGTTGAAGCAAAACTAACGAAAGCTACTTGCCGGTTCTCAGTACCCTCGACTTTATTCTTTGGAGACTCATAAAGATTGCTTTGTTTCAGAAAAGTGGAACTCAGGTGATGGTTGGATTTGGAGTTGGCGTAGTGATATGAGCTAAAGATATAACTACTTCAGGATTCAATTATGAATCGAAAAGAGTTTGATTCAACAAGCAGGAACTTCAATAATCATGAAAAGAAGCTTGAACATGAAGAACATGATTTGTTATTGATAGATGAGTTTGTTACAGATGAGAGAAATGTTTTTACAATTACAAAGATGATATGAAATGAATACAAGAGTGTATCTTTTATACAAGTGAAAATGGGCGGGAAAAGTAGTTATGGTAGTTATGTTTGACTTTTCTAATTGACTTGTTGACTTTTACTTAAAATCATATCAATGCCTTCCCCTTCAAATATTACTTGTCCTCAAGTAAGCAATTCCTAAGCGCATATATCAAAGGAAGGAAAACGATCAGCAATATCTTCATATAACTCCCATGTAGCATCTCAATGTTCCATTGACCCATTGTACCAACACATACACTGCTGCTGCATTTCCTTTCTTAGCCATCCTCCTGTCTAAGATAGCCAGAGGTTCCACTGCAAGGACTCCATCTTTGTTACATCTTGGAAGAGTAGCAGATACAACTGGTGGATCTCCTCTATGCAACTTTAACTGAGACACATGGAAGACTGGGTGAATTTGTGCAGATTCGGCAACTCCGCTTATAAGCCACTTTACCAATCCTTTGTAGAACTTTGAATGGACCAAAAAACCTTGGAGATAACTTGTTATGTTGTCCTTTCCTGATGGTAGATTGTCTGTAAGGTTGGAGCTTTAGATAGACCCATGAATTAAGAGCAAACTCTCTATCTGTCCTGTGTTTGTCAGCCAAGGACTTCATTCTACCTTGAGCCCTTAACAAATGAAATTTTAGCAAATTGATGGCTTCTTCTCTGGCTGTAAGAGATCTATCCACAACTTCTACTTTACTGTCTCCATGAGTGTAAGCAATGTGAGGAGGTAGTGATTGGCCATATACAACTTGATATGGAGTAGTGTTGATGGCAGTATGATAATTGGTATTGTACCAATATCCAGCTAAAGCAAGCCAGTGCAACCACTCCTTTGGTCTATCCCCACTCATGCATCTGAGATAACATTCAAGACACCTATTAACCACCTCTGTTTGGCCATCACTTTGGGGGTGATATGCAGAACTCATGTGCGTTTAACTGTAGAAGACCAAACAACTCCTTCCAAAACTTGCTTAAGAACACTGTGTCTCTGTCACTAACAATTACTCTTGGCAAACCATGGAGTTTGTAAACATTATCCAAAAAAGCTTGTGCCACAGTCAAAGCAGTTTAAGGGTGAGTTAAGGGAATAAAGTGAGCATATTTTGAGAGCCTATCCACCACTACTAGTATCACTGATCTTCCTTTTGACAATGGTAGCCCATCCACAAAATCCATTGAGATGTCGACCAAATAGTATCGGAATAGGAAGTGGTTGTAGGAGCCCTGGTGACTTCACAAGTTCTGGTTTAAACCTTTGACAAATGCCACAACTCCTTACATAGTGCTTAACTTCCTTCCTCATACCCTTCCAAAAGACCAAAGCACACAACCTCTGAAGAGTAGCTTGAATACCGAATGCCCCCTTGAGATTCATCGTGAAAGTGGTGCAATAAGTCCTTCCTTAAAGCTGAATCATTACCAATGACCAATTTGCCTTTTCTTAGCAACTTATTATCAACCCAAGTGTAGTGTTTAGGAGGTGAATTGGAAGACTGCAATCTTTGAACGACAGCTTGTAGGACAACATCATTAGACCAACTAGCTGAGATTCTAGGATAGAAATCACTTGAGAGAGTGGTAGTGAGCATCTGCAAAATGGTACCTGTGTTTGGAATTCTTGATAAAGCATCAGCAGCAACATTTTCCTTTCCTTGTTTATACTGAATCTCATAATCATAACCCATCAACTTAGGCAACCACTTCATTTGAGCTGGTGTGGTAATTCTTTGATCCAAAAGGTATTTAAGACTGAAGTGATCTGTTTTAATGATAAAGTGTTTGTCTAACAAATAGCCTCTCCACTTGTCAAGAGCTTGAATCACAGCTAAGAATTCTTTTTCATAAGTAGATAGAGAATGATGTCTGGGTGCCAAAGACTTGCTCATGTAAGCAATAGGATGTCCCCCTTGTAGCAAAAGCAGCTCCTATGCCCGTGTCGAAGCATCAGTTTCCACCACAAAAGGCTCATTAAAATCTGGCAAATTGAGAACTGGGGCATGTGTCATGGCTTGTTTAAGCTCTTGAAAAGCTGCTTCAGCTGATTCGCACCAAGTAAAAGCATTCTTCTTGAGCAAAACTGTCAAAGGGTGACTGATAAAAGCATAATCTCTAATGAACCTCCTATAGTACCCTGTCAAACCCAAAAACCCTCTGAGTTGTTTAAGGTTCTTTGGACTTGGCCATTGTTGCATAACTGTTATTTTGTTATGATCAGTTGCCACCCCTTTGTCTGAAAGAATGTGACCAAGATACTCCACTTGAGAAACTCCAAAGGTGCATTTACTTCTTTTAGCATAAAGCTAGTTGATCCTCATGGTATGCAAAATGACCCTCAAATGTTCCTTATGAGATTCTAATGAAGGGCTATAGACCAGGATATCATCAAAGAAAACAAGAGCAAACCTTCTGAGATAGTGTTTGAAAACCTTGTTCATCAAGGACTGAAAGGTTGAAGGAGCATTAGTAAGACCAAAGGGCATAACCAAAAACTCATAGTGGCCTTCATGAGTTTTGAATGTCGTTTTGCAATGTCATCTTCATACATTCTAATCTGGTGATATCCTGACCTCAAATCTAGTTTAGAAAAACCAATGACAGACCATGTAGCTCATCTATAAGTTCTTCAATGATTGGGATAGGAAATTTGTCTTTGATGGTGTGTTTGTTGAGTTGTCTATAATCAATGCACATCCTCCAAGTACCATCCTTTTTCTTTACCATGACAATTGGTGATGCAAAGGAACTAGTACTATGCCTGATCACTCCTGAATCCAATAACTCTTGCACCATGGCTTCTATTGCATCTTTTTGGGTAGGGGGATGTCTATAAGGTATAATATTGACTATAGGGGCACCTTCTTTAAGTGGTATTCTGTGATCATGGCTCCTCTGAGGTGGAAGACCTTTTGGTTCAAAGAAATACATCAGCATATTCATGTAATAGGGGTTCCAAAATACTGTGGGACAACTCCATAGTGTTCAACATACTCACTGGATAGACACATAAAGCCATTGAAGCACACTGAGCTCCCATACTATACCTTCCAGTCATCCATTGTGCAGCTGTCTTAGTTGTACCCCTCAAAGTCATTTGTTTCCCCTTGTAAGCAAATCTCATTCTCAACTCACTGAAGTTACATAAAATTTCACCCAAGGAAGATAACCATTGAATGCCTAATACCATCTCACAGCCCCCTAATGGTAACAACATAACTGTAGAAAAGAACTTTTCACCTTGCAAAGTCCAAGTAAAATTGGGACAAATGGTATCACTCACCATAGTTTTACCACCAGCCACAGTGACTTGCAAAGGGTAAGTTTTCCTTATTTCACAACCAAGCCTTTTGCGTTCCAATGTCTAAAAAATTATGAGTACTGCCAGAATCAACCAAGATGTGTAACTCAAATTTGCCCACATAACCACTGATTCTCATGGTTTGGTAATTGTATACCCCTGTGATAGCATTTAAAGAAATTTGTGGTGCTATTTCCTGAGTTGGATTTGGTGGTGGTTGCCATTGTATCACTTCCTCTACACCCTCTTGTTCAAATTCAACATTCACATCAAACCGGGGCTCCTCTTCCTCCTCACAAGCACTAACTGCCAAAGAGTAAACTTGTCCAGTACATTTATGGCCTGGTGAGTACCTCTGGTCACAATAAAAACACAAATTCTTGGCCCTTTTTTCTTCCAACTCTTTCTGAGTAAGATGCTTCCTAAATGGGGCAGTTTGGCCATTTCCAGGTTTTGTTCTCCAATTAGAGTTAGGTGCAGGTAAAGCCAGTGGTTTTGGACTGTTGATTTGGCTTTGATTTGGATAACTAAACCTTGGTGTGGGCAATAGTGGTCTAGTCTTTTGCATAATCACCAACTGCTTAGCTTCTTGCAACTTGCAAAGCCCATACAGATCTGCTAATGTTCTAGGCTTAAACATCCTAACAGCTAACTCAATTTCACTTTGCAGCCCAACAATAAAGAAACTCATTGCTTGTTCATCGTGCAATTCTACTCTACAAAGCAATTGATCATAGGTATCTATATACTCCTGTATAGTGCCTGTATGCCTTAATTTCTTAATTTCAGCCATGGGATCATCATAAGCAATACCAAATCGTTTCAAAATTGCCTCTCTATACAAATGCCAATCAACATTATCCCCCATGATCCTAACAAACTGTCTATGCCACATTAAAGCAAGATCATGAAGATGAATTGAGATGATATTTACCTTTTGGTCATCAGCAACTTGATCTACCTTGAAGAATTGTTCACATCTAAACATCCATCCCCTAACATCTTCAGTACCACCAAATCTAGGGAATTCAACCTTGGTAACTCTACTGAATTGAACTCCCCTTTGACCACCCCCTTGTTGTTGCCTTTGAATAGCACCATTATTGTCCCCACAGCTTCTTGCCTGATTTCTTGCCTTATTTCTACCCTTAGCTTATCCATTTCCTCTCTGATAAGTGTTGCAATAGTTTGGCGAAGAACTTATCTGGTTTCATCATCATTACCAGTATTAGAGGATCTTGTTTGAGTCACCATTGTAACTGAATGATCAAGAACTGTAACTAACTAACAAGATTCGTAACTAACTAATCAAGAACATGTGTGTGATTGTGGAGAAATGTTGTGGTGTGATTTGGGTTGGAAAAATGAGAGTGGTGGTTTGTGGTGTCAATTGGTGGTATTTATGGTTGGAAACAGTAATTGTAAAGAATTTGAAGAATGTATCTGGCCGGATTGTAGCTCGATACCAAGATGATATGAGCTAAAGATATAACTACTTCAGGATTCAATTATGAATCGAAAAGAGTTTGATTCAACAAGCAGGAACTTCAATAATCATGAAAAGAAGCTCGAACATGAAGAACATGATTTGTTATTGATAAATGAGTTTGTTACAGATGAGAGAAATGTTTTTACAATTACAAAGATGATATGAAAAGAATACAAGAGTGTATCTTTTATACAAGTGAAAATGGGCGGGAAAAGTAGTTATGGTAGTTATGTTTGACTTTTCTAATTGACTTGTTGACTTTTACTTAAAATCATATCACGTAGGCAAGTTAGAGGTGGAATGGAGCAATCTCAGTTTCAAGATCTAATGGAACGGCTTCAAAGTTTCTCATGTTCGGGCAATGTTGATTCTTGGATTTGGAACCCGGATCCAAGTGGTGATTTTACAGTTAAAAATACTCGAAGATGGCTCGAAAACATTATCCTTCCAGCGAATGTCTCGGTGACTCGAAGGAATCCTCTTGTCCCTAGAAAAGTAAACATTTTCTGTTGGCGAATGTTTCTCAATAGAATTCCTACTCGTTTGAACCTTGTTGCTCGTGACATTGACATCTCGGATGTTGTATGCCCAAACTGTGGTATCGATCAAGAAGACACTACCCATCTTTTTCTAAAATGCGACGTAGCTTCAGACATATGGAGAGCAATCTTTGCTTGGCTGGGGTCTGTTCCTATGGATTTGGTCTCGATAAATGACCTTTTCCTTTGGATTGATAATAGCCATATGGTGGCTAAGAAGAAGAAGGGTTTTGAAGCTATATGTCTAATTACATTTTGGTACATTTGGAGATTTCGGAATGCTAACATCTTTCAAAATGGTCACCCGCGGAAAGATGAAATAGTTGATTCGATAAAGGAAATTTCATTTTTATGGATTTGTAATCGTAGTAGAAAATTTGGTTCTAATTGGACCGAATGGCTTATAGAACCTATTTAAGGGGCTGTATTATTATCTAGCCTCTGGCTAGTGGTTTTCTTTTTTTATTGAAGTTAGCAGTTTAGAAAAGAAAAAAAAGCTACTTGTCAGTATAATCAAATTACAGTGTTTCATGATAATGAACGAAACCACTTTGCCTTCAAATATTATTCAAATTGTTTGAGATCATACTTGTTTCTTATGTTTTCACATAAACTAATGGGTATTAGTCATTTTCACGTGTTATCACTTATCAGTCAAAAATTAGTGTAGACATGAACCTGTTAGCGTAAAATACAAGTTTCGAACCAAACAATAATATTTACGTATATCGTAAAGAGTAAATTGCATTTTTGGTCCTTAAGGTATGACCAAATTGCAGATTTCGTCCCTAACGTTTTGAAAGTGCAGCAGTAGTCCTCATTTTGAATGTTTTGTTGCATGTTTGGTCCCTAAATTGCAGATTTGGTCCTTAAAACTTTGAAGTTTCCGTTGCATGTTTGGTCGTTAAGTTGCATATTAGGGACCAAACATGCAACAAAACCTTCAAAATGGGGACTATCGCTGCACTTTCGAAACATTAGGGACGAAACCTGCAATTTGACCATACCTTAAGGACCAAAAATGCAATTTACTCTATCGTAAAAATCTTCCAGGATCTTTACAAAAGAATACATCACAATAATATTTTAATGCCAAATTTAATTCATTCAGTATCGTCGTAAATACCAATATTTTTTGCGTATTATATATATATTCACATCATCTATACAAACCATCTTTTTATGTATGCAAAAATGAAGAAAAACAATAAAATGAAACTATTGTTTCTTCTTCTGGTTCTTACTGCCACATTTGCACCAGCAGCTAAAGGTAAAAGATGTAATTGCTTTTGTTACACGTAAAATAAGTTTTTCAAACTTCAAATTTATAATGTAATTTAACATACAATATGATCTTTTCTTGATCTCAAGATGTTATTATTTAACAATATTTATCTAGTGTATATATTGTATAAACATGATGTTATTCACTTAGTTAATATTGATTTTAGATGTGTTATATCAATTGAAAATAATGTATACATTTTCTTTTTAGTAAAATATAGGTTTCGAACCAAACGGTGATGGGATAAAGTATTGTACATATGTCGCGTGCAGAATGAAAATAGGTGATGGATTTTGCTCCCATGAGTGCATCCCTCGTGGTTGGATATGGTCGGTGTTTGTATCTTCCGGGTAAAAGACGACTGTGGTAACTGTTGTTGGTTTACTCCTTTAACATCAAACGAGATCTTATTTGTGTTCTCTTGTCCACGAGTTTTGGATGTAAACTATAGTGTGTTTTTTTTCCGGTTTTATAAAAAGAATGGTTTGTTTATGAGAAAATTTCAATGATTTAAAGTGTATGATCTGGGTTCCTAATATTATAGCATAAGGTCGTAGTTTGTGTGTGTGTTTCTACTCCGTTTGTCATGTTTGCAGTCCGGATGTTCATGTGATTGTCGAACTTTATATCAATTTCGGTGAGACCCTTTTTGCAAAAAGTTCATGTTTAAGTAAGAACTAAAATAGCTCTATTCAAAATTCTACACACAATATATTCTTATAAAGTATAATATAAACCATCAAACAATTTGGTTAGAAATTATGTCATTACATGATAAGGAAAACAAGTGGATGACTTCATGGAACATAAATGAGGCGAAGTTTTCTACCGGTATCATATTACATATTATTCACTAGCTTATAGACCCGTGGAATCACGGGGTTTTTAAAGAAATTGTTTGTTAAGAAGTTGAGGTGTGGATAAAGTAATAAACAACAACGAATGTAAACATGATCTATTTTTTTTAAAGGAATAATAAGTAATAAGTCAACGATCCTATAAACTATTGTGTTTGTAACTATTAGTATAATAAACGTCCATGCATCGTCGTCTCTAAATTTGATGTTCTTCACAAGCAAATGTATGTTCTTCACATGCATCGTCGTCTCTAAATTTGATGTTCGTGCAATAGAATATGATGTCTTTTTCATATTTCTTTTGTCGCTCAAATTCAAGTTTTTCTTGTTCTAGTGCCAATCTTTTGTCTTCCGTTTCTGCTTTCTTTTGCTCCAGCTCCAACTCCTTTTGCCTTTGATCTAGCTCTTTCTTCTTCAAGTCGTAGTATCCGTCTTCCTTCTTCTTTCCCAATGCCATGGACTTAATGCTTTTTCATTTCTCGGCAACACCTTCCATATAGCTAGCTTTGGAACACTCCGAAGATTTCTTCTTATTCTTCTTAGCGTTATCACGACCAATTGGTCGCTCAGGCACATGCACATCCGAGTCGGTTTAAGAAGTCCTTGCTTTTTTCCGACTCTCATCTTGGCTTAAAAAAGCCGGCATCTCATTATCCTTTCAAACATAATGGTCCCTCAAAATTTCCCAGCAATGCTCCAATACAAACGCATGATTACGCACTATTTGGTATTCATCACACGCTCGTCTATAAACAGTGAGGTCATTCTCACCACTTCGGTAATTCTTATAAGCATTGTTGTAAATGGCACAAAATTGACCAACTCTAGGACGAATCCTATTTTTCCACTTGGTAATAATCGAGATATACGTTCTTTCTGCACCAACCTCCTTTTCAAAGTAAGCAATGACTTTCTGCCAAAATCCCTTAGCATTTTGGTTAATTCCCTTTATACTATCCTTGGTTACATCACACCAAGCATTGCACAACGCGATCTCTTCTTCACGTTTCCAAAGCGACGAATGATTCTTGGTTTCTTTTTCGACAACCTTCTTCTTCGCCTTTGTAGCTCGTTTCTTCTGTTTGACCGGTGACGTCTCTTCCGAAATAGTCTTGTCGTCATCATTCGTAACCGAATTGTGATACGATCCATGAACCGAACCTTGACCCGAACCGTGATACTCTTGAGTCGGATAACCCAAACCGGTTCCAACATAAAAATCATGATTGGTGTACAATTGTTCTTCGAAATCAAAAGCATCAAGATTGATACGGTTAACCGGAGAATAATGTTGATAATTTGAATATGAAGACGATGATGAATCCATTGTTGGACGATACACCGATTCGGGTGAGCCATACATAGATTGTTGGCTTCGACGGGAGTGGCTTTGTTGTTGTTGTTGTTGGATGTTTTGATACGGTGGAACAAATGGACGATTTATAGGATGGTTTATAAAAAATGTATTGTTACTTTGTTGTTGTGGAGGTTGTTGTGATTGATAATCGAAAGTAGCGGGTCGGAAATTGACAGTTGGTGAGACACCGTTAACTGAAATTCGATCCGTGTTAATTATGGGGATGTTTTGTGCCAATCGGGATTTTCGGCCTTTTTTTGTGGTGTTATCTTAGACATTTTGATAGAGTTGATTATGAGATTTTTGATAGAGAGGATTGTGAGATTTGTGAATTTAAGTGTGTAAATATGTTGTGTATTTATAGGGTAGTTTAGTAGATTTTTTTATTTTTTTATTTTTTTATTTTTTTATTTTTATTTTTTTAACCTACAAACGGTCATTTTTTAACTTTTATAACGTTCGGATTTTTTTTTGTTTGAAACGTTACTTTTGCAACGGTAATATTTTCCAAACTCACTTTTCCAAACATTACTTTTGTCCAAAACATTCAATCAGGAGGACGACCAAGATGATTAAAAGGTGGAGGACGATCGACTGCCCACAGAAGGGCGATCGATGGTGATTCGATCGTGGGAGTCGATCGCCTCACCTTACTGAACCAGCCTAATAGATTTTATTTAATGCGAATCGATAACGATTTGATCGAAGAGATACTAGCACAACTTGGTTGAGTAAATTCCGACACTAACATGTTTTAAACAAAATTTATGTCATTGTTTTAGTATTTAAAAGAGTAAATTGCAAAAATCGTCCTTTTGGTTTAGCCAAATTGCATATTTAGTCCTTGGGGTTCATTAAGTGCAAAAACAGTCCGTATTTGACATTGTTTCGTCCACTTTTGGTCCCCCGAAACTAACACCATTAGTTTATGCTCGTTATCTTTAAAACAAGAGGGCACTTTTGTCTTTCTCATTAAATTAACCCCACACCCCAATCCCAATCTTAATAATATATACTTAGAACATTTTATCTCCCCCAAATCACTGATTCCCAAAACCCTAATTTTTCATCCCTGAAATTGAAACTCATTCCACAACTTTCGTCCTTGTAGATACTAACGATTGTTAAAAATATGAATGAACCTTCACCACCAAATTTAATCTTTAGAAAGGATGGCGTATCATTTGATCCAAACACATCATATGGTAAATTGCAGAACCTTTTTGAATTGAAATAGTCACTTATTTGATACTAAATTATTAGCTCATTGATTTTTTATTTCATTATGAGACAGGTGGTTCCAAGTCCATGTTTTCTTTGAAGTTGAATCATGGTGGACACTTCACAGACCCACCAAACAGAAAGTATACCTCAAGTAACATATCATACCTTGATCACATTGATGTGGATCACCTTAATGTTGAGGGAATTAATACAATTATGGCGCAACTAGGTTATGATTCTAAAGAAATTATGTATTATTACTTTAGGATGCCTAAGAAAGGTTTAGATGATGGTTTAAGGTCTGTGAGTTGTGATGATGATTTAGTTAGGTTGATAAAAGGGTTATTATACAAAAAAGTCACTAAAGTTTGCGGGAAATTTGTCCTAAGTCACTAAAGTTTAAAAGTTTTCATTCAGGTTACTCAACTTATGAATGTTGTCAACCACATTACTAAACTTATGAAAGTTGTCATACAGGTTACTGAACTTGTAAAAACATGACAATTTTGTTACTTAACATATAAAAAAAATAAACGTAAAAGTCGCTGAAATTATAGACATGTTTGCTTTTTAACGTTGAGTAACCTGAATGACAACTTTTAAACTTTAGTGACTTAGGACAAATTTTCAGCAAACTTTAGTGACTTTTTTGTATAATAACCCTTGATAAAAGTAGTGTAAACAAATAAGGAAATAGAATGGTTTGTTGAGCATTGGGTTACAACTGTTGAGATTAAGGACTTAGGTTTTGATGTGAATGTGGAAGACTTAGACTTAGGCTTTGATGAGGTAGATGTGAATAATGAATACTTAGGCTTTGATGAAGTAGATGTGAATATGGAAGACAAAGAAGATATTGTAGATGATGAGCATATCATTGATGAGGAAGAAGTGAACATGGAGGATTTTAGCAGATATGATGATAGGGAAAACTATGTTGACCCAAGTGGAAAACCTCATTTTGAAGTCACAGAAGAAGCTTTACATTTTGTGGACTATGATTCATTTGATAGTGATGTAGGTGATGGTGATGATACTGCAAGTATTAGAAGGAGGAACCTTAGGAAACTTTAAAAAATAGGTGGTGGATCAACTGGTATTGTCAACTGCTTGTTTGTTGGACAAGAATTTGCTAACAGGGAAGAAGTTAAGGATATGATTAAGGCACACGCAGTTGAAACAAGAAGAAAGATTCAGATAGTGAAGAATGATTTTGAAAGGGTACAAGGAAAGTGTAGAGGCATTGTGCCATGTGATAAAGGAAATCTAGCTGTTGGTGGGTCACAAGGGAATATGTGTAAGGGTAAAGGTAAGACAACAGATGATGGGTCAAAAGGGAAAAAACAAATGAAGGGTAAAGATGTAAATGTACATGATAGGACAAAAGTGTGTGTCCCTGGAATGTGTATATCTTACCTAGTAATAGTGGAAAGTGGGTGGTAAAGACATTTAATAATGACCACAAATGCCTCCAATCTAGAGAGATAAAGGCATGTACAACATCTTTCCTTGGAAAACATGTTGCAAATTTGATTTCTCTCAACCCTGAAATACCAACAATAGCAATCCAAGAGCAGATGCAGTCCAAGTTTCAGGTAGGTGTTTCTAAAACCAAAGCTTTCAAGCTAAGTATAAGGCAGATGTTAATTTAAGGGGTGATGCTCAGGGTCAATATGCTTTATTGAGAGATTATGCTGAACAGTTAATGAAGTCTAACCCAAACACAACAGTGAAGATAGATGTTTACAGGGCTCATAATCCAAATGACACTGAAAGAAGGTTTAAAATGATATATATCTGTTTGGGTCCATTAAAATAAGGATTTAGAGCTTCTGGGAGAGATCTGATAGGGTTGGATGGTGCCTTTATGAAAGGTCAACATCCTGGACAACTGTTAACAGCTGTAAGTGTGGATGCTAATAATGGAATCTACCCTATAGCATATGGAATTGTTGAATCAGAATCCAGAGATTCATGGGAATGGTTCTTGTCATATCTTGGGGATGATTTAGATTCGCTTAGCAATTCCAACTTCACCTTTATTACTGATAGACAAAAGGTATGTACTTCACCCTTTTTTCAATTTTATACTTGTAAGTTCACCTTTGTTAATGATTCCATTTTTTGTTTTATAGGGTCTGTTACCAGCTATACAGAACCTATTTCCTGCTGCTGAACACATGTATTGTGTAAGGCATATTAATGATAACATTTATTTGATTTGGAAAGGAGGAGTATACAAAGATAGGTTGTGGAAGTGTGCCACTGCAACAACTGTGGTAGAGTTTGAGAGAGCAATGGATGAACTTAAGGGATACAATAGGCAGGCACATGAGTGGTTGAGGAAAATACATCCTATGCATTGGAGCAGAAGCCACTTTTCAGGTAACCAATTATGACCTAAATTACTTCTTTTTAGTTCATTATTAATATGCTTAACTATTTGAACATACTTATGATAGGAAGGGCACACTGTGATTTATTGATCAACAATATTTGTGAGGTTTTTAATAGACAGTTGATAGATGCTAGGGATAGTCCTATTTATACTGCACTAGAATATGTTAGGGAATATATAATGAAAAGGATTGGTTTGGTTCAGAAGGTGATTGAAAAAAGTGAGGGTCCATTAACACCAAGTGTGACCAAGCTTTTCAAAGCTATAATGGAACAAGCATCACAATACACAATTCAATGGAATGGAGCTGAACTATTTGAAGTTAAGGGTCCTTGGAGTGATAAGTGTGTGGTCAATATAAATCTTAGGCATTGTTCTTGTAGGAAATGGGAAATATCTGGAATCCCATGTAAGCATGCAGTTGCTTGCATCTTTAACATGGCAGATAATGGTATGGAAGTTCCTATCCCTGAGGATTGGGTTCATGAGTCATATAGGTTAGAAACATGGAGGAATGTATACTCTTATAAGGTCAACCCAGTCCATGGTCCACAGTTTTGGGAGAAGTCACAATTTAACCAAAAAAAACTGATTCCACCTTATATTCCACCACAGATAGGTAGACCAGGAAAAAAGAGAAAGAAGAGTGTAGGTGAGATGGCTGAAATGGTAAAAGAGGGCAAGTTAACAAGGAAAGGTGGAATTGTGACTTGTGATAACTGTGGGCAACAGGGTCATAACAAAAGAAGTTGTAAGGAACCAAATCCATGGAAAGATCCATTTTATACTTCTCTAAACTCATCTGCAACTGCTGAACAAGCACCAACTGGTCACCAAGGAGCATCTGCATCTGCACCAAATGCACCAAGGCAGCCATCTACATCTGCACCAAAGGCACCAAGGCAGCCATCTGCAGCAAAGGCATCTGTAGTAAAAGCACAAAGGAGAAGCCCAAGGAAGACATCTGCAAGTCAATCCAAGACAACTGCAGGTCCAAAAAAAGGAACTAAAATTGCATCCAGGACCATAAAATAGATTTGGTGTTTTCTTATGGTTATGTATTACTAATCTTATGACAATATGCTTATATATTAGTACTCTTAAGACACTATGGGCACAGTTGTGATGCAAATTTTCAGTTTAGCAAGTTGAAAGACTTGTTTAATGTATGGCAAATGTTGCCCTTTCTAGCAGATGTGTTCTTTTGTTTTTACAATTATTGAACTTGTGTTGTTTTGTTATGCAAATGCTACCAAGGCATTTGTAGATGCCAATGTGAATGATCAAACTTGCAGCCATCAAAGGCATTTGTAGATGCCCATACTTGCAGCCATCAAAGGCACCAAGGATGCCAAGGTTGACAAAGTGTATTTGTATGCATCCAAGGCATTTGCAGCCATCAAAGGCACCAAGGATGCCAAGGTGTATCCATATGCACCAAGGATGCCAAGGATACTATCATTACTTGCACATCCATACTTAGTACAGAACACATACATACTTGCACATCTATACTTGAACATCATTAAAAGCATACAAAAACTATCATACTATCATTAAACTTGAAATTGCCATTCATACTTGAACATCCATACATATAACAAAATTCATTGACTATAGTCAATTTTTAAGTTCAAGTTATTCATCTTAGCTTAGCTTTATCAACTTACAACAAGAAACTAACTAAAAACAAGACCTAAGTACAAATCAACCATATCTTCAATCTTCGTCTTGCAGCTGCCATTTCAACCAATGATTCTTGAAGCTTGTTTCTTGACCTTAGTACACCAGGAATGATTTGCACTGAACGAGCACACATTGGAGGATCAAACCAATCAAAAAACCCACAATCCGTTCCCTACAAATTAGTACTTCAATCAATAACTTTTGGAAAAAATATAACTACAAATTACTACTTACAAAAATTTCGGGGCATGAGTGAAAACAACGTCATGGGTTAAAATTTGTCCATGAAGTACGGATACGGGTATGACTACCACAGAAACAAGTCACCATTTTGATTAATTGATTTTGCCCCTTTTACCTTTTTAGGGTTAGGGTTTTAATTATTTATGTGTGTTTTGGATTTGGAATGTGGTAAGTGGTGGGGATACTGGGGATGGGGCATTTAATTAATAATAGGCATGTTATTTAATTGATAGAAGTAGAAAGACCAAAACACCCCTATCGTGCAAGAGAGAAGTAGCATAAAGTAACGTTGTTAGTTTCGGGAGACCAAAACAGGACGAAACAGTGTAAAATACGGACTGTTTTTGCACTTAATGAACCCCAAGGCTAAACCACAAGGGCGATTTTTGCAATTTACTCTATTTAAAATACTCTTTTAGTAATAACTAGCAGGTTAACCCGCGCGTTTCCGCGGGAGTGCGTTGGCCTCTATTATTTTATGTACGGGAATCTTTGTCATAATTTTTTTATTAAGGACTAAATTTGCAAAAGAACGATAACGGGGGACTAACGGTGTGATTTATAGCTAACGCGAGGGACCTTTTTTGTAAATTACTTAGCTACAGTACACGCACTATTTCAAACTGATTTTCACTGTAGCAAACACTGTTACGCACTGTTTGGCACTGTAGCAGTGGTATTTTCAGTTTTAGTCCCTGAAACAATCGGTTTGTTGCAATTATAGTCCTTAAGGACTAACGGGGAAAATTAAACAAAACCATAGGGGCTGTTTTTTCCTAATATTTTAACAGAAACAGTCCCTCATGTTTTTTTTTGCAACGTTAAGTCACGACTGTTAGGTAACGGCTGTTAAGGACTAACTTTGTAATGAATCAAAAGCCTCAGGGGCTAAATTGCAAATTGGCCCATACTTTAGCTACAGTGCACCCGGATGCTTTTTAGTATATGTATGTCACACCCCCAAATTACCTGTTTTGCAGCGGAATGGAATTCCTGGGGGTTGACTGTCATAGCATCACAATCACAGTTATATTGAACGACCTAAAGTGTCAATTGGAAAAGACATCGTTTGATTTAATAAAACAATCAGATTTTACAAAGTATAGGTCCCAAATGAAATTAGACATGTGCGGAATTAAGTTTGTTACAATCCAAACGATGTTTTAAAGTGCATAAAACCCAAGTGAGACGCGTCGTCACCGCGACTCTATGATATGTCCACATGCATGCCATGAAGTGAATGCCTTAGATACCTGAAAATACATTGCTAAAAGTGTCAACACAATGGTTGAGTGAGTTCATAGAGTTTATAAAAATGTTTTATACGACCAACGCAAGTATAAGTTATGTATGACAAATATGTCACAAAATGGTACAATTGCTTAAGCACATGACACCGAAGCTAGACTGTTTCTGATGTTCGCCCCAACAGAGTGTTTTGCCAAACAACTCAATGATGATAAAAATGAAATGCATCCGTTGACCAGTTGGGACCACCAACACAGATGGAGGAGTCACCCTCAATAGATCTATCCACTCACCCTCGCTTCTTCCGAAATTAACGGTTCATGATTATGAAATGGGGACATTCAATTGGCAATTAGGTAACTTAAGCAATGTAAATGAATTTGAATATACTTGGGCTCGTAATAAAATGATGTGCAATGTATTCTCCCCCGTAGGTTTGAAATAATGTATAAACTTGTAAAACGGGGCTATGAAACTCACCTGATACAATGATTATGATGATATAAGGGCAATACTGAAATGAGGTGCATCTCTAACTGCAACCTAATATGAATGATATGATCTATTATAAATCATGAATATATATCGTACATGCCAATCCACATGTAATCTATACCACTTGTGCAGTTTTGAAAATAGAGTTTATCGTCGAAAAATATGTTTATGACATCTCATTAAGTTAATAAATACTTTTCATGTAAATATGTTGAAACGGTATTCCACGATCCTCGTTTGGTGATTTATTGGTAAATATAATGTTTTCGTCATAAAATGACACTTTTCATACTTTGTACGTTAAGGGTTAGTCGTGAAATATTGTACGTTAAGGGTTAGTGATGAAACTCGGCGTTTTTTAAAACCTTGCAACAATGTCTAGAAGTCGTATCATTTAACTTTTGACCATACGGGTCTCGATCAATGAGAAAAATGGCTCTCAACATGACGTATTACAAAAACTGTTTTAGACTTAGGTTTATTTTGCTATTAGAAGCTGTCAAAATAAATAGAGTTTCGTTGGGTTTCAAACGTGTATATCTTGGTCGTTATAAGCTTGTTTTCTACGTTCTTTATATCCACGGTTTCGTATTAACATATACTAATATATTTTTGATAAATCGACTCATTTAGATAACGCTTGAGACTCATTTTTTACCCGTAAAAATCTGGACAACATGCTGAATTTTCCGGAAAAATAGTTTTCGTCGTTAAACTTGAAAATAGCATAACTTATTCGTTATAACTCCGTTTTAACCCGTTCAAGAGACCACGTTTTCGTTTTAAAGTATATTTTCTGAATATCTAGCCCAAAATATTTTACAAACCGTCGAAATTTCCAGATTTAGCAAAATTGATCAGACCCTTATATATTGTTGTCGAAATGGATTTTTCTCGCGTAATACTTATTCTAACCACTTCAAATCAACGACAAAGCTATTCTAAACCTACCATACACCTTCTTAAGGTGTCATGGGTTCCTAGACATCATCAAAAATAATATGTTTGAAGGGATAATTATAGGATGATATATATTTATTATAAGTACTTAAAAACAATTAAAGTGGTATAGATAATCATATAACTTGCATGTTTTCCTCAAGCATGATAAAATGACCAAAGTATGAATATGAAAGAATAAAAATGATCATGAAATGCTTACTAGTAAAGTGATGAGGTTTAAAGAACAAGGTTTTTTCTAATTACCCTAGGTTTTTATTTCAAAACCTTGATTAAGAGTATACCAGGGTTAATATTTTAGCTTGATCTTGCAAAAACTTTGATTTCTTCTTGACTCTTCACCCTTGGCCGGTTTATAGAGATGGAAATGAGAGAGTATATTTATTTTTCACCTTATGTATGTGTATGTATGTGTTAGGTATTAGTATATAATTAAAATTATTACATGTATAGGTCTAGTGTTAGCTAGTTAAGAAGATATTTGTCCAAGATTTGTTGTGTCATGATCTATATGTCGACATGGGTAAAAACCAAAACAAAGTTAGTGAATTTTGTATAATTAAATGTATAATAGTTTAAGTAATATAGGTAATTTGTGTATATAATTAAGTATTTAGGGTAGCGTTAGCTATAAATAAATTTTAACGGAATAAAATAAAATATATCGATGCCATAAAAATTATAAAAATACATTTCTTACAAAAAGTTAGTGAAATAATAATTATTGAGTAGTATTTACGAAAACCGTCGTAATTATATAAATATAACAATTTATATACAAAATAAATTTAAAACACCGGGTAAACTAATATTATAGTTTTTATAATATTAAAATGAGTATAAAAATATATCTGGACAATTTTTGGAAGTGTCGGATCAAATGTTCAAAATAAATGATTACGCGATAGCGTTTATTTAATAGGAAATTATACGTTTAATGAAATATGCAAAACCATGCATGAACTAATATGATGATGATATTACCAATGATATGTAGACTAAATCTAGTATATATGAAATGTCCTCAATTATTTTTCATGAATACGCAGCTTAACCCTCCAGGTTACGAGTATTTGATACTCGTAAACCTAGTTTACGAAAAATGATGAATAGTGACTCATGAATAGTGATTTTTCTCCGGTAATGAATAGTGTTTCGTGAATATTAAAATTTTGAAATAACCTTTAAAAATATCAAATCGACTTAAAAAATGATGAATAGTAAAATGATGAATAGTAATTTCCCGAGATGAATAGTGAAATTTTCAAAGTTTGTAAAATGACCTGAAATTACGAGTTCTGAATTCAGTCCATGTTGGGTTCTACGGTGTTATCGGTGAAAAGGTGAGGATATTTGAGTCGCATCGGGTCTTCCCGTGTTTTTCTGAATCGTATCACGCCTTTCCAAGGCGAGACTTTGAACATAAATTTGTTGCCAACTAGAAATTCTAATGGTTTGCGACTTATAGAACATATTTCCAACATTTTACGTCGTATATCGACGTAGCTTTTCTATCTATGTGTTGTTGCTTATAACTGATTCTTGATCTGTACGATCACTTTGTTGTTTCATGAATGAGTTATGGACTAATGAGTTGGACTTTCCTGATTTTGACCAGTGAATAAGTGATTGACACCTCAACCATAGAGCACCTCAATTGGTGTAGTCAATATGTTCATGTGCTAACTGTTTTTGTAAAGCAACTTGTTCGATAAAGAATGATTTGCCTAATCATTTTTAGAAAATCACACATGCCTTGAGTATATCTTCTAATGTTTGAATTGTTCTCTTGTTCTAACCATTGAGCTGAGGATAATAGGCGGTACTCATGTCCTAGTAGGTTCCATGGGAATCTTGAAATGATTGTCAGAAGTCTAAGGTGAATCGAATAGCTTATAATAGGTACAACTGAAATTGATACCACGTGTCTCGTGCCAAATTTCAAAATGTTAAGTCTGTCGAAAAGGACCTTATTGAAAAGAATAGATTATGGGTAATAGTTGTGATTCCTCGCGTTTCTAGTTCTAGCGTATGTCATGACTTGAGTCTTCCTTGCCTAAGGTGCTTAGTCTCTATTACTAAAATGTTTATTGTTCGATGGTGTCTCTCTTAATTTCTCTTATCGAAATGTTTCCATGCTGTATGTTGTAAAGTCACCAAAACCTTAAATATTTAAGTGATGGGGTGTGGTGGTTGATTTTCAAGACTTGTTTCAATATTGAGTGCTTCTAAAATAATTCATCACTTAGATTTTTATCATGTTAGCATAAACATAGATATCAACTTATACTATGTCGAAAAATGTTTGTTCTAATTTCACTCGTAGATGGAGTGTCATTGATTGTCCGATATGTTCAAACCCGTTGCATCTCTTGATATAGAAGTGAGGTTACTTGCAATTTTTAGAGAACACAATGCCTTAGGGAAAGTTTATATCGATAACCTTAATTTAACCAAATTTTCCATGTTTAATGGAATGTTTTGCTGTCTCAGTTAGAAGACTTGGTTTATCCCTATAGTGTTGCTTAGTGTGTATTCGCTTCGTACTAAATCTCGTAACTCGGTCTAGCTAGTACTTTTGAAATGATAGAGTTTGGCTTCTAGTCCAAAGATAGTGGTTCGGAATGTCTCGTGATGTCTTAAGAATTTTGTTGAGTTTTGAATCATCTTACTACATACTTCTAGTCCTTGTTGGTAGTTCTGAAATTCTTTCATTGTTTTCTTGTATCGAGGAATCCTCCTCATAGATGATATAGAAAGTCTTTCCAAAAAAAAAAAAAAAAAAGTCCCTGGCAAAATTCCAACTTATCGGTTGAGTGAGTGATGAACGGCGTAGGTATCTATAGAGTGTTAACAAAAAGAAATGTTTATGAACAATTTATCTGATTACAAGGCTTTGCTTTTGAATGAAGATTTGTTGGAATCACTCCTAAACCTTTATTCAAGTGTTAGTTACTCATATGTAATAGGTAGCTTTATTATGGTCTTTATGTTTGTTATTAGCCTTAAGCTTATGTAGAAGGCCCATGAGCTTAGGCCCAAGCCCATAGGTGAAAGGGAAGGAGTAGGAGTGTTGCCCTAGCTCCTTGCCTATAAATACTATGTAATAACCCTCATTTGAGGGTTGGTTGTTCAAGTTTTTATTTCACTTACATCATTACGCATAACCGGTCATAAACATATCGTGTGTGTGTGTTTGGATACTTGTTCAATCGCCTTTATCTCTTTCTAGTAAGCTTGTGTGGTAAATCTAGTGACCTAACAGTGGTATCAATCGCCTACTAGTTGGGTGAAACGTTTTGTTTTTGAAGGTTTTTGTTCTTGGTCTTACGCGTAAACGTGATTGATATTTTGGTTAAGCTTAAAAACGTCTTTTTCACACTTTTGAATCCAAGATTCTTGTACTTTCAACGTTTTAAGGTGTTAAAATACGTGTTTTTGGAATAAAGTTTCAAACTTTATGCGTGGATCGTGGTTTTTGAACTAGTTTTTATACGAGGGTTTCAACCTACGATAACTGCTTTTAAGAGCTTTGGAAAATCAAGTTTCACACTTTTGTGTCTTTTGGTGTTATTGAAGCTATTTCATCACACAAAAACTGGTTTAGAAACATCTTTGGGCATTATCGCTTTACTTAGTAATCCACGCGTAGTAAAACCCTAAAACTACGGCGTAAGGTTATCCTTGGTTTGATCTTTCGTTTTAGTGGTTTACTCTGTGTTTTCTTGCTTGGATAAGCCTGAAAATATGTCGACTTTGGATATCTTTTGCCTTTGTGAAGTGTAAAGATCACTTGGGATAAACCCTAAAATTACGCATAAGCATAAAGCTTACGCGTAGAAATCCTACGCCTAAGATTAATCTTACGCCTAAGCCTAGTCTTACGCGATAAGATAATCCTACATCTAACTTTCTACGCCTAACTTTGTGTCTACGCATAACTTTAGCGTCTTTTCCTACTTACGCGTAAGCTAAATCTACAGTAACTCTTAATTGTTACGCGTAACTTTTGTGTTTTTACGCATAAGTGCTACTTGGCTATTGTGATTTCTACTCCTAAGGATACTTCATCAACAAAGGTTCATTCGACTACAAAGATCCATTTTACCAACACAAGTTTTCAACATGTCACAACCACCATACTTTAACTATTTCCCGTACACTTATTCTCAACGTCAACAACAACTTACTCCACAACATCAACAATGGAATCAACAACAAGCAATTTATCAACAACAATTTAATCCACAACATACTCCACAACTTGCTGCAATTCCACAACCACAAATGGTTCAACCACCACCAAGTCTTCAAGTTCAACCGTACACAAATGACTTCAATCAACATCCATCAAGGAACACTATGAAGGAACCCACTTGGTTTGCCAAGATGTGTGAAGCTTTAAGCAGCCAACAATCAATTCATGAGGCTGGATCACTTGATAGACCTCCAATGCTCACTCCAGGAAACTACGATCAATGGGTGATAAGGTTCTTTAGGTTTTGTGATCTGAAGAAGCCACATGGAAAGTTCTTAAAGAAGGTTATTTTGAAAGGTCCATTTGAGATGCCTACTGTCATTGTACCCGGAGATCCAAATGCTATTCCACCAAGAGATGAACAAACGAACATTGCTATCAAGCAGACTTGAATCCTAAAGAACTTCTACACTATGAAGCAGATGAGCTTGCAATGGAATATATCCTCTTAGGATTACCAAACCCAATTCTTCGTAGTGTTGATGCTCAAAAGACCGCAAAGAAAATGTGGGATCATATTCGTCTTCTTATGGAAAGATCATGTACTCAATCGGAAGATTTGGAATCCAAAATTTACTTGGCGTATGAACACTTCATGATTGAACACGGAGAGACACTAGAGTCTTATCATCACCGATTTTCAGACATCATCAATGATTTGGATAAACACAACATCATCATGCCAAGAATTGCAGTGAATACTAAGTTCCGAAGTAGTCTTGGTCCTGAATGGGAGAAGTATGTCATTTTTCTCCGTCAAGCGAAAAACATGCATCAGTCTACATATGGATTAGTGTACGATTACTTGAAGCCTCATGAAAAGGAAGTTGATAGGGAAAGGATTCTCCGTGCTCAAATTGCTTCAACAAATAATCCGGAAACTCAACAACTTGCCTTGTATGCTCAAAGCTTATCCTCCTCAACAAGCAACTCAACCAACTGCCTCAGTCACACCAAACGATCAATCACAACAACCTCAACAAAATCAATTGGTTCCTTACAACAACAATAATGATCAAGCACATCATAGTCAACCTAATGAGGAATCCGATCCGTTCGAAGCATTGCAACAGGGATTTGTTATGATTGCTAATGCTTTTAGCCGTTATACCAACAAATCCAACAATCGAATTCGTTCCTCATCTAACACACGAAATCAAGTTGTTGTGAACAATGGACGAGTTGAAGTTCAGAATCGTGGGTATGGTCGTCAGATGGGCGGTGGTCAAGGGTTTAATGTTGTGGGTAGGAATAACAATAGAGCTCAAGTGGTGGAACAGGGAAATGCTCATAATGGGTTGAATGGTCTTCGATGCTAGAACTGCAATGAGAAGGGACACACGGCTAATGCATGCCCAAAGCCTAGGACTCGGGCGTGCTTATTTCAAAGAGGCTCTTCTTTGGCTCTTAAGGATGAAGTGGTGGATCTCTCACGCACAAAGAACAAAGTTTTATGGCAAATGCGCACTTCGGATGATGATATGGAGGACTTGCGTGTCAATGCGGTTGTTATGTTGATGGCTAATATGCATGAGTTACACATGAGTGACACAGGCCCGTGTATGACACTGATGGCTTGTCTCAGGTACCCGAACAAACCATATTTATCTCGATCTAATATCTCCGCCAACATCACGAATCCGGCAAGGCTCACAATGTTCAAAATGAGTCATCCACATCTCATTCCGATGATTTTCAAATAGACCATGTAGTTACATTTGACGATCAAGATGACCTTATGGTTTCCTTTGATAATCAAATTGATTCCGTGGTTATACTTGAGGATCTAAATAATGATCATGTTGTGACTCACGTTGAACATGCCGAACTCCTGCCTCATCCAGATTTTGCTCGCTTAATACAAGACCAACAAACCATAGTGGAAGAATGTGCAGGTGCAATTAATCGGGACTTGAAAAGTAAAAATGCACTGTTAACCAAGGATTTTGAATGTTTACAAAAGCAACTCAACTTTTTCAAAACTCAAGAAAACGTGAAAAAGGTTTTGAAGCAGCCTTTGCCAAATCTCATCAAAACAAAAAATATTTAGAGAGCAGATCAGTGATCTAGCCGCTTAGAAGAATGCTTTGTTGTCTGAGATAGAACAACTGAAACATGAACATAAAAAGCAAATTAACACTCTCATCTTAGAAAATCAAAAAGCTAAGGCTGAGTTGTTAAATTGTCAAAAACAGTTCTCTGCATACAAAATGCATTCAACGAAACGAATAGACGATCATCTCGAAGAAATCATCGGCTTGCAAAAAAAACTTAAAGAGTTTAAAACTGTTGTTTATAAACATGGTGAGTCGAACTGACTATTGAAAAGTTTAGCTTAAAACCCAATCCAAATGGATATGGACCAAATCTTGCTGATTACAAACCTAAGCTTTCAACCAAAGCATTCAAACCAAATCCCGAAGTTTCGGTGCGAGGATATAAAATTGATAATTCGTTATGAGTGTTGTTGAATATCATCGTCCAAGAGGAATTAGATGCGTAAGACGAGTCGATCAAAATTAAAAATGTTGTTTACAACAAACCTTTTAATTATTCAAAACCACTTTTTCACACCAACGGATTATTCTAACACACCAAGGGTAATCATCAAAACACCTGAGTCTTCTAATGTTAATCCCAAACTGATTATGCACAAATTTATGGTCCTTTACCTTCCATCGGTGAAGTAAACTCAAAACCTGAAAATCGCAAAATTCTTAGATATTTTGACATTTTCATGGTTGACCTCAAAACTTTACAACATGAGATAGAATATCATTCTGAAATCAAAGTCCAACATTTTCAATCGCCGGGCGCGAGAACAAAGAGACATTTTTCAGAAAAATCTTTTACCAAATGTTAAGAATTTGAAAAATTGTGCATTGTCTTGGGAAAAGGACTTTCATAAGGAACTTGGAATAATGAAGGTCGTTTTGAGAAAACGAAACATCTATTTCTAATACTAAACGTAAAAAGAAAATGTTGAGAAAAGATGTTGATCGACTCTTGAAAGATGTTATCACTGTACATCTTGATATCCATAATGTTGTGTTATTGAATTCTTTGTCATATGCATTTGATTATATCTCTGGCGATAATGTTGAATCTGTGTAAATGTTGAAAACGACGATAATGTGCTTGGATCGAGTCTTTAAATTGAAAATAAGCGATTACAAACGAACTTTCAAATGCAAAGCATCGCCTTAATTGGTGTGAAAAAGATATTCACGATCAACAACTTGGTTTTCAAAACAAAATCGCTTCGATTAGTGCAAAATTTTCTGATCCAAAAATTGAGCAACTGGATGATCAAAACGTGTCTTTGAAGTGTCAAATCTCAAAATATGAACAAGAACTTGTAAAAGTTAAAACAGAATATGGTGTCATATTTGATTTACTCAATAAGACTCGTCATGAAGCATCAAACGAACTTGATTCACACTATCTCCAAGTAAAGAGAAATGTTAGGAAAGTCATGAATTTTCTTTGGTAATATTCGTTCTGAAAATCAAGATTTGATTCACACTATCTCCAAGTTAAGAGAAATGTTAGGAAAGTATGAACAACTTCCGCCTACAATCATTAAGAGATAGCACGGTAACACTTAGTAATCATGAACCTAGAATCCCTCTGCCAAATCACAAGATGCTAACGCGTGCTTCCTTATCTTGAAACAGAATAGTTGCATCTTTTCCAAACGTCCGCACTTCACAACCTAGGAGCACTACATCGAAGAATAGGAAGTTGCGACCTAAGAAAAGATCAACAAGGAATGCTAAAGTAGAAGAACACCCTAGGACTATGAATAAGACTCATGTTGCTTCCACTCATAGATATTGCGTGCGGAAAATGTAATAGAAATAGTGATGTAACGAATGCTAAACCTTTAAGTACTTTTGATATTGTCGATGCACCTTGTGTTATTTGTGGTAAAAGTATGAATTCCGATTGCCATGATAAATGTGTTGCTAAAGCTATCATCTCTCGTTTAAGGAATCCTAACAACTGGAATACCTCTAGGCCAACTAATCCTTCTAAGTCTTGCTTGGTAGACGCCCTTTTAGATTCTAAGAAGCGCTTTCATCCTGTAGCTCAATTTTCACCTCCTAGGAATGTAGTACCACCTAGTGCATTCACTAAGACTAAAGCAAATACTAGTTGGAGATGGCGGAAATGGATATATAACACACTAGGATTTAAATGGATACCTAAAGCTATTGATGTGTGTATGTCTACTATAAGCGCTAAGAACCCTCTAACATTTGGGTTCCACATCTACTTCTATTCCATCCGTGCCGTCGTGCTGTGTAATGCACGGTGATCTGAGATCATTCTCTGATTGTTGATAGCGGATGTTCCCAACACATGACAGCAACCTTAATGTTATCAAACTTTATTGCAAAGTTCATTGGCCTTTGTCGAGGTTCGGGAATGATCACTTAGCGACTATCATGGGCTACTGGAGACTATATCAATGGGAACATCGAAATAGCAGGGTTTGTTATGTGGAAGGCCTCGGTCACATAATCTGTTTTGATGGTCAATTTTGTGATGGAGATTTGGAGGTTGCTTTCGGGGAGAAAACTTGTTTCATTAAGTGATCTACAAGGAAACGATCTTATGTCCGGCTTGCGCAATTCAAGTCTTTACACTATCTCTATGCAAGACATGGTTGCTTCATCTCCCATCTGCTTACTTTCAAAGGCAACATCAACAAAATCTTGGCTATGGCACCGCCGTCTCTCACATCTAAACTTTCAAACCATCACCAACCTTGCTCGACACAAACTAGTTGAAGGACTCCCACGATTTCGGTATTCAAAAGATCACCTTTGCTCAGCTTGTGAACAAGGCAAAAGCACTCGTGCTCATTTTCCTTCAAAGGTGGAACACGACTCTCAACATGTGCTTCATCTTCTTCACATGGATTTGTGTGGCCCGATGCGCGTGCAAGCGATCAATGGCAAACGCTACATCTTAGTAATTGTTGATGACTATTCACGGTGGACTTGGGTCTACTTTCTTCGAAGCAAAGATCAAGCTCCACAGATGATCATCACCTTTCTCACGAAAATACAAGTTCACTACTAAACACCGTTCGACAAATCGAATAGACAGAGGGCGCGAATTTGTTAACAAACTCTTCGTGAATTTTATGAGAAAGTGGGAATTGAGCATCAAACATCTATTGCACGCATACACACGAACAAAAGCGAGTTGTTGAAAGATCGAAACCGAATGTTAGTGGAAACTGCAAGAACAATGTTAATCAATGCTAAACTTCCAGATTACTTGTGGGCGTATCTCTTGCATGCTATACTCAAAACCGTTCTATGAGCACAAAGCACAACAAAACACCTTATGAGCTTGTCCACAACCATAAACCGAATCTCAAACACTTTCATGTATTTGGATCCCTTTGTTATCCAAATAATGATCGTGATGATTTTGGAAAGCTCAAAGCCAAAGCTGGCATTGGAGTCTTTATTGGATATTGTGAGAATTCTAAAGGTTTCCGAATCTGGAATCGTCGTACAAAACAGGTGATGGAAACTATTCATGCTCATTTTGATGAACTTACGGAAATGGCTTACGAGTATAACGACTTAGAACCGGTCACAAAACTAAACTTTCCCCAAACCCCATCATCACCGAACAAAGCCCCGACACTTTCGTCAACAAATGGAAAGGTTATTTGCTCTTCGTTCGGTGACGATATTGATGAACGTGCTCGGTGTATCCATTTGTTTTCCATTGCTCAACACGATAATACTTTTATACGATACACCGCTACAACAACTACGGTTGAAGAAGCACCACCGATTGACTCCAACACAAGCGGTTGAACAAACCGCTTCCAACAATGATGAAACCGGCCGATGATGTTCAATGAATTACCCCACCTGCAGATTTTGATCCAAATGCGTTCTTCAACCCGTTTGCAAATGAGACTGCTGCACCTGATGTCGCGGAATCATCAACAAACCATTTGAATCCTCAAAATCTGCACAATGTATACCAACATCAACCCTCAACACATAGATGGACGAAAGACCATCCTCTAGAAAACATTATTGGCAACCCGAATCAATCAGTCGTTACGAGACAACATCTTCACACAGACGGTGAACATTGCATTTATGCACTCACCGTCACTAATCAACCTAAAACATCAAAGACGCAATGACAAAAGACAACCGGATTGAATCCATGCAAGAAGAACTCAACCAATTCAAACGTCTTGAAGTATGGGAACCGGTTGAAAGACCAACAGGGTCTACGCCATTGGTCTCAAATGGATTTGGAAAACAAATTGGATGTCAAGGAAATGTTATCCGAAATAAGTCACGCCCGGTGGCTAAGGGTTATCGCCGTGAAGAGGGAATAGACTTTGAAGAATCTTTTGCCCGGCTGCTCGTCTGAGGTCGTTCGGATATTTCGCGTTCAGGCTCATATGAATATGACGGTCTATCGATGGATGTCAAAACCGCTTCTCAATGGAACTTAAAGAAACGGTTTATGTCACCAACCGGATGGATTCGCTTGATCCCGAAGTTTCGAATCACGCCTACAAACCGAACAAAGCTCAGATGGTCTCAAACAAGCTCCTCGGGCATGGTACGATAAGCTATCATCTTCCTCATTGCTAATAATTTCACCAAAGGTTCGGTTGACCCAACTCTTTTATACAATATCACGGGACACATATCTTAATTGTTCAAATTTACGTGGATGACATCATTTTTGGGTCTACACATAAAAGTTTTCAATCGCTTTTGCAAAACTAATGAAGAAAAATTTTGAAATGTCCATGATGGGTGAACCTTCTTTCGGACGCAAGTTCATCAATCACCCCGCAGATATACCCTTGAATTGTTAAACAAATTTGGAATGAAAAACCGTGACACCTATGCCACACCAATGGCTCATACCAAGAAGCTAGACGCTGATTTACATGGGAAATTGGTGGACCTTACAAAATACCGTAGTATTATTGGGTCTCTCATGTATCTAACAGCCAGCAGACCGATATTGTCTTTGCCGATATCTTTGCTCTCGTTATCACGCGACCAATCAAACCCACTCTCGAGGCTAAAAGAATCCTCCTGATACATAAAGGAACCATTAACTTGGGGATATGGTATCCGAAGGATTCGTTTTGAACTAATCGCTTTCGTGGGGACGCCGACCACGCAGATGCTTAGACTCACGGAAAAGTACTCGTGAGCTTTACAATTTCTTGGTGATAAACCGTATGTCATGGCAATCGGAAGGTGATTGTACATCACGGCCCTCAACCGGCAATATGTAGCCAGCGCTGTTATGCTCAAGTCATTGGATGAGAACACAACTCAAAGACTATGGTTACGTATTTGACGTAATCCCGATGTAACGCGACAATCTGAGTGCTATCACTGGTCTATTATAGATTCGATGATACAAAACAAGAAGAATTGAAACATGGGACTAAAAAGGACAAGAAGGGAAACTACTAAAAGATGGAGGATTTGGAAGATTCTAGAAGATATGCTTAAAAGAATATTTAGTTTCTAATCAGTATTATGATTCCTCTTGAAACCCTGATGTCTCTAGTATATAAAGAGAAATGTCATTAGTGTAAAGAGTAATGCACAAGCAGGACGCTAAAGTGTTGTGTGTGGGAACTAGCGTAGGAAAACGCCTGTATTTAGTTATTAGTGTTAGATCAAAGTTTGATCTTTATTATTGTTTAGTTAGAGATGGTGAATGAAAAACCTTGTCATAATAATATGATTCTATGTTTGAATATTCCGCTTTCTTTATTATGTGTTCCTAGATATAATATTAGACCTCGTCAAGAGCTACACCCATCTCACATGTAATGAGTCTCTCGTGATATCTAGGGATCTACAAGGTTTTCAAGAAGAAGGAAGAAAAATTCGAAGCCGCCAAAAATTCGTAATACTTCACAAGACTGCTTTTCCGTAAGGCATAACTTTTATTGAACTGTTGGATCGAGCTAAAATTTGAACTGGAGCTTCTTGGTATATCTATCTAAAGTTTCACCGAAGGGATTGTCAATTGGAGCTCTCAATCAAAAGTTATGTCAAGTCTCCGCCTTTAAAAATTCGTAAGGTTACAAAGATCGCTTTGAAAACGATCATAACTTTTTGTTAACCGTTGATCGTGACGAAATTTTTGGTGGATGTTCTCATATACTCATATAACTTTCCACCAAGGATCTTTCATCCGAGCTTTTATGTGAAAGTATGGGAAAGTACCGCTGTGTATTTTGAAAGCATCGGCTGTGCATTATTCATCCCCTACAAAGCAGCATCGCTTGTAAATTACCGCTTGGAATTAAAGTACTTGCTCTTGGACACGAAAGTATTGCTCATTAGGATGAAAGTACGTTTTGAATTAAAGTACCGCCGTTGGATGCAGCACGCTTTTGAGTTTTAAAGTACTGCTGCTTTGATGAAAATATTGTCATTGATGAAAGTAATCGGTGAATTGGTTATTGATTGAATGTACCGATATTTATATGAACCAAGAAGGTTATTTTGTTCAAAGTACCGCTTATGTTCAAAGTAATGCTTCTTTTTAAAGTAATCGCTTTAAGGTACTGATTCTTCTCAAAGTATCGGTCAAGGTTTTGTAATGGCAAAACTTATTTGATCAAGTGCCTATGGTTTATTACGAGGAGATTTGGAGTTAAGGGGAAGTCAAGCATGATGATTGTTATGATTTTTGGATGACACACACACATGTTATTGTTCACACACACAAGGAGTTTGGTTAATTGTTCTTAAACGTTTTTAAAAGGCTCGTTTTGGAGATTTATTGAAGAATTGATTACGAAGAGGATTATTTATCACTTATTTGAAGGTGAAGTGGAATTACTTGGTTTGTGTTCTTATCATCTAGCTTGATGAATCTAGCAATGTGTTATTTTTCTTATGATGCTCTATGCACACATTGGCTATCACTTAAAGGAGTTACATTGTAGATCCTGTCTCATACTAGTTGAGGATTCTTGTCAGGATTGCGTCTACTTATATTTGGTTTCGTCAGAGGTATGGAGTTCGTGGATAGTACAAGATTTAAGACACAAGTTTGAAATTACTTCTTCATCAAATTCGTTATATTCGGTTTTCTTCACAAGTGATCATTACATAAAGCCTACAGATTTTGAAGAATCAAGAAGATGGTTAACATATGGGTTTCAGGGGAAGCTTATTGTTAAATGTTTAACCATCTACATGCATCACTCAAGGGGAAGTGTTTGGTTTTTACTATTGTTGATCATTATTACTATCTAGTTGAAGTTTTCTACTGCTTTTGGATCCATTTTCTTATGATGCGTGAATGGCGGGTGATTTGAAGCATGGAAGTCTTAGATGGAAATATGATATTGGTTCGTGGTAGTCAAGATCATTATTTGCATACGTTCTCTATTTGTTGATAACAAAAGGGGAAGAGATGTTTGAGTGACATGTTTAAGTCAAGGGGAAGATTGTTTCATTTATGGTGAGATTTAATTATCTCACCTACTGCCTAGGAAGTTCTACAAGAATCGTGTTTGTCTTTTCATCATCAAATAGGGGAAGATTGTTGGGTCTATTATAGATTTGATGATACAAAACAAGAAGAATGAAACATGAAGGACTAAAAGTGACAAGAAGGGAAACTACAAAGAGATGGAGGATTTGGAAGATTCTAGAAGATATGCTTAAAAGAATATTTAGTTTCTAATTGTATATGATTCCTCTTAAACCCTAGATGTCTCTAGTATATAAAAGAGACATGTCATTAGGTTTCGTAGCATGACAAGATGTAGACGTCTAAAGGTGTGTGTGGTGGTAGACCTAATGTAGGGAAACGCCTAGGGTTTAGTTAGTTAGTGTTAGATCAAGTCTTTGATCTTTATTATTGTTTAGTTAGAGATGGTGAATGAAAAACCTTGTTCATAATAATATTGATTCTATGTTTGAATATTCAGCCTTTATTATTATGTGTTCCTAGATATAATATTAGACCTCGCTCTAGAGTTTTAC
>OU343220.1:27051886-27140083 GCA_910596185.1 Chrysanthemum makinoi
GGATCCTAACACTTACGCTACGATAAAAAACATCCCTGAAGAATCACGCACAACAAAGATACCCAATAAATAATTAAGTGAACCAAGATCCGTCATAGAAAACTTCAGATGCTTTAAACCAATAAGCTGTTGTAACAAAGCCTCAGAAGAAGCAGTGAGAATAATATCATCAACATATATGAGCAAATAAGCAGTTTCAGTCCCCATAAATAAACAAAGATGAGTCACATCGACCGTGAATAAAGCCAATACGGTAATATATCGCAAATCATGAAATCAAGCCCGAGAGGCCTACTTAATACCATAAAGAGACCTCTATAATAACCAAACATAATCAGGATGTGCAGAATCCCAAACCCCAGGAGGCTGATGCATATAAACCGTATTAGACAAATCACCATGAAAAAAGGCATTCTTGACATCAAGCTGATGAATCGGCCAATGATGAGAAGTAGACAGGCTAAGAACTGTTCGAATAGTAGTTCATTTAACAACCGAACTAAATGTCTCATCAACATAAGCACTTGACATCTGAGTGCTGCCATTCGCCACCAGACAAGCCTTATAGCGACTAAGAGTACCATCAGCTAAGTACTTATGGCGAAACAACCACATACAACGAACAATTTTGGCATTCGTTGGTCGGGGCACAAGAGTCCAAGTTTTATTTTTAATAAGTGCATTATATTCATCATACATAGCATTTTGCCAATTTAGATCATTAAACGCATTAGTATATGATTTGGTAAGGGTGAAATAGTGGACACATAAAGATTTAGACGTGCAGGAGGTCGATTAGACCGGACACGTGTGACCATGAGGATAAATGAGACTTTAAAGTGTAATAACATCCCAATATTGTAACACCCCCAAAATACCGCAGCGAAAGATTGTATCATTGGGGTGCTACTTCATAATACAAAGTACAAGTTATAGAAAACGACCTCTAAATGAGACGTTTTGAAAAGTTACCATTCGATTAATGAAATCAGAGTTACAAACAATGAGGTCCCAAAGTATAATACAAAAATGTTTACAAAATGTTTCGAATGGTAAATGATAAAAGCGTAAGTCTTCAAAACATGTCGTGCGACTCTATGTTCCATGCAATAGCTATCGTCTTATTGACCTGAGATAAACATGCTAAAAGTGTCAACACAAAGGTTGGTGAGTTCATAGAGTTTGTTTTGAATAAGTTGAAAAGCCTTTAAAGAATGTTCACACAACAAAGGCATTGTAAATCCACTCAGTTCCAAGTTTCGCCCATACAAAACTTGCAACCTGTGTGTTCACAACCCATTGCTAAAATATAGTACATCAATCATGTATGCATGTATCATAGTAGTTAAAAGTATAAATGTTACCGCAAGAGTCTTCCAACAACTTAATTTGGGATGTATCTAATTTAATAGCCTTCCAACAACTTAATTTGGAGCCACTAAATTAATGGTCATCCAACATGTTAATACAAATAAGCCGTAAAAACGTTATTTATATTTTACGATCTTCTAATGTTTTGTCGATAACAAATGTAAAATCATTTTAACGTAAACAAATAGAGTAATGTAAATAGTTTGAGTTTATAGTTTTCTAACACAATTAAGTTGTCACATAAAACACTAAAACAAGTATAAGTGATTTTATGATTTAGATACATATGTACAACAACTAGTGTTTACATATTGGGTTAAACATATACTTAAACTAAGTATACTAAAATGGGTAAAAACTAAGTGTATGCTAAAATGGGTAAATACAAGTAGATACTAAATGGGTAAAATACTAGCAAATGGTTTTGACCCATAACCCATGGTTTTATATATACCACTTAACCAAGTTCATTGTATCTAGAAAGAAAACCATGGATCAACCCATAACCCATGACCCATGACCCATAACCAAAAATACCCATGGGAAAGAGGAGCGGACCACGGATCCCTAGCTTTGTGCTAGCCGGATCCCTTGTGGTAGGATCCGTGGGATCCGGAACTTGAGGGAGTTTTCCTCTATAAATAGTGAGTCATTTCTTCATTGTTTCTCACCCCCTTTCAATATACTTTATCCCCGAGGTTAAATCTCACTAACCTTAGATCCAAGAGATCTATGTTTGTAGTTTTGTTTTTGTGTGATCTTTTAGGTTCCTCTTAAAGGCAAGATCACCACCTTTGAAGTCGAGCAAGCTCAAGTCCATGAGTTGCCATGCTTCCTCATCATCAAGGCTACTGAAGTCTTCTTGTTGATGATTCCTTTCTTTCTTCAAAGAAGTGTAGTGTTGAAGACATTAGTGAAAGATGTCTTAAGAGTCAAGACGAAGATATTAGTGAAGGGTATCTATCGTCTATAGGATAAAGCACTTGTGGTAGGTGCTTGGAAGTCAAGACTAAGAAGCATTAGTGAAAGGTGCTTAGAAGTCAAGACAAAGAAGCATTAGCGAAAAGTGCTTAGAAGTGAAGACACAAGACATTAGTGAAATGTGTCTTGTAGATCTAGTCAAAGGCATTAGTGAAAGGTGCCTTAGATGTACATTCGATATGGTGTATTTCGATGTACAAGATAGACTAGTTTTAGATCCAAGGATATTGATATCCTTGATGATGTTGTAAAGGAGTAGATCTCCTTTGGGATTAGTCGTTGGTGTAGTGTGGTAGTAGTTCCTCCATTGCAATGGAACTAGGTGCTTAGCCTAGTACCTAATAAAGGGTAGGCGACGTTGTGAAGGTGTAGTTCACCTAAGGTGTGAAAGAACTAGGTACTTAGCCTAGTACCTAATAAAGGGTAGGCGACGTTGTGAAGGATTAGTTCTCCTAAGGTGTGAAAGAACTCGGTGGTTAGCCTAGCACCGTATAAAGGGTAGGCGACGTTGTGTTAGGTGTGGTTCGCCTTGGTGTGAAAGAACTCGGTATTTAGCTTTGTACCGAAAAAAGGTTAAGCGACGTTGTGAAGGCTTCTCCGCCATAAGGAGATTGGTGTAGTGATTACGAACTCTCGAGTAGGTGACTCGGGGAGTGGAGTAGGGCAAGGAAGGTGACCTTGTAGCCGAACCACTATAAATACTTGCGTTGTGGTTTTGTGCTTCTTACTCTAATCTTTTCATTACTTACCTTTACATGCTTGTTTATCAACATCCAACACACACATCCAAATAGATTGACATAAGTCGATCTAAATAGATTAAAAGGAAGTTTTAATTGGTAAAACTATTCAACCCCCCCTTCTAGTTTTCCACACAACAACTTAATTTGGAGCCACTTGTGTATGTATCTAATTTAATAGCCTTCCAACAACTTAATTTGGAGCCACTAAATTAATTGTCATCCAACAACTTAATTTGGAGCCACTGAATTGCACGTATTGGGAGCCTCTTCCCAAAGATTAATGGTCATCCAACAACTTAATTTGGAGCCACTAAGTTGAATAACGCAATTAAGTATAATGCACTCAAGAATAACGCAAATAAGTTTAACACAATCATGTATAACGCAATCAAGTATAATGCAATCATGTATAATGCAATCAACTATAATGTTTTGAGTATTTGTAAAAGTAAAAGCAAGTAGTTGAGCATGTATCTCCCCCAAAGAGTTTGTAAAACAAGTATTAAAAGAGTAGGGGCTATGACTCACCTGATAATAACTGATGAATGATACTAGAAAATTGAAGCTTCGCATCTAAATTCAAAAATCCATTTCCTAAACTATAAAAACCTCTAAATCACCTCATATCTACCCCATAACTATCCCAATAGCTTCAAAACAAAAACCCATGCTTTAATATTGCCCGATCTATTCTTGCAAAAGTTTTGAGAATTTCACGGGACCCATACTCCAACCCACCATTGTTTAGCTCTTAATCCAACCGCGGAAATACAAAATAAACTAAATTTTTACGTAGAGAATACTTATGCCTTCAACTTATGTGTATAACTTCGAAAAATCAAGTATGGAGGGTGTATGGAGGTGGATGGAGGTGGCGACATCGAGGAGGAGGAGGAAATGTGTGTGTTTTTCTGTGTCATAAAATAAACTAGTTTTCTTTCTATTTATAAGGAAAATATCTGAAAATATCTAGATATTTTGATGAATAGTGTTTAGATATTTTGATGAATAGTATTTAGATATTTTTGAAAATATCTAGATATTTATAAATAGTAACTAGATATTTATACATTATGAGTACATAGTACATTGTTTATACAAGAAAATTGTGTAAAAGTATTTACTTGTTTAATTTAGGCGAAATTAGTAAATAATAAAAATTACGGTGAATAGTAACTCGTGAATAGTAATTTGTGAATAGTAATTTTTCGGAAAAAAAGTTTGAGTTTAAATAATGACCCAAAATATGATGAATAGTAAAAATGAATAGTAACAGTGAATAGTAATAGTGAATAGTAAAAATAAATAGTGACCCGAAAATGCGAATTGTTACAGTCTCTACCCTTAAGGGAACTTCAGTCCAAGTTACATTGATGTCAACTACTTATAGTGTGTCTTAGAAAAGTGTGGTCTCTAAAACAGTTGGATTCTCTCTTATTTAATAGGAATAGTGTATGGGTTACGTTGTAATACACCAATAATGTGGTTAGGGAATCATATCGGATGAAAATAAGCCCACTTATTTATAATTCATTACTTACATAAAAAAGCGTCCAAATTTATGTAAGTAATGGATTATAAACTTATGGTTCGGTGGTTTAAAATTTCTTTATTTGAATAAAGAGGCGTCCCAATCCATTCAAATAAGGAGATTATAAATCATCCTACTTAAGATTTCAGAAACAAAACTCGTTTGCGAGATAATAAGATAACCAAGTCATCGAATCCCTAAAGCTAAGTAATAATATTATTTAACTCAAATCTCATGTCTCATCAAACAAGAATTGTCACAAGATCAAGTTAAATAATTAGTTATTCTTGAGCTCCATATTTTTTTTAATGACTCAATTAAATTATGTGGTTTCCTTATTATTACTAAAGTCATATCATCCAACAACATGGATCTAAGCAAACAACTAACAAGAATATGCGCAGAAGTGTGTGTAAGGCAATCATAGTGGAGAGTCTTAACGGATATAGCAGTTATAGTCTAGGCTCTTAAATGCAACCTAGTTCCCTATAACCAACGCTCGATACCAATGTAACACCCCAAAATACCGCAATTTGAAGATTGTGTCATTTGGGTGCTACTTCATAATACAAAGTACAAGTTATAGAAAACGACCTCTAAATGAGACGTTTTGAAAAGTTACCATTCGATTAATGAAATCAGAGTTACAAACAATGAGGTCCCAAAGTATAATACAAAAATGTTTACAAAATGTTTCGAATGGTAAATGATAAAAGCGTAAGTCTTCAAAACATGTCGTGCGACTCTATGTTCCATGCAATAGCTATCGTCTTATTGACCTGAGATAAACATGCTAAAAGAGTGAACACAAAGGTTGGTGAGTTCATAGAGTTTGTTTTGAATAAGTTGAAAAGCCTTTAAAGAATGTTCACACAACAAAGGCATTGTAAATCCACTCGTTCAAATTCCATACAAAACTTGCAACCTGTGTGTTCACAACCTTTGCTAAAATATAGTATGTCAATCATGTATGCATGTATCATAGTAGTTAAAAGTATAAATGTTACCGCAAGGGTCTTCCAACAACTTAATTTGGGATGTATCTAATTTAATAGCCTTCCAACAACTTAATTTGAAGAAAATCAAACCAGAACTACACAACAAATTAAAAACGTCAAAGACGACGATTGTAAATTATTTCAATTTAATCTTCAATAAAAAACACACAAAAATTCATTAGATTAAAATGATATCAAAACCTTGTTAGCGTGAATTACATTCAAATGAGATACAAAAGGGTTGACTACCGAGTCGTACGTGGTAGGAAACTCCCAGGTACGGTTCTAAAGGAAGGAATTAACCCACCTATTCCGACCTGGGAGAACGAGCCATTTGGCAAGGGGGTTATGAAATTGCAGAGGATTGATTCGACCAGCCGCTGAGTATGGGAAACATGCTATAGCACTAACTCTTGGTAATGTCAAAACCCCGTTTTTACGATTTATGTCAAAACCTGGGCAGAATTGAGCAAAGTTGCTAAACACGAGAAGACTTGTTTAGAAAATCAACATGTGTTTATCCCTTTTTCTTTTGATACATTTGGTTTCTTAGCTCTGGAAGCAGGGAAGCTTTTGTCTAGGGTTCAACGGGTTGTGCAAAGTAATTATTCGACCCCCAAGACACAAAACTTCATTTTTAGTAGGATTGGTTTTGCTATCCAAAAAGGGTTGCACCGCAGCTTGTTGCTCGTTTATCTGCCATCTTATTGTAACTGAAATTTCTTAATCTTTAGTATGTGTGTAATACTATATATCAAATCGAGGTATGAATTTACATTATGTATATTTTCTTACTCTAACATCTAACTTCTTGCTAGTTTAAGAGGAAGCACATTGGTAAAACTTTCGATTGGATATTCAAGCTTAGTGTGTGCAAGCTACACTACTACTAGTACATCTTTAAAAGCGTAGCTCAGTTTGACATCATTGGTGATTATCAAGATTTTGCATGATAAAAATAAGTAAACCAAAAACCATCCTCGTGCTTTCTCAAAATTGAAGGTGCACTCCCAAATGCAAAAACAATTCATGTGATGATTTTTGATGTACAATTATCGTTCTTGACATGAGAATAAATGATACTTTAAAAGTGTAATACGTCCCCACCAGGACAATAATTGTGCATCAATTTTTCTACATTGCGGCTTCCAAAAGAAATGTGCTATAATTTGGCCAAATCAGATACGTTTTTAGTTTTTGGCGAGACTGGACAAATAAGACCAACCTAAACCGGACGTGTATCCCTTACTACAAAGACCAAACTAAATGTGTTCGCCCCTTCCCCCACCAAAAGAATTGTTTGGTCTACAAATGAACTGAATGACTTATTTGGTTTGTGTGTGCCCTTTTTGCTTTTTATCTAATTTTGTAGGGTATATTTTTGGTTTTGAGTGCGGTCCTCTAGCTACGACCTTCTTATGTCCTCTAGCTACGAGCATTTGGTCAATGTTTGGTCTAGCTACGAGCATTTGGTCAATTTTTGGGTTTGACTGCAAGATGTTAGTGCGGTCCTCTAGATGGATTTATATTTTTCCTTTTAAAAAAAATGAAAAGTTGTTTAGATTAAGCTATTTTCAAATATTTTTTCTTTTTTAAATCAACTATGTTTTCCATATTGGATCTTTGTACGTTTTAATTCATTTATACAGCTTTATCCGTTTTTGTACGTTATCATTTGTTTTTATCCATTTTTATACGTTTCATCCGATTTTGTTACGTTTTTTACGTTTTCGTATGTTTTTTTACGTTTTCGTATGCTTTTTTACGTTTTAATTATTTTCACGTTTTCCTATGAGAATTTACGGTTTAAATGTTTTTACGTTTTACTTCATTTTTACGTTTTAAGTCCATTTTTTACTTTTCGTTTGTAATTTTCGTTTCGTCTTTTTAGTTTTTAGCGTTTTGAGTTCTTTTTACGATCTATTTTTAACGTTTTCATCCGTTTTCTTACGTGATAACTTAAGAAAACGTAGAATATTATACAAAACGCGTAAAAACTTACGAAATCATATGAAAACCGACGAAAATGTGAAAAAGGATGAACATGTAAAAAATTGACGAAAACGTAAGCTGAAACGAGCAAAACAACATAAAAATGGACGAATATGACGTAAAAAGCAACGAAAAAGTAAAAATGTATGAAAACGATGAAAACGTAAAAAACATATGAAAAACGTAAAACATAAAAAACGCGAAAAGATGAAAACGTAAATAAATGGACAAAGCGTAAAAAAACGCGGACAAAAGTGTAAAAAGGGTCGGAAACGTAAAGAGCGGTCAAAAGCGTTAAAAGCATCCAAAACGCGTAAAAAGTAGATTCGGAAACATAAAGAAAATCAGATGAAAACGTAACAAAACAGAGAAAAACATAAGAAAACGGGTGAAAACGTAAAAAAAGGACAAACACGTAAAAAACGGATAAAAAACGTAAAAACAGATGAAAATGTATTAAAACGAACGTATAAAAAGTGAGAATGAAAAAAATAAGAAGAGTATAATGAGTTTTTCAAATTTATAGTTAAAATTTAGAAAATGAAAATTTAACATTTTTTTAAAAATTGTTAAAAAAAATGTGTAAATAAACAAATTTTCAATTTTCACTTTTCATATAAAAATTTTCCTAAAACAATAGCAATTTTCGCCAACTAAACAACTCCTAAAATTCTAATTTACCCCGATTCAGTAAAATATCTCCCAAACCAAAGATAATAAAGTAAAGTAAAGTAAAGTAAAGTAACGTCCGTCTTGAGTGCTGCATGGGTTATGGATGCAAATCGTCAGGATTTTCTACGGTGTATGGAGAGGTTAAGATGTAGACAACCTTACCCCTACCTAAGGTAGAGAGGCTGCTACCAGTTCTACCAAAGGTAGAAAGGACATCCGGCCCTTTTGTAGGGAGTGAGGATCGAACCCGCGCCGCAAGGGGTTTACCCGATATTTATTTCAATTTAAGCCCGCCTTTCATTTCCCCCCTTTTTATTGTCCCTCCTCTTCTTCACTCCCATCACTAAACCTAAATCTATAAAAACTTCAATTCCAATATTATCATTTTAATCCCAATTACAGGTAACCTTATATTTATTCATCAATTGATCTATCGATTGTTTGGTTTATCATTTTATCATATTTCAAGTAACCATTGTTGATTTCATTCTATGTTTACTGTTCGATCTGTGTTGTTGGGTTTATTATCTTCGTTTCGCATCGAAATTGATAATTTTGTTTAACCCACCTAGGGTTTATGTTCAATCGAATTGTGGTATTAGAGGGGTGTTTGTTTCGGCTTATGACTTATTTGGTTTCGGGCTTATGTTTCGTAAGCTCACTTTTTGTGGCTTATTTTGAAACTTTTCGGCTTATATAAGTTGAAAAGTGTCGAAAGTTTCAAAATACGCCACAAAAAATGAGCTTATGAAACATAAGCCCAAAACCAAATAAGTCATAAGCCCGCTATATAAGTCGAAACAAACACCCCTTAGGTTGTATGTACTTTTGTTTAATGGAATTGTGGTACTAGGTTATAATATTAGGAAAAATTATTGTAGCTTTTTGTTAATTGTGTATGCTTATACCACAACTAGCTGTTTTGGCTTATATAGCCGGCTTATGGCTTATTTGGTTTTGGGCTTGTGTTTCATAAGCTCACTTTTTGTTGCTAATTTTGAATCTTTTCGAATTATGTAAGCTGATTGTAACATAAGAAACTTATATATAAGCGAAAAGATTCAAAGTAAGCCACAAAAGTGAGCTTATGAAACACAAGCCCAAAACTAAATAAGCCATAAGCCGGCTATATAAGCCAAAACAAACACCCCCTAAATATTTTACAAAGTTTGGCCCGTGACTCGAGGTCTTACTTGTGCTTGTTTTGGACAGTGTTTGTATTTTTTTCTGGGCTACTTTTTGGTCTTTAGGAATGTTGATATGGCACGGGTTTCTCCGGGATTTATCGACTGTTGTATTCATAGATCAATGGAATCAGTATCTGAGAAAAGTTATAGAATTTCAACATATTAGTATTTAAATATTATAAGTTGACGTATTTTTTACGCGTATGATGATGTTTTCACTTAAGTCTATTTTAATTCCCACTTAAGCTTTAGATTTCTAGTAGCAACAACTAAAGACTATAGCTTGTACTTTGTAGGTTAAAACTAGATCGCTTTTGGGGTCACAAACCTAAACCATGGGTCGGCAGGTAATCTGGTTTATCAGGCTCATTGAGCAATCGTTTCTCATGAGATTTAACTGGACCGAAACACATTCTGTTTGTCTTACCATAGAGGCCAACGATAGACAATAACTCCCCCCGAACACAGCTTACAACTTTTTTTGTGCTGATGCGGATAATATCTTAATGCTCTTGTACAAGCTCTCATCATTTGTCTTTCTAAGTAGCTGATGTATTTTCAGATCTCCATTTGTGTCGATTTGCTTGCTTATCATGGCAAGCATGGATCAAAAAACACACGAGGGAGAACAAACAGTCATAAAATCATCACTTGAAAGCAATTTACCTGTGGCTGGAAAATCATGCCCGGTGTCTTCCACTCCAGTCAAAAAATTGCAGATCCATGAAAGCCAGCGTCTTGATGCTCACTTTGTGTCTCCGACACCAGAAAAGACCGAGGAGACATTGAACAGTAGGGTCAACAAGGAAGCGGCTGAACTCCCTGAAAAGTGAGTCTTTTAGTACGTACATTATGCTCTGGAGAATATAGTTAAACTTAGTTTATTCTATAATTGAATTAATTTGTGTTTTTACCAGGTACAAATCTCTTTCAGAGCTTTTTGATCGTATGACTACTTCACTAAGGCTGCTCGGTCTGCGTAAACAGTTGCCTATTTTTCGTAATATATGTCGTCAAGTTGAAACTCTCACAGGAAGGTAATAGAAAAATGGAGCCTGTTTTTCTTTTTGAATTGTTGTTGATCTGTAAACTTCTTGACCTGACCCTTTAGGAGCACTTTATTTTGTTCTTGTAAGTCGTTTTAAGATGGATTTCTACAAAAGGATACCATACGTATATAAACAGGGGGCATTGTGTAGAAAGGTGATATACTTTAGGTGGATTTTTACTTAATGTAAGGAACTTTGTTTTCAGCTTTAAAGTCAACATCAGGAAAATAGTCGACATGGTTAGAGACTCAAAGTTAGTCATAGTCATCTGCCATGCATCTGTTGTACCGCTTAACCGAATTAAATCGTGTTTATTTAGAGTTGGTCACCATAAATCAGTTTGTTTGAAAGTTAATTGGTATACTATTTTTGCCTATCATAGGCTACTTATCTATGCGCTCTTTATCAATATTGTATCTGTCCTCTTTTTTATTTGTAATTCTTCGTCAATAAGTTTGTACAGAAGCATATGAGCTTAAAAGAATTGATCACATCTATTTTTTATTTTTTAGGAAGTTTTCGTATAAAAATCTTGCACAGATAAAGTTCATTCTCCCTGAGGCTGTTCAGACTGAAAAGATCTTATTGCACAATAAGAAAACTTTGATTGTGGAGCATGACATAAAAGTTACGTTGAATTTTGATGTTGTAGAAGGTCACATTGAACACTCTGCTTACATAGCTCTTTCACACACATTTTCCAATAGGCTCTTCAAGTTGGTCAATAAACATTCAGAGGTAAAATTTTCCTATCTTTAGTCACCTGGCTTTAAAAATTACATTTTAAAATAATCTTTTGACTTAATCGACTTGATAATAAGAGGATCTTGTTGTTCTGTCGGCTAGTATTATACTATCGTCATGCTATCTGAGATATGTATATTTGAGTTTTCATGAGCCCAAAACGCTGTTTGACAGTGATACTTGACCGTAACTAGAAGTGAATGGGTGTATGTTAAGCATTCAATTAAGTTAACTGGATAAAAAAAGGTTAGTAAAAAGTGGAATGGGTTCAAAGGGTCAAACGGGTTGGAAGTTGTCCAAAGTCTATTGCCGAGGCACACTACCTCTTATAATTTTATATTCAGTGATTTAGATCATTAATGTGATATTATCGTTTTTGTAATCAGAATTGAGACATTAATTGTTTATAAAATACTCAAAATAGACAAAATAATGTTTGTGGGTCAAAACGACTCGGCCCTGTCGGTTTTGACTCCTACTAAAAATGACTTATTTCAACCAAAACCCATTTCGAGCAATATAGTAAAGGATAATATTTGCTTATTATGCTTACAAGTCAATATTGAAATAGGGATTTGATGTACCTGAGGCTGAACTTCCAGAGCCATTTAACCAAAGAGAGATCACAGTTTCTGTTCCCGCATTGCCTGAGGAGTCATCAATTGAAACACTACCTAATATCGCTGAAGCTGAGCTACTTAACCCTTCCCATTTGTCTCCATCTTTTAAGAAACGCTTTTCAACAAAAGTTGTAGAGGATTCTGCAAAGACTGAACTCTTATTGTCTCCAGTTTTACCTTCTATTAAATCTGATACTACAACTGATAAAGACACTGCAGTTAGTTCAAGTTTGGAATCAGTCAAGCACGAGAAACCTCTCCAAGCTGTTAATGCAGAGACACCGATGAAATTTCCGTTGATACCTAGGGAGATAAGTGTTGAAACCCCTGACCTGTCAACTCCAAAAAGATCAGTGCCTACTGAAGATAAGAAGCTAAAGAGCGTGCTTAGCCAGAAAGCAATGACAAATAGTTCATTCACAAAGAGGTCCTTGAATTTCTTGAATGATGATGAAGGTGAACTTTTGGAGGGAAAAACCACTTCTGCAGGCGATCCTTTTGCAAAGGTACGGTTTTAGCTTTTGTGAGTCACCCTTGAGGTCAATATTTGATTCTAGCTTGACATTGTGATACCATATATGATTCACGGTGCACGTGTACATGTTACATTCGTTTACATTCTTAAAGCTCCTAAGAAATTACTATTTTGCTGTTAGGTGGAAGAAACTTCCGAAAATGATGTCATTGCACAAAGTGGATTAAAAGCATTTCAACCTACATCTGATTGCTTAAATGATATTGTTGAGACAATTCACAACGTATCTCGATCTACACAATGTTCTTTTATCACACAAAGCGAACTTGTTTACAAAATCTTGGTGAATAACTTGGACATCGTGGAAAGGGGTATGCACAAATTTGTCGTATTTTTGTCTAATCTGATTTATTAATATGTTTATTATTACGTTCATAATCAAACTTATTATTTCTTTGAGCAGAAGAGATTGAAGAGCACCTCGAGGTTCTACTGAACAAAGCACCAGACTGGATCACTAAGAAAGTCGATCTCAGTGGGGATACCTTGTATTAGTGAGTACTCTTTATCTTTAATGATTTACACTACATTGTAGAGCTGACAAGATAGGTGGGTGAGCGGGTCGAGTGAACACTTGAACGAGTAACATGTCATAAGAGCATAAGAGGTTCAGGGTCAAAGTATAAATTATTAGTGCGAGTTGAAACGGCCGGGTCGTTTTGGCCAACCCCAAAACCAGTTATTGACTTATTGTTCATTAATAAGACTTATTGCATCAAATATGATGCAATAGTTATATATATTTCTTACTTATGCTATTTAGGAGGCTGTAGAGATAAATAATACTTCGGGTGACTTTCGACCCATTTGACCCGTTTTCTCCTAAACTGTATTTGTGATCAAACCTAACCCAAGTTGACCCATTCATGCTTGATTCTTTTTAGGTTTAGTTCAGTAATTAGTTGCTAAACAAGACATCTGGAGGATGCTTGGTACTTAATATATTTATTAGCAACTTGTAAAGTTGTATATGCAGTGTTTAAACATGGTTAGAGGTATTAGTACACTTTTGTCGTGTTATCATTTATGCTCATATTCTTGATCACTGCTAACATACTTCTTGCATCCTGCAGTTTTAACAAAGGGCTGGATTTGAAGTCAGTCACTGAAATGCTTACATAATTACACAACCAAGATTCTCAAGGTTTGTAGTCCACCAATAGTTATTTGATTTGTGTGGAGAAATGGGTGGGTTAAAGTCAACAAATGACTAGAATCGACCCATTCATTAGTAAATATGTCAAAATTGCCCACTTTATTTTTGTCTGTATAGTTGGTCAACTGCAGTCCTGAAAAGCTTGATCATAGTAAACTCCAAACAAATTCTATATAGTAACTTTGGCCTATGTTTTTCTGAACAGGTTACTGTCAGCGGGTTCTGGCTATAAGTTATCATCTTCCGGTCTCGGTAGCTTTAGCGAACTCGTAGAAAGGTTTCATGGTGAAAAATGTAGGAAATTTTGCAATTTCCAGCCTCTAGATTTTATTGTTTGTTGGAGTTTATGCTAATTTAAGACCTAACGGAACTTTGTTTAATGTTAATGGAAACTACTCATCTGAATTGCTTGCTAGTGCTATTTTTCTTCCCATATTCATACCAATATGACGATATTCTATTGGAGTCAAAATGATTGTGTGTTTGGTATTAAAAAAACCGTATTCGTCGCTACAACTTTCAATTAGTTTGCCGACGACATGTTCACGTCGTTACTTAATATACTTTACGCCATTTGGTGAGTAACACATCAACCATGTGTTACAAACAGTGTTTAAAGAAACATTGGATGTTAGATTTACCTGTACTATAGCTAGTAACACACACTCACTATTTATCATTTCACAAAGGTTGCAAAAAAGATAATAGTTAGATGTTTGTATAGCATCCCGCATCTCTTGATTGGAGCAAATGGCCAATAGAGGGATCCTTATAAAAAAAGAAGCCAAACACCAACTCAGTAGCATATGTTTTTGGCCTTTTGATATGATAACTTTCTATTTTGGTTATTATCTAATTGCTAGTTTTAACACTTTGTTACTTTTTTGTTCTCATAGCCTGCAATGAGTTTTATTTGATAAAACTTTGTTGCAAGTTATTGGGAAAAAAAGATAAAAGAATATTAAAACTTGTTTCTAAAATTAGTTTAAATGTTAGATACCATGTAATAGACCTCATCTTCACGTGTAATGGACTTATTTTCACGCGTAATGGACCTTGAACCAGATTTTGCAACATTTAGCCATTAGCTTTTTGTTTATTGTTTGTGTAGCTGGTTTGATAATCACGTATAAGTTTAATGATTGATTATAAAAGAGTTAAAGCTGATGTACCGTTAAAGTAGCAGACCAGCAGTGATAACCATTTGAATGGTATAAGATAAAAATGACAATATAATGTGGAATAATTTTCAATTTCAAACTAATGAAAAATTTAATTCATTGATTAATTATCACACTTTTATTGTGTTGTTACCAAACGATGAAGTTGAGCTACTTAACCCCTCCCATTTGTCTCCATCTTTTAAGAAACACTTTTCAACAAAAGTTGTTGATGATTCTGCAACGACTGAACTCTTAACATCTCCAGTGGTACCTCCCTTTATCAAAACTGATAGCACAACTGATACAAGTCTGCGTTTAGTTCAAACTTGGATCCAGTCAAGCACAAGAAACCTCTCCAACTTGTTAATGCAGAGACACCGATGAAAATCCCGTTGATACCTCGGGAGATAAGTGTTGAAACTCCTGACCTGTCAACTCCAAAGAGATCAGTGCCTACTGAAGATAAGAAGCTAAAGAGCGTGCTTAGCCAGTAAGCAATGATAAACAGTTCAATTACAAAAAGGCTCTGAATTTCTTGAATGATGATGAAGGTGAACTTTTGGAGGAAAAACCACTTCTGCAGGTGTTATGTTTTTCTGAACAGGTTACTGTCTGCAACCAAGATTTTTTGTTTAATTTGTCTGGTGTAATGAGTGGGTTAAAGTCAATAAATGACTAGAATCGACCCATTCATTAGTAAATATGTCAAAAGTGTTGGTTTTATGGACAATAAATTAATAGACGTGTGTTAGGATCGAACTCGAGACCACGGGATTGTACACTTTACGTATGAGAATTAAAGTTAAATAATTAAATATAAATGTTGTATTTATTTATTTATTAAACGAAATAACTAACGGACGTTAAGTAATTAATGTAATGGATTAACGGGCGTTAAATGTATTTGGAAAAGGACTAGAATGCAAAGTTTGGGAAGGCCTCGGATCCCCTTGGTGAGGCTTAGAACCGATCGGCCATAGAGAACCCAAACCCAACCCATATCAAACTCTAACTTGTCCACCAAGTTTAGTTTAGTATGTATAGCTAGGGTCTTGTGCTGTTTTTGCATCTCTTGTACTCATAAGCTAAAACCCTAAAACGTTTGTGTGTGTTTTGTGCTCAAACCGATCGGCCACATCCTTTAGGGTGTCGATCCTCAACCTTTTTCCAAAACAAGTTATTTGGTTTAATAAAACTAGCATTACTTTAATTTGTTTTAGTACGTGTGTACAAGAACGTGGTAATAACACATTATTGTTATTATTCAATTCATATAATCCTAAATAAATCAAATTAGGGTTCTTCCATTGCTAGTTTGTGGATTTGATTCTTGTTCGGCTAGAATCAAGAAAAGGTACGCATATTCTTTTATGTTAATTAATTGTTCATTAATAAATCCTATACGCTTCCGCTTGAATACTTTGATGTCTTGTGGTTATTTATTTGAATGTCTATGTTATTTAATTCCAGCAGTGGCATCACGAGTCATTGGTTTTTAATGAGTAATTAATTACATAAACGCGTAATAAAACAAATACTTGTATGTTGTTTGATATGTTAATCTAGGGTTTATGTTTTTTTTTGTGGTGTCGTTTTTTTTTAATTGGGTCGTTCCCCATATTTTTTTTTTAATGTCGACACGTATAAAATTTTTAGGGTTTTGAAAATTGTTTGCTAACCTTATTAAAACCTAGAATTAATATATTGGTTACGTGATTAATTCATGAATAATTTGTTATGTGTCATGGAATTTGATATGCGATCTTGTGACTTATTTGTATAATTGTTATGATATCCATGATTATACATGCATGTTAGTCATGGATAAGTTACTTTGATAAATTGTTTAATTGTTGAGACATATTTAATTACGATAAATCTTGAATTGGGAAGACTCCATTATGTATATTAATGAATCAATTATGTGCAATTTGGTATATTATTAATTATGGGTTTACTTAATCGATTGTCGATGTATGTGGCTCACTCTCAATTGAGAGATTGAAAGCCCTAATTAATATATACATTAATTTAACCTAGATATTGATTATTAATAGGGTTTTATCGAATAAGTTGCATGTGGCTACTTGTTTACACGTATAAATTGTTTATTATGTGCATTGTTTTTAGTAGTTTATATTTTATTTGTTACTTGCTTGTTTATTATGTTATACAGTTTTAAGCAAATGGTAATTTTGAATAGAAAAATAATACGGACTAAACAATGGCGAAATTTGATTTGTTTTGGAAGAGTTAAGTTTTCAATAGTTTAATTGATTGGTGACTTTGGTACAAATGGTCCGAACGCTCACCCATTAGAATGAACTATAAAGGGGTTAATAAAGAAGTGCGCCAGTCAATACACTTGAAAGGATGTCTAAGGTTATGCTTTACGCTTACCGTCCTCCTCGTGTAAGTTCGAATGGAGCTACTTAGTAAGCCATAGAATGTGCAAACTCATCTTAAGGGCGAATTAGATTTAATTTCATGCGCCATTTCGGTGGTAATTACCCGAAACACTAAGTGTTTACACTTATGCAAAAGTACGGTATAATGGACGATAATTAACACTAAATTCCTTGATTGGTGAACCCAATACCTCAATCAAAACTTTGATAATTTGATCTTTATGAATTGGTAATAAAAAGTTTTTTTTATTAAATTTATGCTACAAGATGAATGCATGACATCTTTGTACATATTTGATTTGACCACATAAAATCAAAACTAGTACCCTTTTAAATTAAGTTATATGCCATCTAATTAAAAGGAACACTTGAAGTTGCAATTTATGTCATGAGAGTACTTGGCTAGATAGTGATGGAGAGGTAAATCTCTATGTAAAGTGAGACCTTACATGGACATATTTGCAGTTCTTTAAGTTAGACACTTAAGTTGAGTAGGAAGTGAGACTTGGACTCAATGGCATAAGATGGGATGAAACATGTTTATATTTGCAATAGCGTTGGAAAATATAAATCCCATAATGATCTAGGAGTTGGAAATTGTTTGCCAATTATTGTTCGACAGATTACCTTATTATATGCTTCGTGCTAGAGATCAACTGATGTAATAAAACTATGATAATTTGGATCCTAGTTTTCGAGAAAATTCTATGGTTATATGAATATTACTTTGGGTATTTTATTTTCTTGAAAAGTTTAATTATCGAAAATACTAAAATTGAATTTTGCTAATTATTTAAATATATTAATGCAACATTAAATCGTAAACGTATGTTATTCCTGTATTGGTAAATTGATCTACACCTGTAAGGTTTTTGGTAGAGTCAACTTTGCTAAAAGGATAAACCTAGTCCTCTTTATATAAGAAAGAGTAAGATTCAATCATATTCTTTTTCATGAATGAGAAAGGTATGATAGGACAAATTAGAATTGTCTAAATTCTAAATACATAACTCGTAAGCAAATTTTAATAGTTAAGAAAATTGCATGTTTTCTGAGTTATTAAATTAGAAGCTAGACTAATTACTGTATAATTGGTAAAAGAAAAACTAGCATATTTTATCTAGTTGTTGTGCTTTGACCATTTAAAAGTACTACTTACAATTTTTGGAATAGTAGAACTATTAAGAAAGAAATTACATGCCCAATTTTTCAAGTTAATAGCATTGATGGATAAATTCATCATCTACATAGTAGAATACATTCTTTTAAGTACATAAGTAATTGTTATGTATGGACTTTCTCAAAGGTGTAGGAAGTAAATAGTACACTATTTTCTTTCATTGGTTAATGAAACACTTACAATGTTGTCAAATCCAGTGAGAGTGTTGTGTTCTTATTACTGAATAAGGAATTAATGTAATGATCTCTAATTTAGCGGGAGTTACAAGCTTCGTCATCTTGGTAGTAACCCAGAATTATCTCTAGAATGTCTTAAGATAATTACTTTCCACTTGTAGACACTTATGTTTTCAAGGATAGTCATGTACGTTTCCTTATTAGACAATGAAGTGGTTCTACATCTACTAGTTATTCTAATATCAATGACACAATCATATTGATCACATAAACAAACATATGTCGTGTTGTTTATCTGCTACATGATGTTGTTCCATGCACAAGTGGGAGAAATCTATATTGTGTGCAAGGTACAACATATAAATATATGATTTAAAGGATTCTCTTGATCAGGTAAAAGAGACTAACGTTCTAATATAACTTGAACATATCTAATTCAAGAAACACTTGGTGTTGCAATTTACGTCATGTGAGAACTTGGTGAGATTGCAACAACAAAGTAAATCTCTATGTGAAGTCAGACCTTGCATGGACATATTTGCAGTTTCTAAAATTAGACAAGTATTTAGAATATGTGTCAAGATGATAGATATAAGACTACTTCAAATTAAATATTTATGTATTATTATAATGAATAAATAAATGAAGTAATCTAATACTACTTTAATTTGTATATTTATGAATTTTTGAAATGACATAAATAAATGAATAAAATAATGTAGTCCTACATTATTGTAAAGTAAATAAATTAACTTGAAATTACTATTGAAACCAAGAGTTGTGTTCATAACTACTTTAGTTAAACATGTTTATGATTCATTGTAAAGACATAAACATAAAGTCTTTTAAGACTTATAATAAAGTAAGACGTTAACTTGTTATGTTTTTTAATTAAGACATATGCAAGAAGTCATTGAGTTGATCAATGATTTATAACGTATAATGGGATTATAACAATTTATGTTTCTTGTTGAGACATGGATATGAAGTGACTTGGTTAAAAGGTACTTGTGTTATAAAGCATGTAATTGGCTTGGAAAGTCTATTATACCATTAAGTTGACTTAGTTGGTAAATAGGTAAGCCAAAAGGAATATGTTTATCTTATATATTGTTAGATTGTCTTACAATATTAATTCTAATGAATACTACAAGTTGATGGTATGTTCAGTTAGGAGAATCAAACTCTATTTGATTTGTTTGATTCATGATAACCATAACTTCTTTCTTAAAAAGTAACAAGGTTAGAATATTGAGTATGGATTGAATATACTCAATATGACTCCAACCTAGAAGATTAATAAAACACCATTTTATTATGGAATGTGATGAATCAAATTAAGTTTTAAAATTGAAGATTCTGAATTTGTTAAACTACTTATGAATAGGTTATTAACAAACTAAAGTATGGAATTATCAATGTGTATTTGTAATGTCCCAAAAAGAGAACAATGTAGTTTTGCTCTAACTGCTAAGTATATATAGATAGTCTATATATTACAAAAGGCAAGTGGGAGTTTTTCTATCTTAAAAGATAAAATTACAAGATACATAATCTTCTAAAACACACTAGTAAATATCATGATGAGGTTAGACATGTAAATGATAGACCTTAAGATGATGGAATTTTCATTCATAGATCTGCAAGGATATCTCAGATATTTGATTTATATCCTGAGAAGAACATGAGTTACAGGATTATAGTAAACTGATAATCATTATGATGGATTACCAAATATTGAATTTGGTAAATTACTCATACTATGAATGTTAAATATCTTTGTCCATAAAGATAATAAATTTTGAAAATTTGGTTTATCTTAATAGTTAGACTAGAGAATGGAAATGAGTTTCTTCAAAGAGATGAAAAACCCTAGTGGTTTGAATTTCTATGTAGAAATCATATGGACAATATTGTACACATATTTAATGCATGTTTCATGACAAGATTATTAATCATACTTAAGCAATTAATTATGATTGAATATTTCTTTCTAGACACATTAAATATATAAAGATGATAATGGTCATACTTGTTTTCATTAATATGAAATATGACAAGGGAATATCAAAACTCTTTCTTGAGAAATTACTTGAGCGAGGACGGTAAGTAATTGAAAAGGTTTTTTGAATTCATATAATCTTTGGTAGTGTACGAAGTGCAATAATTCATGAATGGATAAATGCATGCCTCTATGAAATTATTCTTATGATTAATTATTAAAATCCTAGTTTTGATTTATAATTGAAATAAGATAAATTTTAAGTATTCCTAAAAGCTAGCTTAAATATTATATGTTGTATAACATATAGGAAGTAACATTCCTTGTAAGCTAAATGTTAAGTCTTAGATTGGAATGAAACTTCACTTATAAGATTTAAGAATTAAAACATACAACTTTGGAATATATGTTTATTATTAATAAACATGTGCAGTAAAATAAATGATTCTAATAAAACATGATATATCATTTGGGAAATGGATAAATATCTTTTGACAAGATAGAATATGAATGAAATCTAAGTTTGACCTGTAGATTCATCATGTACATCATGTTGTGTATTCAAATTGTTGTATCATTCTTGAATGATAGATGATTTGACAACATTGATATCTAATTAAAAGTTATTAGATAACTTGTGTAATGATCAGTGGGCTTGTGGTCTAGTGGTAGAAGCTTAAGTAGTTAAGCGAGCCACAAGTGAGTAGAACTGGGTGGGTGACCTCCGAAGTCCTCACTAAGGACCATAAGCTCACGATACTTAGGCAATGAGAGACAGCCCGTAGCCGTGTTCAATCCAAGCCGCCGTTTTCATCCGACCGTTACTCGATAATAATGCGTGTGGGCGGTTCGGATTTCGGGCGACGCCGATCAATAATCCCCATGCGCGGCGTGGACGATTCGAACAACATAGTCTGGGTATGTGGTGGATGAGGGCCTACCGTGTGGTAGGTGTGACTCTTGCCCAAAAAATGAAAGTCACCGTTCAAAAAAAAAAAGATAACTTGTGTAATGAATATTCTAATAGAATTACATCCTCATTCTGGAATTGCTCCTAGATTCTATGGATGAACAATATATCAATTGTTGTGTAAATTTTCATCAGCTTCAAACTTGAAAGTTTGGAAGACTTCAAACATTACACAATAAGATATTAAAGTTTACGGAGTTTTAATGAGCCCATTGTTGTTTGTATACAATGATGCTGGTTTAATTGAGATGACACTCAATACTAGTCATGGTAGGATTTCATCCTTGTTAATTGCCATGTGAACTAGTTGTGCTACGAAGAGCCTGAGTTGCATTATACATTTAAATAATAAGAATACTTTAAACTTTAAAATGTTTGAAAGTTTAAATTGTCATAAATTGGTGATAGAGGATGTCACACACTTTATGAATTATTATGTGGATTGGTGAATGTACACATACAAGGACTTCACTAATTGAATTCTTGAAATAAGTATTCTCATAATTACGATAGATTAAGTTGGTTGATTTATGCCTTGTCAACAAGTATGATTGTCATTACTTGAGGCATAATTCATCAACTGGAATTTTCATGCATTGATCTATTTGGTATTTGGATAAGGGATGTTAAACAATTGTTATAATAAATCAAATACTTGGTATGTTTGATTTTATAATATATTGTATCCTATATTTGCATGTTTAATCCGTGAATAAATTTATTTATTCTAAATCGTCCGTTGTCAATTAATGATATGGGAGTATCATTAAACTAAGACAAATTTGAGAGATATGGTAGAATTTACTTAAAAGTATATTAATGAGAATGCATACCAATTTCAGATGATATTCAATGATTTGAATATAGGACTTATCCCAACTACATAATTTACTTTGTGGATATTGTTATAAGTAAATTATGAATAGTTATCCTCATACTTGAGATACCAGATAAGTGTCATGAATGTAGTGCACTTCTGTGGAATAACTTAACGCTATAATGAATGGTAGTCATAAGGGTTGTTTCCTGAAGTGTTGCAAAGTTTATGGGTTATTCTTGTAGTCAAGATAGAATTTGTTCCTTCAAATTTATTTGGAGTTTAATACTACTGGGCCCCTTGTAGGGTTGACAAGATGTTTGTGTGGCCACACCCAAAATCTCCCCTAAATATGTTTAGAAGATTTGGTAATCTTGCTCAATCACTAATAACGAGAAACAGAATAGTTGAATAAAGAATGACTTAATTCCATATCTTTATTTAACATGGTATTAGAAACAAAAGGATAATAATAATGAGAAATCATTAAAAGGTTTTCGAGAAGCCTTGCTCGAGTTGTACTAGAGGCATCGAAGTGTTGCTAGACGCTAACCGATGTGATCACTCTATTAAGATATGTCCAAGTGGGAGCTGTTGGTTTTATGGACAATAAATTAATAGACGTGTGTTAGGATCGAACTCGAGACCACGAGATTGCACACTTTACTTATGAGAATTAAAGTTAAATAATTAAATATAAACGTTGTATTTATTTATTTATTAAGCGAAATAACTAACGGACGTTAAGTAATTAATGTAATGGATTAACAGGCGTTAAATGTATTTGGAAAAGGACTAGAATGCAAAGTTTGGGAAGGTTCCGGATCCCTTGGTGAGGCTTAGAACCGATCGGCCATAGGGAACCCAAACCCAACCCATATCAAACTCTAACTTGTCCACCAAGTTTGGTTTAGTATATATACAAGGCTAGGGGTCTTGTGTTTTGCATCTCTTGTATTCATAAGCTAAAACCTAAAACGTTTGTGTGTGTTTTGTGCTCAAACCGATCGGCCACATCCTTTAGGGTGTCGATCCTCAACCTTTTTCCAAAACAAGTTATTTGGTTTAATAAAACTAGCATTACTTTAATTTGTTTTAGTACGTGTGTACAAGAACGTGGTAATAACACATTATTGTTATTATTCTTGGATTTAATTACAAAACGGTAAGGGGTAATTCATATAATCCTAAATAAATCAAATTAGGGTTCTTCTATTGCTAGTTTGTGGATTTGATTCTTGTTCGGCTAGAATCAAGAAAAGGTACGCATATTCTTTTATGTTAATTAATTGTTCATTAATAAATCATATACGCTTCCGCTTGAATACTTTGATGTTTTGTGGTTATTTATTTGAATGTCATGTTATTTAATTCCAACAAAAAGTGCCCACTTTATTTTTGATTATAGTAGACTAGACTCCCAACAAACTCTATGTAATAACTTTGGCTCGTGTTTTCTTTTTGAACATGTTACTATCAGTGGGTTCTGGCTATAAGTTATCAACTTTGGGTCTCCGTATCTTTAGTGAACTCGTCGTAGGAAGCTTTCATGGTGAAACAATGTAGGAAATTTCGCAATTTCCAGCCTCTAGATTATATTGTTTGTGGGAGTTTATGCTAATTTAAGACTTGAAAATTTCATGTTTAATTTTAAATGGAAGCTACTCATCTGAGTTGCATGCTAGTATTATTTTTCTTCCAATATTTATACCGATATGGCGATATTCTATCTAAATTTATCACATATTTACTGTTTGCTTGTGAACACTTACAAATTTTAAGTATAATGTTTGTGTTTTGTAAGTGTAAGTTTATTATTAATGAAATTTTTAGAAAGTGTTCTAATTGTTTGGGTTATGAAAGTAATTTTTTAATATCGAAAGTAAATGAGAAAATAAGATTGATTTACATGCATCAAATACATAATTAACTAATTAAGATCTTCAAAAAGAATAACTAATCATATATTGTAAAAATCTTCAAGGTCTTCATACAATAATACATCATAATAATATTTAAATGCCAAATTTAATTCACATCATCTATGCAAATCATCTTTTATGTATGCAAAAATGAAGAAAAACAATAAAATGAAACTATTGTTTCTTCTTCTGGTTCTTACTGCCACATTAGCACCAGCAGCTAAAGGTAAAAGATATAATTGCTTTTGTTGCATGTAAAATAAGTTTTTCAAACTTCAAATTTATAATGTAATTTAACATACAATATGAGATGTGTTATATCAATAGAAAAATAATGTACTCCCTCCGTCTCATATTAAGTGTCCGCTTACATCATGCACAAAGTTTTAGAAAATTTCACTAACTACACTCTCCACCAATCAAATATCATTTTTTACCCACTAAAGTCTCATCTCATTGGTTGAAATAGAATATGGACACTTAATTTGGAACATCCAAAGATTCTATTATGGACACTTAATATGGGACGGAGGAAGTATACATTTTTTCTTTTTAGTAAAATATAGGTTTCGAACCAAACGGTGATGGGATAAAGTATTGTACATATGTCGCATGCAAAATGGGAATAGGTGATGCATTTTGCACCCATGAGTGCATCCCTCGTGGTTGGACTCATGGTCAGTGTTTGTATCTTGATCCTATTTGTGTTCTCTTGTCCATGAGTTTTGGATGTAAAATATCGTGTTTTGTTTGCCGATTTATAAGAAGAATGGTTTGTGCGTGTTTCTGGTTTCGTGATATTATAGCATAAGGTCGTGGTTTGTGTGTGTTTCTACTTCGTTTGTCTTGTTTGCACTCTGGATGTTCATGTGATTGTAGAATGTCAAATTCGCTGACCCTAAAATGTTCATGTTAGTAAGAACCAAAATAGCTCTATTCAAGAATTCCACACACAATATATTCTTATAAGATAAATCATCAAGCACATTGGTAAGAATTATGTCATTGCATGATAAGGAAAACAAATGGATGATTTGATTGAACATAAATGAGGCAAAGTTTTCTACCGGTATCATATTACATGTTATTCATGTTACTTCGCGTGAGCAAGTAGGCATTTGGTATAGCGATAGCAAACATGTGTTAAAAGTTGCCCCAAGAATAGAAATGTGCGTTCAAGTCCCATTGGAGCCAAACTTGTGAGTCTGCTATTAATATGAAGTACTTACACTTCGTTCTTTAATGATAAATAAGAGTGATTAAAAACGAGTCGCAAATGATCTATTGGCATGTGTTCTTTACAGCAAAATTGGTCTTTTAACTAGGAGTACATATTATTCATGTTGCTTGAACAAGCATGTATTTTGTCTAGCGATATCGAACATGCATTAAAAGTTGTCTCGAGAATTAAATTGATGTGATAGTGTGAGGTCAAGTCCTATTAAGGTCAAAATGATGTGTTTGCTATTAAAAAAACTATATTCATCGCAACAACTTTCAATTAGTTTGTCAACGACATGTTCACATCGTTACTTAATATACTTTACACCGTTTACTTAATATACTTACCTATACTATAGGTAGTAACAAACACTCACAGTAAAAAAAAACAAAAAAAAAAACAATTCAGTAAAACGTTCACCTTAAATTTATCAATTCATAATGGTTGCAAAAAAAATAATAGTTAGATGTTTGTATAATATCCCACATCGCTCTATTGGAGCAAATGGCTAATAAAGGGATCCTTATAAAGCAAGAAGCTAAACACTAACTCAGTAGCATATGTTTTTGGCCTTTAGGTATATGATAACTTCCTGTTTTGGTTGGTTATCTACAGGAACATCTTCTTTTGATTTTGCAGGTTCAGAAGAGTTTCTTGATGATGATGAACCAAGCAAAGATCATGCAGATGATCAAGATGAATTCAGTTTACCTCTTTGGGACTATGCAGATCGATGATATATCAAAGACTGGATATGCTCATCCTTCTAGTGATTTGGGAAAGGAAGGAGGTAGTAATATGCATGCTGAAAATTTTGAAAGCAAGTGAAATTGATTCCATGTTAGGCAAAATGTTTCCAACGCAACACCGATGTGGAAATCACAACTCCGATTCACGAGGAAGCTCAAGTCAATGATGTTGAAATCTCAAATATGCCAAGTGAGATTGTAGTTCCTCAGACTCCCCATACTTCTATTCATAAATCATATCCTCTTGAAAATGTGATTGGGGATGTCTATTCACCTGTGAAGACTAGAAGACAAACTAAGTTGCTTGATGTCCATGGAATCATTAGTAAAATATATGAATCTAAGATTCATGAAGGCAAGAATGAATGTCTCTTTATGTGTTTTCTGTCACAAATGGAGCCAAAGAATGTCTACAAGGCACTTGAAGATGAAAGTTGGGTGGAAGCTATGCAAGAAGAGTTGCTCCAATTTAAGCTTCAAAAGGTTTGGGTGCTTTGTGATTTGCCTTCTGGCAAGAAGGTAATAGGTACTAAATGGGTGTTCAAAAATAAGAAAGATGAAAGAGGAATTGTTATCAGAAACAAAGCTAGGCTTGTGGCTCAAGGATACACTCAAGAGGAGGGTATTGACTATGAAGAAGTGTTTGCCCCTGTTGCACGAATTGATGCAATCAGGTTATTTTTAGCTTATGCATCCTTTATGGGCTTTAAGGTCTATCAAATGGATGTGAAGAGTGCTTTTCTATATAGGAAGATTGATGAGGAGGTTTATGTCTCACAACCTCCAGGCTTTGAAGACCCTGAATATCCTAACAAAGTATACAGGGTAGTTAAAGCTTTGTATGGCTTGCATCAAGCACCAAGGAAATGGTATGAAACCTTAACCACTTAATAACTTACTAATGGGTTTCATAGAGACAGAGTGGATCAAACTTTGTTCATCAAGAAAGACAAGAATGATATCTTGCTTGTTCAAGTGTATGTTGATGATATCATTTTTGGGTCTACCAAGACAGAGATGTGTAAAGAATTTGAGAAACTGATGAAAGAAGAATTTCAGATGAGTTCTATGGGTGAACTCACATTCTTTTTGGGACTTCAAGTACTACAGAAGCCAGATGGTATTTTCATTAATCAAGATAAATATGTGGCTGAGATACTAAGGAAGTTCAAGTTCACTTATGCAAAGTCATCCAGCACCCCTGCAGACAAGACTACACATCTACTACTGAAGGAAAATAGTGGTGAAGCTGTTGATGTGCACATGTACAGGTCTATGATTGGCTCTTTGATGTATCTTACATCATCCAGACCAGATATCATGTTTGCAGTATGTGCCTGTGCAAGGTTTCAAGTTACTCCCAAGATCTCTCACTTGACTGCTTTGAAGAAGAATTACTAGTTTTAATGCTTTGTTTCCTCTTCTTCCACGTACTTGGAATTAGTTTTATTTGATAAAACTTTGTTTCAAGTTCTTGGAAAAAGAAGATAAAAGAATATTAAAATTTGTTTCTAAAATAAGATTAAATGATAGATTCCATGTGATAGACCTCATCTTCACGTGTAATGGACTTATTTTCACGCGTAATTAGAGGTGTCGATAGGGTCGGGTGACCCGAACCCTAATTTAAACCCGATAAGCCTTATAAGGTCGGGTTTAATCGGGTTGATTTGACCCGAACTTGATAACCCGATATTGTTATAAGGTCAGGTTAGGATTGAGATATTTATCTTATCGGGTTATCGGGTCAATCTTATAACACCCAAAAGATATAATTTATATTTTTTTGGATATAAGTATAGAAGCCCAACAATACTTACATTATATGATTTGTTTACTAGTACTCCATAATCCTTAACCAACCAGTATACCAGCCATTGCGGTTGATTTATTATTTTATTTTATTTTATTTTTGTGTTGTATTTGTGTATTTAGTGGGGTATGTGTGGACATGATGGCACCATTTTTTCTAACGACAACACATTTTTTGATGCCAAGGGTAGCGACACAAAATGTGGTACTAAAGAAATTCTGGTGCCATAAAAGGTTTTGCTGACATGATAGCACTTTTTGCAACGACAACACTATTTGTTTGATGACTGATTTTATAAAAAGGTGAGGTGAAGTTGAATAGCGGTGGTAACTGTTTAAATGGTGTAAAACCAAAAATGACAAATATAACGTGGCAATAAAATGGAATATTTTTCAATTTCAAGCTAACGAAAAATTTAATTCATTGATTAAATATCCACAAGTTTATTTGTTCTTTAATGATAAATAAATTGCACGAGCATATTATGAAACTACTAGCAGGGTACCCGCGCGATGCGGCGGCGGGTACCCTGTGCCTATATTTTCTGAAAAAGTATGTTATGCGACTATATTTTTTTTAACAATTAAGTATATGATTATTCGGATCCAAAAATTACGAGCCAAATCCAAAATTTATTTGATATATTATTTAAGCTCATTAGCCTAAAGATTTACGGATCAATTCCAATCTACTCTTGCCTGGAACCCAATCCAATAGGAATATCAAAAACCAAATGGGCCCGGTCTGGATCCAATCCAACGATTACAACTAAAATAACCTGGTTATTCATAAGTCAAATATGACTCATTTCACTCAAACCCTAAAAGAAACACACACTTGTTGTTTCTTCTGCCTACCACACCTACTTTGTCTCCCCATCTCATCTACTTTTCTTCTCTACACCCATCCAAACTCATCTCACAACTTCAGTCATCAATCAAAATTGAATCTTTTAACATATGAACACAAACCAATCACCATAATTAGTGTTTTTTCCCTTCTTTCATCCAAACCGAACATAAAAACAACTTTAAATATTTTTTTTCGAATCTTTAAAATAACACATTTAAATAAAATAACACATTTAACAAAAATTAAAATTTTATTAATAAAAATAAGGGTCAATTGCATATATACCCACTAAAACTTGCATATATACCCAAAACATGCTTAAAATGCATTGTACATCATGCAATAAAAACTTGTATTATGGGAAAATATGCAAGTTTTTAAGTTTTAGTTGGTATATATGCAATTCCCCCTAAAAATAAATACATTAAAATTAACTCAATGTACAATAGGTGAAAAACTAAAAATTAAACAAATATTTGTTTTAGCAAAATTTGCTGAGATATTATGTATAGAGCAAACACATATATTTGAGCCCATTAGCATTTGAGCCCAAACTTTCTTACAAAACTTTTTGTTTCATAAATAAGTAAATAACCCTAAACACCAAGCACATAAAACGCAGCCTTTTATGTTTCTTCCTCCTTTAGCTTTCTTCTTCCTTTATCGCTCCAAAACCGCAACAACAACATAAAACGCATAACACAAAAACACACAAACACATCACATAAAACAAACACATCACAGAAACACAAAAAGAAAGAAAAAAAAAGAAAACGCGACATAATACGGGAAAACGCGAGGGTCGGTACCCTCTTTGCGTCGTCCCGTCGCGTTTTCCAGGATCATTTGGGTTGGTCATGATGGCTCAAGACTTGAAAACGCGTGCCACGGTGTGGAGCTTGCGCCATCCGGTCATGTTTTTGGGAAAACACCGACTTGGCGTGGTACCGAGGCTCTTAGGATTTGTTAGTTTTTTTTTTTTTTTTTTTTTTTTTTTGAATTTGTGACATGGAGGGCTTTGGGCTGATATGTGTGGATAGTACATTGTGCTTTACATTTTGTATTAATTGGTGATGGGGTGTATTAATTGTATGCATTAATGTGGTTTCTATATTTAATATGTGTATAAATGTGTTGTATATTATGTATATGTGGTTGTAAGTCTGAATTTTTGTGCTTTAATGTGTTGTACATCATGCTTTATCACTTTCAAGTCTGAAAAGTTTGAAAATTAATTAGGAGAGAGAGTGGTTTGTGCATTATAAGTAGTAGTGATGAGACTTTATAGCACGGTTGTAACTTATCTTTCCATTTTTATTTGTGTGGGTTTTAACTTGGTTTGATAGTCACTGTTAGCATTAGTTTGGTGATTACTAGCAATGGTTGCCTAGCAGAGTTGGTCAAGAGGCTTTTTTTTTTTTCATGTGAGAGGTCTTGAGTTCGAGTTTTCTCATGGTGGTTTCTTCTTGTAAAAGTATGAGAGTGAGCTCTCACTAACTACACTAACTATATATGTACTAACCCAGTCGTTCTAAAAAAACGTTCACCTTAAATTTATCAATTCACAATGGTTGCAAAATGATAATAGTTAGATGTCTGTATGGTATCCCACATCGCTCGATTGGAGCAAATGGCAAATAGAGGAATATGTTTTTGTATGGGTGGGCATGGTTTGCTTTGGATCGGTTGTTGGCTAAAATCGAAACCGAACCAAAAATATTTGGTTTTTCCTTTTTAGAAACTGTTCGGTTTTGGTTTATTCTAGGTTTGATTTTTGGTTTTTGGTTCATTTCGGTTTGGTTTTTCTGTTTTTAATTCGTTTATCGCCGTTTGATCTTTAAATGGTCAAATTTTTAATGCAACATAGAATAACTTTTTCAAGTTTCAAGAATAAAGAAACACAAAATAATGACAATAAGAAACAATTGATCATAAATAACATTACATAATAGAATTGTTTATGCGTTGTAAAGTGACAAAATAACGGCAATACAAAACTAACGACCACAAAAATTCTAGATGATAAATGTTTATGTGTTATAAATGACACATTCAAGAAGCAACAACCGAAACACGAGTGTTTAAGATTATATGTATTTTCCGGTTCGGTTTTTTTGGTTTGGTGTTTTTGCTAAAACCATACCGAACCATAAACTTTGGTTTTTATAAATTACAAAAACCAAACCATCGGCTTTTCAGTCGGTTTTAGTTTTTTGGTTTCGATTGCTCGGTCTTTTTTGGTTTAGGTTCAGTTTTATGATTTCTACTCACCCTTTATGTTTTTGGTCTCTTGATATAATAACTTCGTACTTTGTTTAGTTATCTAATTACTACTAGTAGTTTTAATACTTTGTTACTTTTTTTTTGTCTAGAGTTTGCAATGAGTTGATAAAACTTTGTTGCAAGTTCTTCGAAAAAAAAAGATAAAAGAATATTAAAATTTGCTTCTAACCTGGAGTCATTATAACCATTGCTTTGAAGATTACCCTAATTAAGAAAGAATCACAGTACCTTGGCAATCAACAAAGCGTTCTCATTTGCATACTGGAATGTGTTCTCAGGTAAATTCTGAATGCCTTGACTTAATTCCCATGAAATAATCCGATACAACCCATCCAACCGCCCAATACAACCAACACCCACCCCATGGTCACACGTGCTAAAGCTGGCATTTCTAAACCTCTTGAGCGAATGAATTGTCATGTCACTACTGTGTCTCCCGTACCGCGTTCTCATATTCAAGTTCTTCGTGTTCCCCATTGGAAGCAAGCTATGTTAGACGAATATAATGCTTTAATTACTAACGGAACGTGGGTACTTGTGCCGCGTCCAGCTAATGTGAATATTGTTCGTTCTATGTGGCTTTTCAGGCATAAGTTTCATGCAAATAGTACTTTAAGCAGTTATAAGGCGCGACTTGTTGCAAATGGTCGTAGTCAGTCAGCGAGGATTGATTGTGATGAGACTTTTAATCCTGTGGTCAAACCAGCTACTATTCGCACAGTGCTTAGTCTAGCAGTGTCTCGTGATTGGCCTATTCATCAACTTGACGTGAAGAATGCTTTTCTTCATGGTTACTTATCGAGACAGGTTTATATGCATCACCGCCCGGGGTTTGTTGATCCTGCTCACCCAGATTATGTTTGTCATTTGCAGCGATCATTGTATGGGCTTAAGCAAGCCCCTCGAGCTTGGTTTCAACGGTTTGCAGGATTTGTTACACGCATTGGTTTTCATCATAGCAAAACCGATCGCACTGCCATTAATGTTTCATCGTGGATCCGACACGGCCTACTTGTTCCGTATATGTGGATGATATTATATTGACCGCTTATTCTACTACATTTTACAGACGTCTTATCAGCGCTCTTCATGGTGAGTTTTCCATGATGAATTTTGGCTCTCTTAACTATTTTCTTGGTGTTTCCCTCACGCGCGCACCACATCCGGTATGTTTTTATCGCAGATCTAAGTTTCTTGAGAAATTCTTGAGAGAGCTCATCTGCGAGAAGTGTAACCTCACGCCGTACTCTGTTGATATACGAGTCTAAGCTTGGACCTGATGGTACACCGTTTGATGATCCAACCTTATATCGGAGCTTAGCTGGTGCACTTCAGTATCTTACCTTTACACGCCCAGATATTTCTTACGCGGTTCAACAGGTCTATTTGTATATGCATGATCCTCGTGATACACATTTTCATGCTTTGAAGCGCATATTACGCTATCTTCGTGGTACTCTTGATTATGGTCTTCAGTTGCATGTTTCTTCTACTGCTCAGCTTATTGCTTACACATATGCGGATTGGGCAGGTTGTCCGGTCACTCGCCGGTCTACTTCAGGTTATTGTGTGTTTCTTGGTGACAACTTTTTGTCGTGGTCTGCTAAACGACATGTGACGCTATCTCGGTCCATTGCTGAGGCCGAGTATCGTGGGGTTGCTAATGTCGTTGCTGAGACAGCTTGGATTCGCAATCTGCTGCGTGAGCTTCATCACCCTTTATCTACAGCTACTAATTCTATTGTGACAATGTCAGTGCCGTATATTTATCGACGAATCATGTTCAGCATCAATGTACGAAACACATTGAGATTGATATTCATTTCGTCCGTGACTATGTTGCTTCGGGAGATGTTCGTGTGCTTCATGTCCCATCTCGTTTTCAGTATGCTGATATTTTTACCAAAGGACTCCCATGCATTGTTTATGGATTTTCGCAACAGTTTGAACGTTCGAAGGCCTCTCGCTCACACTGCGGGGGAGTATTAACCGGACATTGCCTTTAGCCCATCAAATGTATATTCATTATGTTAGTTTGGCCCATTATGGGTTTGCTTGTAACATGTCATATACACGGCATCGTGTGTATATATACTTTACGCTTGATAATGAAACATTAAGGGGAATTAACCTAAAATCTACTAGTAACATGTCATAAGAGCATAAGAGGTTTAGGGTCAAAGTATAAATTAGGGAAAATGACAAAAAAATGCATCGAACTTGACACTTGTTGTCATTGTGTGTAGTCAACTATTTTTTTTTTCATTGTAACACAAACCTTTTGAATTTTTGTCATTGTATGTAGCCAGTTAGGTGAATTTGTGTTATTGTATGTACCCAATCAGGCTTAGCGTTACATCGTTAGTCCTTTTATATTAACGGTCGTTAGTAAATAACTTAAAATTTCGTTCTCTTACGTTTTTATTCGTTTTCATCTCATTATTATACGTTTTGGCCCATTTTATACTTTTTCGTCCGTTTATTCATTTTGGTCCAATGCTTTCATCCGTTTTTACATTTTCGTTGTTTACTTACGTTTTCCTACGCTTTACGTTTTAGTCCGTTATTATACGTTTCGTCCATTTTATACTTTTTCGTCCGTTTTATACATTTTGGTCCAATGCTTTCATCCGTTTTTACATTTTTGTTTGTTTACTTACGTTTTAGACGCGTTTCTTATTTTTAGTCGTTTATATCGCCGTCGATCGTTTTTACACGTTTTTGCTCATTTTCATCTATTTTATACGCTTTTAGTATTCATCCGTTTTATGCGTTTTCCGTTGGTTTGTTTACTTTTTTGTTTGTTTACTTACGTTTTGATCGTTTTCTTATGTTTTAGTCCGTTTTATCTTTTACGTTTTAACACGTTTTGCTCGTTTTCATCTTTTTTATACGCTTTCGTTGGTTTTCTTACTTTTTTGTTCATTTTCTTACTTTTTCGGATGAAAATGTATAAAACTTAAGAATACGGACAAAACGATATAAGAATGGATGAAGGTGTAAGAAAACAGATGAAAACTTTAAAAAAGGCGGCGTATAAAACAGATAAAAACAGACGAACATATAAAACAGAACTAAACTTTAGAAAATCGACGAAGACATTTAAAAGCTGGCAAACGTATAAAACGGACAAAAAATATAAACGGATGAAAACGATTGAAAACGATAAAAACAGATGAAAACGGACGAAACATATAAAACGGATGAAAACGTATAAAAACGGACTAAAACGTATAAAACGAATGGAAACATATAAAAGCGACGAAAACGTAAGAAAACGGACGAGAATGTAAGAAAACGGCAAACGTAAAAACGGAAAAAGCAACGAACGAAAAGTATAAAAACGAACGAAAACGTATAATAACGGATGAAAACGAATAAAAACGTAAGAGAACGAAATATTAAGTTATTTACTAACGACCGTTAATATAAAAGGACTAACGATGTAACGCTAAGCCTGACCGGGTACATACAATAACACAAATTCACCTAACTGCCTACATACAATGACAAAAATTCAAATGGTTTGTGTTACAATGAAAAAAAAAAATAGTTGGCTACACAGAATGACAACAAGTGTCAAGTTCGATGCATTTTTTTGTCATTTTCCCTATAAATTATTACTGCGAGTTGAAACGACCGGGTCGTTTTGGCCAACCCCACAACAAGTTATAGACTTATTGTTCATTAATAAGACTTATTGCATCAAATATGATGCAATAGTTATATATATTTCTTACTTAAGTGATTTAGGAGGATGTAGAGATTAGAGTATACTTCGGGTGACTTCGACCAAGTTGAACCGTTTTCTCCTAAACTGTATTTGTGATCAAACGGTCAAACCTAACCCAAGTTGACTCGGTCACAAGTAATCTGGCAAAAATTATCACCTTTACTCTATCATGCTTGATTCTTTTTAAGTCTTACTTCAGTAATTTGTTGCTAAACAAGACGTCTAGAGGATCCTTGGTACTTAATATAGTTATTAACTACTTGTAAAGTTGTATGCAGTGTTTAAACCATGATTAGAGGTATTAGTACACTTTTGTCGTGTTATTATTTATGCTCGTATTCTTGATCACCGCTAACATACTTCTTGCATTATGCAGTTTTAACAAAGGGATGGATTTGAAGTCAGTCCACCGAAATGCTTACATAATTACACAACCAAGATTCTCAAGACTTGTAGTCCACCAATAGTTTGTTTAATTTGTCTTGTGTAATAGGCGGGTTAGATTCAACAAATGACTAGAATCGACCCATTCATTAGTAAATATGTCAAAACTGCCCACTTTATTTTTGCTTGTATAGTTGGTCAACTGCAATCCTTTAAAAAGCTTTGATCATAGTAAACTCCAAACAAATTCTATGTAATAACTTTGGCCTATGTTTTTCTGAACAGGTTACTGTCAGCGGGTTCTGGCTATAAGTTATCATCTTCCGGTCTCGGTAGCTTTAGCGAACTCCTAGAAAGGTTTTATGGTGAAACATGTAGGAAATTTTGCAATTTCCGGCCTCTAGATTTTATTGTTTTTTGGAGTTTATGCTAATTTAAGACCTATCGGAACTTTGTTTTATTTTAATGGAAACTACTCATCTGAGTTGCTTGCTAGTGTTATTTTTCTTCCCATATTCATACCAATATGGCGATATTCTATTGGAGTCAAAATGATTGTGTGTTTGGTATTAAAAAAACTGTATTCGTCGCTACAACTTTCAATTAGTTTGCCGACGACATGTTCACGTCGGTACTTAATATACTCTACACCATTTGGTGAGTAACACATCAACCATGTGTTACAAACAGTGTTTAAAGATACATTGGATGTTAGATTTACCTGTACTATAGCTAGTAACACACACTCGATCATTTCACAAAGTTTGCAAAAAAGATAATTGTTAGATTTGAGCATTTCACTCGATCATTGGATGTTTGTATAATATCCCACATTGTTGGATTGGAGCAAATGGCTAATAGAGGGATCCTTATAAAACAAGAAGCTAAACACCAACTTAGTAGCATATGTTTTTGGCCTTTTGGTATCATAACTTCCTATTTTGGTTAGTTATCTAATTACTAGTTTTAATACTTTGTTACATTTTTTTTCACGTGCTTTGAATGAGTTTTATTTGATAAAACTTTGTTTAAAGTTCTTGGAAAAAAAGATAAAAGAATATTAAAATTTGTTTCTAAAATAAGTTTAAAATGTTAGATTCTATGTGATAGACCTCATCTTCACGTGTAATGGACTTATTTTCACGCGTAATTAGGGATGTCAATATGGTTGGGTTGACCCGATTCGAACCTGAATCTAAATCCGATAAGCCTTATAGGTCTGGTTTAATCTGGTTAAAAAAGTTTATCTGGTTGATTTGACCCGAACATGATAACCCGATATTGTTATAAAATCAGGTTAGGGTTGAGATATTTATCTTATCGGGTCAACCCGATAACACCCGAAAAATATTATTTGTATTTGTTTGATATAAGTTTAGAAGCCCAACAATACTTACATTCTACGATTCGTTTACTAGTACTCCATAATCCTTAACCAACACTAGCCACCGCGGTTGATTTTTTATTTTATTTTATTTTATTTTAATTTTATTTTTGTTGTATTTGTGTATTTAGTGGGGTATGTGTGGACCCAACGGCACCACATTTTTTTAATGTCAAAGGTAATGACACAAAATGTGGTGCTAAAGGAATTCTGGTGCCATAAAGGTTTTGCTGACGCGATAACACATTTTGCAAACGGCACCACGTTACCCGATGCCCTTGGTATTCGTTTGATGACTGATTTTATAAAAGAGTTAAAGGTGACGTGAAGTTGAAATAGCGGTGGTAACTATTTAAATGGTGTAAAACCAATATGACAAATATAACGTGGCAATAACTTAATAGAATATTTTTCAATTTCAAGCTAACGAAAAATTTAATTCATCGATAAATTATCCACAAATTTATTTTGTTCTTTAATGATAAATAAATTGCACGAGCGTATTATGAAACTATGAGACTTTATAGCACGGTTGTAACTTATCTTTCCATTTTTATTTGTGTGGGTTTTAACTTGCTTTGATAGTCATTATTAGTATTAGTTTGGTGATTACTAGCAATGGTAGATCTTATGCCTGGCAGGTTGGTCAGGGGGTTCTTTCCCATGTGAAAGGTCTCAAGTTTGAGTCTCTTTATGATGGTTTTCTCTTGTAGAAGTATGAGTGTATACTCTCACTAGCTACACTAACTATATTTGTACACCCATTCGTTCTAAAAAATGTTCACCTTAAATTTATCAATTCACAATGGTTGCAAAATTATAATAGTTAGATGCTTGTATTTATCAATTCACAATGGTTGCAAAAAGATAATAGTTAGATGTTTGTGTTTAGTTTAGGGAGGTGATACTCACACTATTTCTTTTGATGCATGCATCACAATTTGTGCATTACAATATTGTACAGTACAAACTGTAATGCATAAATTATAGTGCATTAATAAAAAGATTATCAATTCCCTTAGATAATAGTTAGATGTTTGTACAGTATCCCACATCGCTCGATTGGAGCAAATGGCCAATAGAGGGATCCTTATAAAACAATAAGCCAAACTCCAACACAATAGCATATGATTTTAGCCTTTTGATATGATAACTTCCTACTTTGTTCTAGTTATCTAATTACTAGTTTTAATACTTTGTTACTATTCTCTACCCGGAGTTTGCAAGTTTTATTTTATAAAACTTTGTTGCAAGTTCTTGGTAAGAATAGATAAAAGAATATTAAAATTTGTCTCTAATAAAGTTTAAATGTTACAGTATGTAATAGACCTCAGCTTCATGTGTAATGGACTTATTTTCACGTGTAATGGTCCTTAGAACTAGATTTTGCTACATTTAGTCATTAGCCAATTTTATTGTTTAAAATAAAAATGACAATATAATGTGGCAATAACTTGATGGAATATTTTTCAATTTCAAAACTAACGAAATATTTAATTCATTGATAAAGTATTTAGACTTTTATTTTGGTCTTTAATGGTAAATAAATTGCATGATCATATTATGAAACTTTAGTGCACACGGTTGTAACTTATGGTTACATGCTTTAAGTATAGAAACTAATAAATTTCATGACACTATTGCCCTGTTAACTGAGATAATACTCGTTTATTTGAGTTTTCATTCATGAGCCCAAAAAGCTGTTTAGCAGTGATACTTACACGTAACTAGAATTGAATGGGGTGTGTGTTGCTTATCAAACATTTAAGCTATAAGCAGAATGGGTCTAAAGGGTCGAACGAGTTGGAAGCCGTTCAAAGTATATTTAAAAATACATCACAGTCATATTTTAATGCCAAATTTAATTAATTTAGTATCGCGGTAAATAGTATGGTTTTAAAAGGTCCGCAAAAGGTTTATAAAGGTCTCGCAAAGACGTGAGGCTGCCTCCACGCCATACTGACACGCCGTCTTATGTCACATCTTTTTGTAAACTCGATATATATGTAATATGATATAAATATATAAATATTTTCATATTTTGTGCCCCCTTATGTCACGCCTTAAAAACGCAAAAGTTTTACCTTGACCGCAATGACATAACCTATGAGGCTTGATCATGCTACCATGCCACGCTTCGCACTATTTATAACGTTGGTACCAATATTTTTTTAGTATTATATATTCACATCATCCATGCAAACCATCTTTTATGTATGAATAAATGAAGAAAAACAATAAAATGAAACTATTGTTTGTTCTTCTGGTTCTTACTGCCACATTTGCACCAGCAGCTAAAGGTAAAATATATAATTGCTTTTGTTGTATATAACACAGGCTTTTTAAACTTCAATTATGTAATGTAATTTAACATACAATATGAGATTTGTTATATCAATAGAAATATAATGTATACATTTTCTTGTTAGTAAAATACAGGTTTCGAACCAAACGGTGATACGATAAAGTATTGTACATATATCGTGTGAAAATGGGAATAGGTGATGCATTTTGCACCCATGAGTGCATCCCTCGTGGTTGGACTCATGGTCAGTGTTTGTATCTTGATCCTATTTGTGTTCTCTTGTCCATGAGTTTTGGATGTAAAATATCGTGTTTTGTTTGCCGATTTATAAGAAGAATGGTTTGTGCGTGTTTCTACTTTGTCTTGTTTGCACTTTGGATGCTCATGTGATTGTGGAATGTCAAATTCGCTGACCCTAAAATGTTCATGTTTAGTAACAACCAAAATAGCTCTATTCAAGAATTCCACACACAATATATTCTTATAAGATAAATCATCAAGCACATTGGTAAGAATTATGTCGTTACTGATAAGGAAAACAAATGGATGACTTGATTGAACATAAATGAGGTGAAGTTTTCTACCGGTATCATATTACATGTTATTCATGTTGCGTCGCGTGACCAAGCAGGCATTTGGTATACCGATAGCAAACATGTGTTAAAAGTTGCCCCAAGAATCGAAATGTGAGTTCAAGTCCCATCGGAGCCAAACTGATTGTGAGTCTGCTATTAATATGAAGTACTTTCATTTTGTTCTTTAATGGTAAATAAGAGTGATTAAAAACGAGTGGCAAATGATCTATTGACATATGTTCTTTATAGAAAAATTGATCTTCTAACTAGGAGTATGACGAAAGTTATTAAACAAATGGATGACTCGAAGTTTTCTACCGGTTATATATTACATGTTATTGATGTTGAGTGAAAAGCATGTATTTTGTCTAGCGATTGGAGTCAAAGTGATTGAGTGTTTGCTATTAAAAAAACTATATTCGTCGCTACAACTTTCAATTAGTTTGTGAACGACACGTTCACGTCGTTACTTAATATACTTTACACCATTTGCTGAGCAACACATCTCGTGTTACAAACTTAAGTGTCCTGTGATATACGAGTGAATAAATCCTTAAATCAAGAATACAAAAGTGTTTAAATATACATTGGACGTTATATTTACCTATACTATAGCTAGTAACGCACACTCACATAAAAAAGAAAGTAATTCAATAAAGATGTTCACCTTAACTTTATCATTTCACAAAGATTGCAAAAAAGATAATATTTAGATGTTTGTATAGTATCCCACATCACTAGATTGGAACAAATGGCCAATAGAGGGATCCTTATAAAAGAAAGAAGCAAAACACCAACTTTGTAGCATATGTTTTTTGCCTTTTGATATGATAACTTTCTACTTTGGTTAGTTATCTAATTACTAGTTCTAATACTTTGTTATTTTTTCTTTCACTTGGATTTGCAATGACTTTTATTTTATAAAACTTTGTTGCAAGTTCTTGGGAAAAAAAGATAAAAGAATATTAAAATTTGTTTCTAATAAAGTTTAAATGTTAGATTATTGTCTTCAAGTGTAATGGACTTATTTTCAACATTTAAGATATGCTTGCTTGTGCGTATTGAGGAGTAAGTAATAGCAAAGATAATAATTAATGATGTTTAGTTGACTTTAATGCAATTACCCATTATATAATTGTGGGAATTGGGCCATTACTCGATAAATTGAGGGAAATGGTTTTCTTACCTTTTCCTTTTCATTAATATTCCTTTTGCCTTTCCTATTACCTAGTTTGAACCAAGCGCACCCTTAGTCATTAACCTTTTTTATATCGTCAAAAGTACAACAATGGCTTGTAACATAAATAAATGACTCTTTTTGTTATAAATGATGCAATAACTCTTGCAATGTATTTGAGAACACCGATTTGATTCATATTATTGTAAGTAATATTTAGTAAATGATTTGATTCGTTATAATAATGGGCTACTTTATTCTGAATTGACCAATACAGAGTGCGTGTATATTCTTAACTGTACCTAGACAAAGAATAGCCATAGTTGTCACTTGAGTTCTAATTTTTTCAGGTCCTCTTAACTTGACGTGATTAAAAATGTTTATATGGTGTACCAACCTAGTCATTGCAAGTTAGAAATATACATAAATGTAATACATAACTGTATGTTCCATAGGAAAAGTTTGATCACTTTTAAAGCTCGAAAATGACCACATTTGAAAAAAGAAATAAAGGAAGTCCAGTATTCTTAATAGCTAAAACAGTAAATATATTTCAACATGAGTCAAACTTTTGGTAAAATCTGAGACAACTTGGCATAAAAGAATCAATGCAAATACATTCATATTGATACTTACCTTCTATTAAAAAAACAGAAGGACCAATTTAGGGAATAGTTTGACAGGGGCTTCATGAATGATTAAAGCTAAAGGTATCATTCTCAATTTAATGTGGTATGATCAGTTAAATCCAGGATGGACATCATCTTCAATAATCTCATCATTCACCTTTCTTTCGAATACAACATTATTATAGATTTAGAGTACTAAGGAGTTTTACTATATATATATATATATATATATATATATATATATATATATATATATATATATATATATATATATATGCACAGTGCTCAAGCTTTACATTTTAACCGTCATAAATAGTAAACTTGCCGAAATACTAACTTTACAACACAAAACAAACAAAGTCCGGAACACATTACCTTCAGAGGGGAAGGAACATCATTTAAACGAACACATCTAGTTCGATCCATAGCAAAAAATACCATCTTCAAACCGCAATACCCAACCTGCGTGACCCGTGTATAGGAACACTTGTAACACAAAAAGTATTTACAGATTAACATGAAGTTTACCTTTTGCAGTTCACCTTGACCGTATTGCCCCATTGACTGAAACCTCCTTCCAGCAGAAGTCAAACGTTTTCCGAGTGCTAATCACCAACATTATATAAATCAACTTAGATGGACGAAACCCGTGTATTAATGAAAGACTTACATTCAAACTTTTGGTTTATACTCTTGCCTGATTTGTTGTTGCTAGTAAGATATTTGACCAACACGGGTAAATTGCTGACCAAAGCCGTTGAAGTCAATGTATATGCTGACTCCCATGCTCAAGATATGTTTAACAAGACCATTCCGAGCTCTTGTCCACACTGTTTCAACAAGGTGAGTTCACATAGTCATATGCACTTAGTCTCATTATAACATGTAGCAAAGTTACAAACTTAACCTCAAAATTCAAACCCATTGAAAGTATGAGAGTACGTAACATGTTTTTCCAGGTAGTATTGTTTGCATATCCCAGTTTCAAATTTTACTAAATTCATACCCTATCAGCATATCTCCCTTTTATCAGAATTATATGTGAAAAAAGATACAGTTTTGACTCTTAAAGTCACACCGTAGAATATTATTATGCAGGTTTGTAGCTTAATTGGGATGGTAAAAAATATTGTTCAAATATGGTGTGCAAATTGGGAACAGGAGATGTGTTTTGCACAGCGGATTGCACCCTCCCGGTTGGACTCATGGTCAATGTATAGACATTGCTAATGAACCCGATGGGAAAGGCTATTGTTGTTGTTGAACTCCTTGAACTCTAATACAAAACCGAACCATTTGGTTTTGGGGCTATGGATTATCGGTCTTCATTACTCTTTTATTATTGTAATTTTTTCGGGAATGAATGAATAAATGGTCATTTTTGGATACTGGGGCGTCAATATTGTCTGTTTGCAGTTTCACGATGTAAATGTTTGTAATGACTAACTGTTAAAATGGATTGAAAAATGAACAGTGTGTATATTATTATAGATTTATAGAACTAAAAAGTGAAGAAGATACATTGTAACTGTCGTAATTAGCAAACGTGCCGAAATACTAACTTTACAACACAAAACAACCAAAGTCCGGAACACATTACCATTGAAGGGGCAACAGTGCAATTTACCATCTTCCTTTTTTCTAGATTTAAGTTCGCGTGAAAGCAAGACTAACCCAAGGGTAGCATAGCCAGACAAAATCGTTGATCCATAGAATAGAACAAGTAAAGTTCCACGCAAAGACTACACAAATGAAAAGATAATTCAGCACAGGGGCAAGAAGGGTTTAAAAGAATGCTTTGCATACCTTTAATAGGTCAAAGTGTCAAACGAGTAAATATAATTAGCTCAAAAGGGAGCAGTTCAAACGGGTTGAACGGGTCAAAAGTGACCCAAAGTGTTTGTTTACAAAAATATGATAATTTTGGACGAAAGTGTTTCTGGTCAACCTGTAGTCAGTATATGTTTATAACCATTGTTTCAAAGGTTACCCTATTTATGAAAGAATCATAGTACCTTGGCAATCAACAAAGCGTTTTCATTTGCATAATGGAATGTGCTCTCGGGTACATTCTGAATGCCTTGACTAAATTCCCATGAAATAATCCTGATCATTTAATAGTTCAAGGTCATCCAAAGCTATAAAACTCTTACGCATTACAAGTATGAAACAAATAATTAAGATAAGAAAATTACGCTTATACAAAGCCAATTGCAGCACCGATGTAAGCTTTCTCTCGTGTTAATTCAATTTGAAGCTCTCCAAACTGCCAAAAATATCACAGTATATTGTATGCCCACAAGACTCTGAGTCAAATTTTCATTCGGTATACAGATTAAAAAATACCTTGAACATCCGAGTTTCCTCTTTTGACCCTCCGCTGGTTTCATCAACTACGGGAGTGGCAGACAAAAGCTTCCCGGTAGATATTGTTGATACAAAAGTTGGGCATTCCTTGTTTGGGCTTCGGCTCTCGTACCAATTGATGATTGTTGCTTGAGACATGCGCACTAAGAAGACAGAAAACACCGTTAAGCTTACCGTGGGATTGTCTCCCACGATTATCCTCCGGCGTGAGAGTAAGTAATCGATTTAGGGTTAAAGGAGAGTTAGGGTTTGTAGATCATACCTTTAACGAGGGATATGATTCCCTTTATATACACGGAATCCTTGTTGGTTCCGTGTTCCTCAACCTTCGGCGTATCCCGCTTAAGTCGGTTGGGGAATGATTATCTCCATGATTAGGAGATATCCGATATCGTGTTCCCTAATTAGCATTGGGCGGGCCGTGGGCCCAAACACATCGTAGCCCATTCGTGCTAGGCTTATTAGTATTGGGCTTTGGTCGGGTTAGTGACCCGTCTGACTATACATCATCATGTCCCCGCTCTAGTATCTAGCTTGATTGTGGGTGCGGATGCTAGACTAATAACTGCAATCAAGGAAAAACTGCGAAGTGTAGCGAAGAAGCCAAAAAGGTTCCCGCGTTGAAAGATATTCAATGCATCTAGACATAGTAAATAAAAAATTGAGGCCTCGTAAGTCGGGGGAAAGTAACTGCAGCAGTGTCACATCAAGGGATCTGAACCACAAGTTGGTGACAGTGGGATCCACATGTCACTCATCGCGTGGATGAGGAGCCTTATATAACCGGTTGCCTCATTTTACTGTGTTTCTCACAGTGAAAAAACTCAATCCGCCATTGTTAAGAAACCTTTCACTTGCAAAACAGAAAACTGCCTATTCTCAAGGTAACCACGCGTGCGCCTTTAAAGAGAAAAACAATACCATGGTCAAAAAGCTATCTGATTTTACCTCCGATATAACTGAGGGTGAACTGCTAGAGTTCACCTCGGATTACTTCATACCGCTTAACGTGCATCCGGTTGTTCCGGATGCGCGAGCATCTATTGCGGACTTCCCCAAAGGGAAAGTAGGGGTATACACACGCTTTTTCGAGTTCGCGAATCAACGTGTGCCCATATCCCTATTTTTGTACGACGTTTTGAATTATTACAATCTGCACCTATCCCGGTATAGCGCCGGTGCGGCGAAGATCACCAACCGAGGTTAATTGCCGATTCGGTGATTAACCCGACTATCCATCTATTCGTGCGTTCTACCACACGTGAAGCGCAGAATGGAGTCTCATTTGCTAAGCGCCCCGGGCCCTCGGTATTATCTGACAAACCGGATGCGCCAGAACTGAGAGAGACCTTCTTCGGTAGACGGCGTGTGCTTCCCACTACGTTTTGAATTTTATACCCAGGGAACATTGCCGAGGGATGAGCGCCCCCAGCCTGGATCATTCAGCGCGGAGGATTCGGAATTGATAAACGCTAATCGCATCCCCATCAGTTCCTATCCTGAGGAATTTTTGGTACATATGGGCATTAGCCGCTATTACTTCGGTATGTCGGATGAGATGCCAATCTTCTTAGGCGCTGATGGCCAGGGTGGGTGCTCGTTCCTCCGCATTCTCTTGTTTAATTAATGTAAGAGCTTTCTTTTCCTTTTTCCTCATTATGTAACCTGTGTACCTGTTGTTTTCTGTTGCGCAGAGATGGATCTATTCACCGTTGTTCAGCTAGCGAAGCCAACGTAGGTGAAGATAGGGACGCGGCCGCTCAAAGAAGGTGAAGAGCCCATATTAGATGCCACTGCAGGGCATACCCTGGAGATGAATCTAGGAGAAACAGGGACCAGCTCTTCGGTTGCAGTGGAAGCGACGCCGCTGCAAAGCGTGCCCAGTCCCAGAATGCCATCCCCCATAGCGCAACCACCACCCGTAGCAGTGGCGCAGCCTATGGAAGAGGAAGAAGAAGAAGAATGGGCTAAAGCGCCAAAAGATCGCCGGAGAGGATGGCGCGAGCTCATCAAGGAAAAGCGTCCGTGGTCTTTCTTTGTGGAATCATCATCGGTGTTGCGTCATCTCATCCTTCTGCTAATGTCTCAGGCCCACAGTAAGTAATGTTGTCAATATGTATTTATTATTATTATTTTTTGGCGCTGCGTTTTATATGGAAACCGATAATTCTCGTCCGTATATGCGGGTTTGAACGAGGCTACGGTCGCCCCCTGAATAGTCGGTGCATTCTGAATCCTCAGGGCCAAAGAGTCAAGGCACTGAGCCGTTGGTCTCGGGGGATGTGCCCATGGATAAGTTGGTTGAAGAGCTGGAGCGGTCAACTGCACACCAGGCGAAGTTGGTTGCGCAACTGAGGGCTAAATACTCAGGAGAGAGTAGTCAAAGCGCATAAAAAGACCAGCATATTGCGGCATTGGAGGCCCGTTTAGTTAGTGCCCAGACGGAGATAGAAGCGGTCAATGCGTACTCGGGGAAGCTTGCAGGAGAGAAAATGGCATTACTCTCCCAAATAAACCAGGAGCGTGCTGAGGCAGTAAAGTACAAGGCGTCGTGTAACTGGGCCCTTAAATATCTGGAGCAAGGTAAGGGAGAGTTGCTCGCGAAGTTAGGAGATCTTGGCGCTACTGTGAGCAGCGCATTGGAGGTGCAAGAGGCCAAATTGCGCAAACTCAGCATTGAGTACGACGAGGAGTTGTATCCCCAACTCCTGTCTACTATAGCTGAGCGCAGGTGGCTCGTAAGCCATGGTCTTCGTCTTGATACTCTCAGTACCCTGGATTCACGAGAAGTGGTTGTTGCCTTTGGTGGGGTAGTTCAGTGCGCTCTGGAGCGCGGCAAAGCAGAGGCGGTAGAGAAGATGCATGAGGCAAATCTTCTAAAGGTGCCTATTGAAAAGGTGCCGGGATACAATGCTAATGCCTATGATGATCTGGTTGCAGCCATGGAGAAGATGAAGGTATTAGAATTGCCTTTGATTGTTGAATTAGAGCGCGACCAAGATTATCCTATAGGGGTAATAATGGAGGGGCTAACATTGGCTAGGCATCGGTCGAAGGCGGGCTAACAGGACTATTTTTGAAACAGTCACGGTTGCAGTTTGTATTTGTTCGCCTCATGATATATTGAACCCATTTTCTCTGGAGAAGGAAATTCCACTGAAGCAAGTCTTAGAAGCTCACGCCACAAGGCTTGCCAAGAAAGAGGGTATCAAGGGCAAGGCCATTTTGTGCGGCGTTAGTGAAGCTCACCTTCCCCGATCTGACGGGGTACCTGTGAGTGTCGCAACAGTATCTCGGCAAGACTCCGACTTGTTGACAAAGCTAAGCGAGGCTAAGAATGCAGCGAGTCACGTTGGTAGTTCTTCCATTAAGCGTTGTAATAGCTGGTAGTTTGTAATTTGTAAAGTAAACATTATTTTTGTAAGTACGCTTGGTATCTAATGAAATGTTACTTATGTTGGATGATGTTGCAGTTTATAATATTTGCACTTAGTTACTTGTCTTCCCATAGAAAACGTATGTATGATCTAAGAGGAAAGTTATTTATAAAACCGTAGATAAGATGTGAAGTTCATAATCATGTATGAGATTCATGGTATACTTAAGAAATAATTTCTAAGTACTTTTTATAGCATAATCGTGTATGTTGTGATATGCAGCGTACTATAAGTATCACGTCAAGGAATCAAGTGTCTTGGTTCCTAAGTTGTTAAACGTGCACCATATGCATTGTTAGCGATCCGGTGGGATGCGTCAAACTATTCAACGTCTTGTGAACAAGGTGTTTAACAAGGATTCATGATCCAATGTTGATGGGTTTGCAACCCTCTTACTCAACAAGTTGTTTATTAGGTTAACTTATCCTTTTACCATCGTGGGTTTATTTAGTGCATGCGCGCCATGTAGGCAAGGAATAAAAAATTGTTAAGACATACAATATATGGGAATAACAAATGAAAATGTGTCGCGGAATTAGCTAGAAACCACGACGTTTTATTGATACTTGCAAGTTTTTATGAAAAATGAATAAGACATTATACTAAGTAAAAAAATAAATACATAGATGTTTATTGGGAACTTCAATAAAGTGCACAGAATTAAATGCGGTAGTCTGATTCTATAGGTAGCATATCTTAAGGTTGCGGATGTTCCATGTGCGAGGCGCTTCCCGACCATCCAAGCCTCGTAGCTTATACGCCTTCCTAATGCTTGATGACCTCATAGGGTCCTTCCCTTTGTGGTCAAGCTTGCATGCGTTGGCGCTGCATGAAATCACAGTGCGAATGAAACACGCCGCACTTTAGCGTCATAGTATCCCTTCATCATTGACTTTGATTTTGCTTCCGTATAGCCGCGTTCGCGCCTTTCTTCAAGTAGGTCTAAGTAAGTCGTTAAACAAATTAGTCATTGGTTGCCACATTGATTTCGGCAGTCGCGGATAGTTGGCATTCAATTCGGGCTGGTATGATGGCTTCGTCCCATAGACTAGAAGAAGGGGTGTCCCTCGTCGGTTTTGATCGAGAATGCGGTCCACGAACATGCGATAGTTCTTCCACCCATCTTCCTTTGTGTTTGTCCAAGCGTGCTTTAATTCCTTCACGGTGCGATTCGCGCGTTCAACTAAGCGTTGGTTTGTGGGTGTTTAACCCGGCCTGGCGTCGGTGTGATTTTAGTTTCTCGCACCGGTCCTTGAAAGGGTTGTCGCGAAATTGTTTCCGTTGTCGAGATGATCTCCCCGGGTAGACCGAGGCGGCATACAATATTTTCGCACAAAGCGCTTCACTGGTTTGCGTGATTGTTACCTTTGCCTTTGCCGATCCACTTGGTGAAGTAGTCTATGGCGACTATAATTTTAATCCTCTGCCGCGACGGAAAAGGACCTGCGATGTCAATACCCCACGTAGAATGGCCATGGTGCCGTAGTGGTGTTAGCTCTGTTGTGGTTGGCGAGGGATGGGGTCGTGAACTTGGCGTCTTTGCACTTTCTTATCGGTCCCGCGCATCGCGGTGCATGGTGGGCAATAATATCCTCGACCTCAAGCCGGCCACCACGGACCGTGGTCCCGAGTGCATGCTGCATGAACCGTGGATTTCGTGAATGCGTAATTTGCTTGGGGGCCCAGCGGCGAGCCATGGTTGCAGGAAGGAGCGTCGATACATTATGTTGTCTCGAAGTTCGAATCTCTGTGTTGTGCGCCGTATCCTTCGGGCTTCCTTCTGCTCTTGGGGTAACGCTCCTTTGTTTAGGAATTCTATTATAGGTGTCATCCACGTAGGGCCGTCTTCCTTTATTACCGTGGATACTTCCATCTCTGAGATGGATTTGATTTTCAGTGTTTCCACCAATACATGTTTGGATAGGTGTGCAAAGCTTGTGGATGCAATTTTGCTTAGTGCATCCGCCTTCCGGTTTTCCCCTCTAGGAACCTGTTTGATGGTAAACCTGTCAAAGCCTTGGATTAGTGCCTTGGTTTTGTCGAGTCTTGAATCATGTTTCCTCTGCCACGTATTAAGCCCACGTGGTTGGCTACTACTGGAATCTACATTCGCTTCGGTTACGTACATACATTATTTGCAATGCGTAGTAGGCTATTAGGGCTTCGTACTCGCCTCATTATTTGTTGCTGTGAATTCGAGCGCTGATGCGTAAGTGAATTCCATTCCTTCCGGTTTGTGAGAATGGGGCATGCTCACGACCCGCTACGCATGAAGATCCATCTGTGAACAAGATCCATGGATCTGGCAGTTCCTTCTTGCTTGGTGCGGGTGCATCATCGGTCTGCGGTTTTCGATGATGAAATGCGGTACACGCCCTTTTTGCGCATCGTGCAGGAGATGTTGTTCACCTAGCAATACACTCCATTTTGCGGTCGTCCGATGCGTCGAGGCTTGGAGATGATTTGCTTGATTGGTTGGTCTGTTATCACGCTATGCGGGCTTGGAAGTACTGCGAGCCGTTTGGCGGCGAAACTAATGCTAGGACCAACTTTTCCATTGCGCTATAGTTCATCTCGTTTTCTTGTAGCTTTGCTTACAAAATACAGGTTTGTCCGAGTTATCGTTAGTAACAACTGCTTGATGCTCCATGAGTTGCAGATAAGTACATGATCAACTCTTCCCCTGGTTGGGGTGCTACAAGTGTAGGGAGTGTTGCCAGGTGTTGTTTAAGTTGTGCGAGCTTCTTCGCCTCGTAGTCAACAAAAATCTCCTTTTTTTTATACACTTCTTGAGTGTTTTGAAAAGAGGTAGTGATTTGTCTGTTGACTTGGATAGGAATCATTTTAGGCCGCCTGACTTCCCATTGAGAGATTGGACTTCTTTCAACGTCTTGCGTGAAGGAAGTTCGATGACAGCATTAGTCTTTAGGACGGTTTTATTCCGTCGAGGTTCTATCAGTACCAAGGAACATGCCTTCGTAACGCAGTTGCATTTTTAGGATTTAGCTTCATGTTGATCTCTTTAAGTGTCTTGAATGTTTCCTCATGTCGCGCACCAATTCTCTTCATTATGGCTTTTTATGACCAAGTCATCGATGTAAACCTCGAGGTTGCGGCCAACTTGTTTTTCAAGCGCCGCATCTACTAGCCGTTGATAGGTGGCCCTGCGTTCTTCAAGCCAAAGGGCATTTTTGTGTAGCACACCTTGGCTTGTATGAAAAGTTGTTTTTCCTCTTCCTTAGCCATCCGGATTTGGTGGTATCTTTGTATGCATCGAGGAAGCAAGGTGGGTATCGCACAAAGATTCTACCTTCCGGTCTATCTCGGTAGTGGGTAGCGATCTTGTGGACATGCTTTGTTAAGATCGGTGAAGTCGCGCATCGCCGCTACCATCACTCTTCTTTACCATAACGGGTTGGAAAGCGGTCATGGTAGTATACTTCCGCATGGTTCCTGCCTCTACTAGCTTGTGTACCTGCCAGGGATTACTGCTTGCGGCCTCGAAGTTGTCATGCGCTTCTTCTGGCGTGGTATCCTTGTGGATTCTCAGCATGTTCGTGATTGAACGTGGTACCCAGGTCATGTGTTTTGCTCCCATGCAAAGATGTCCGGTTCTTTTGCAAGAGTCGCACAGCCTTTGCCGTTGTCCGACAGATCCTCCTATCGATATTTCTGATACGGTTGTCGGGATGAATTGCTACCAGTTTGGAGTTTTGGTTCGCCTTGTCTTTGTAAGGATCTTTTTCGCATGTCAGCGCGTTACATTCTTTAGGTGGTACGGCAACATTGTAGGGTAACGACACCTCCTTCCTTGGAAATTTGAGCATCCCGTGTCTGTAGATGGGGCTAGCGTATGGATGATATCCCGGTCTTCCGATAATGCCATTGTATGGCGAGGATTGATTACCATAAAATCCACCATGCTTTGTTGTGGAGTGGTCGTTATTACCTACTCTAACTAGTAGTCGTAATTGACCTATAGGCCATATCTTTTCTCTGTGAAGCCGGTCAGCACGGTCGTGGCAGACTCAACCGACCGCGTATCTCTGGCGCGATTGTTTGAAGCGGTGTTATTTACGTATATGCAGACGCCCCACCATCAACATACATGCGGTGGATGTCGTGACCCCCCGCATTAATTTCGATGATGAGCGGCTCTACTATTGCGTTGCTCGTAGTTAAGGTGTGGAAAGTGATTGCAATCTCCATGGGAAAACTTCCGGCCTAACTCTTTGCCTAGTTACCTTTGCCATGATTGTATCATGTAAATAGTGTCAGCCTTATCTTTGGGCCCTTCCTTCTTATTCCCATTTTTGTCTATCTTTCCTTTCTTTGATATTCTTGACCAAATGGTCCGCCTACCCTCCTGACTAGTTTGTCGATGAGTCATGAAGTTGGACACATTCATTGCAAGGCGTCTCTTCTCAGTTCTGCGATAAAGTCGCCAGCACTCACTCACGCACGATCCTCCTGGGTGCGCATTGGTGGAGGTCTTGGGAAATTTAGCGCTCTTCGTTGCAAGTATCTCCTTGGAGTCTTTGTCGGCCGGATATACTTGTCATTGTCGCGCCCACCCCCGGTTGCTTATAATTCCTCGTTACGGCTACTACCCCGGTCGGTGATTGTCTCCGTGTTGTTCTGCGGACCTTAGTTTGAGTAGCTTACTATCCGCAGCCGCCTCTCCTTGGACGAAGGACCTGCAGGCGCCATCACCTCATCAAAGGATTGGGGAATCTTGTCATTCAACCTTTTGATAAGTTTAGGTTGCTGATCCCATTCATGAATCCGAGATTTTGAGCACCTCTGACATGCTTTAACTTGCATGCATTCATCCTTGAAGCGCCCATAAAAGCGCTTGTGGATTCCCTTGGCTGCTTTGACCCTGGCGAAGTTCAATGGGTTTTCAAGACACTTTTTCCGTTGAGTAAAGTTTAGGCGAACGCCTTTCAATTCCTCAAAACCATTGATGCTTCTGCGTAGCTTGTTGAACCAGCCGCACTTCCTACTAGTGTGGAGTTGAACATGTGGCACCATACGCCGTGGCCTTTCAATTATAGCGCCGATTCAAAAATTTTTAGGTGATCATCGGATCACTGTTCCGTCATAGGTTTTCACGTTGGCGGCATGCGCCTCCTTTTACTTCTAAATCACCGATGCGTCGAGTGAACGATCCACCTTTTGATCGGCGCCACGAGAGATATATCTTCATCCTCTTGGTCCTTATATCTCTTCTTCGACTTCCAATGTCTGTATGGCTATCCTCGTCCGAGGAATTATCGAGATGAATTTTCTTCCTTTGGCGCCGGCCGTCCTCTAATCTGGACTTGAAGGGCTTTCACTGGGGAGTATCGTCGCCCAAGTCTGTCATGAACTCTCCGGCTACCAAGTCTGTCGTGGACACTGGTACGCCGTTCATCTTCCTCACTTCCTTCCGTGATGTCGTGAGTTGGATGTCTCATCTTCCTCAACTCCTCTAAATTGTAAATACTTGGGTCGGCGATACCCTCCTCGCGTTCCTTCTGACCGGTGGGGATGTCTCAAACTTGGCCAAAATCGAGTCGCATGCACTCACCTGACCTCTTCTGCTCTTTGCATGAGAGCAAACCAATGTTTCAGTAGTTTTGCGATACTAACTCGTCGGCGCTAGTTCTCGACACAACCCCTTCTAGAGTAGGGAGTATCAGTTTCCACCACTGTACCTTATTTTTATCGGTATGGCAGCTTTTGTGAAGTTTGTCTCTGCCAACCGTTTGGAATGGAGTGGCAGGAGTGCGAAGTGGATCTCCTGCGCTAGCGTGGTTGCCGTGGCCCTGGTTACGCAGTTCCACCGGAGGAAGACCAAATCTTGGCCTGATCCCCTGTTTTAGCAACACTGGTTGTCCAAAGTTTGCTTGGAAGCCGATCCGACATGCAGCCTTCTTCCCTGTAGGTCTGTTTGCGATCGCCGTTTCCATGCTTCACTCATTCTAGTTTTAGTTCTTAGTGAATGGTCCCACGGATGGCGCCACTTGTTGATACAAAAGTTGGGTTCCTTGTTTGTTCGCTTCGCCTCGTACCAATTGATGATTGTTGCTTGAGACCTGCGCACTAAGAAGTGAAAAACACCGTTAGGCTTACCGGATTGTTCTCACCATTATCCTCCGGCGTGAGAATAAGTAATCGATTTAGGTTAAAGGAGAGTTAGGGTTTGTAGATTCACCTTTAACGAGGATATGATTCCCTTTATATACACACTCGAATCCTTGTTGGTTTCGTGTTCCTCAACCTTCGGCGATCCCTAAGTCGGTTGGGGAATGATTATCCCTCGATTAGGAGATATCCGATATCGTGTTCCCTAATTAGCATTGGGCTTGGGCCTTCGTGGGCCCAAACACTTATCGGCGTATTGTCGGCTAGGCTTATTAGTATTGGGCTTTGGTCGGGTTCGTGACCCGAATACAGACTATACGTCATCAGATATCATTGCTTTGGAAATCTACACCAATACAAAATTATCAATAAGAAACTGTATCCTCTCATTAAATAAACGTTAGATTTTGACACAAAAGTACTTTTTGTAAGTAGTTTTGTCATTCTAATTGCTTACAACAATATCAAAAAATTTGGACAAAAAATGTTTCAGGTCAACAAACACACCTCTTTCTACCCATATAAAAAAACCCATTGTCAACCCGTTAACATGAAATTAATTAAAGATTTTAGGGGTTACCCAATTGTGAGTCACGAAGTGCAATTGTATTATGAAAATTGCCCTTTTTTTGAAAAATGTGTTCGAAGATACATTGGACGTTAAATTTATCAATCTTATGTGAGTAACACACTCACATAAAAAAGAAATGATTTAGTAACATGTTCACCTTAAATCTATCATTTCACAAAGGTTGCAAACTAGACAAGAAAACATAAACTGATGCAACAATAAAAAGATTAGAGGTGGCAAAACGGGTGAGCCGGGCGGGCACGGGCTACGGGTCAAACGGGCTACGGGCTATGGGCCAAATGGGTACGGGCTAAACGGGCACGGGCCAAACGGGCTCGTGTTGTACGAATCGCTTTTAAAAAGACCTAAAATGACGAAATAAATTCATCGAACGTAACACCTCATTTATATTAAAAAAATAAAATGTAAGTTTTTCTTTAAAAATAATCTAATGTTGAGAAAACATGTGCCCCGTAGCCCATTTAACTTCTAAATGGGCAATACATGCCCATTTCAAAAAAAGGAGGGGACCCAAATGTGCCCAAATCTTTTAAAAGTTTGCCCATTTAGCCCATTCTTTTGATTTTGGGCACAAATTGCCACCTCTAAAAAAGATTAATGTAAAATTTAGAATTTTAGATGTTTGCATATAATATCCCACATCGTTTAACTGCGCCAAATGACTAGTAGAGGGATCCTTATAAAATAAGATGCCAAACACCAAATGGGAGTAGTACATGTTCTTGGCTCTTTGGTACGACAACTTCATACTTTGGTCTTGCTAAATTACTAGTTTTAATGTTTTGTTACCTTTTTTAGCTCTGGCTTCCAATCGGTTTTATTTGATAAAACTTTGTTGGGAGTTGGGAAAAAAAAAGATAGAAGAGTATTAAAATTTGTTTCTAATAAAGTTTAAATTTTAGATTGTATGTAATAGTCCTCTTTAATGAAATAATTTTCAATTTCAAACAGAAAATTTAATTCATTGATTAAGTGTATAAGTACACTTTTATTTTGTTCTTTAATGATAAATAAGCTTGCATAACCATGTTATAAAACACCTACTAATTCAACTAGGAACCAAATATCGTGAAGCAAAACAAAAGCTACTTACTACAATATTTTCATTTTTAATGCACGAAACCAATTTGCCTTCAAATACTTTATTTAAAGTTGACCATAAATATATTTTTCTTCTAGTTTATTTTCACATAAACTAATGACTCTTTTTGTTATAAATGATGCAATAACTCTTGCAATGTATTTAAGAACATCGATTTGATTCATATTATTGTAAGTAATATTTAGTAAATGATTTGATTCGTTATAATAATGGGCTACTTTATTCTGAATTGGCCATTACAGGTGCGTGTATATTCTTAACTGTACCTAGACACAGAATAGCCATAGTTGTCACTTGAGTTCTAATTTTTTCAGGTCCTCTTAACTTGACGTGATTAAAAATGTTTATACGGTGTACCATCGGAAAAGTTTGATCACTTTTAAAGCTCGACAATGACCACATTTGAGAAAAGAAATAAAGGAAGGCCACTACTCTTAATACCTAAAAGCCTAAAACAGTAAATATATTTCAATCTTGTATATGAGTCGTCTTTTGGTAAAATCGCAGACAACTTGGCATAAAAGAACCAATGCAATTGGTCAACTGCAATGGCGGAGCTTGCCGTTTTATTGTGGGAAGGCCGAAAAGTTAGTTCTTACGATGTAGAAGGGCCAAAGTGTAAAATGATTTTTTTACTACAATAAAATCAATAAGAATACAATAACTAAAAATACCAGGTACAAATACATTCATATTGATGCTTCCTTCTAATAAAAAACGAAATGACCAAATAGTTTGGCAGGGGCTTCATGAATGATTAAAGCAAACGTTATAAGATACAATCGGCTCATAATAGCAATGTAAAGATGGATATTTGACACTCCTGTAATGGTTGACTTTTGTGGTCAAACAACTTTAACATGGTTTCAATTCCAAATGAGGTTTATATTTTTTGATTACAGGATATGTATCTAGGAGTATGAATCAAGACGATGAAGTTCACAGGAAATCATGATGGATATCATCTTCAACAATCTCATTACTCACCTTTCTCTCGAATACAACATTATTATAGATTTAGAGTACTAAGGAGTTACTACAATATATATATGCACAATGCTCAAGCTTTACATTACAACTGCCATAAATAGTAAACTTTCCGAAATACTAACTTTACAACACAAACCAAAGTCTGGAAAATTACCTTCAGAGGGGAAGGAACGTCATTTACGAGCTTACTTATTACGGAGTACCAGATTTAAGTTCTCTGGAAAGTAAGACCAACCCAAGGGTAGCAAAGCCAGACAAAACCGTTGATAGTGTGTTCAAGTCCCATTGGAGTCAAAATGATTGTTTGTCTGCTATTAAAAAAAACTATATTCGTTACTATAACTTTCAATTAGTTTGCCGACGACACGTTCACGTCGGTACTTAATATACTTTACACCATTTGCTGAGCAACACATCTCATATGTTACTAACTTAAGTGTAAATTAGTTTGCCAACAACACGTTGACGTCGCTACTTAATATACTTTACACCATTTGCTGAGCAACACATCAATCAAGTGTTACAAACTTAAGTTTCATATGATATGAAATAAATCGTTAAATCAAGAATACAAAAAGTGTTTAAAGATACATTGGATGTTAGATTTACCTATACTATAGCTAGTAACACACTCTCACGTGAAAAAGAAAGCAATTTAGTATCATGTTCACCTTAAATTTATCATTTCACAAAGGTTGCAAAAAAGATAATATTTAGATGTTTGTATAGTATCCAACTCAGTAGCAAATGCTTATGACCTTTTGATATGATAACTTCTTACTTTGTTTAGTTATCTAATTACAAGTTTTAATACTTTGTTACTTTTTTTGTTTCAAACTTGCAACAAATATTTATTTGATGATAATTTTGTTGCAAGTTTTAGGAAAAAAAAAATAATAATATAAGAATATTAAAATTTGTTTCTAAAATAAGTTTAAATGTTAGATTCTACGTAAAAGACCTCGGCTTCAAGTGTAATAGACTTATTTTCACGCATAATGGACCTTTGAACCAGATTTTGCAACATTTAGTCATTAGCCTTTTTATTGTTTATTACTTTAGTTGGTCGGTTTGGAATCTATTAGTTGTGGGAAACGATGTACACTTTTATTAATAATGAAATCAGATTACAATTAATAATAACAAAAATTAAAAGACAGAAAATAAAACGATGTACACTTTTATTAATAAAGAAATCAGATTACAATTAATAATAACAGAAATTAAAAGACAGAACGCGCATTAGTTCAGAAGCTTCAAATTCATTTTGGCCCAGAAATCGTGAAATTTACACCTCGTAGGTGTTGGAGTAAAACCAAATAAAAGATTTTGATAGCTAATACTCATAATCTATGATTCACTATGTCACAACTCTTAATACTCCAAATTCGTGTCTAAAAATTCCTTAGTTTTTCACCATGACTTCAACAGGCCGTGGGTCAAACTGGTTGAAAGCTTATCACTTATTTGGCAACGGGTCGAAAGCGTACAACACACCTCTAATAAACTGTACTAAAGATCTAAGTCATGTTTTTTTTTAATAGATCTAAAACAAATAAGCACATAGAACTTACTATATATGGCCATAAACTCATTATACCACAAACAAACTCACTCAGCTTCGAAGAATTTGAGTTTGTTATCGTAAACTTATATAGATTATACACAAGTTATCATTATGAAAACCAATGACTCAGTGTCGATTTTCATTTTTAAATCTAGATATAATTATGTGTTTTTTTAACCTTTATTAGGAGACACGGTTGTCTAAATGTGCCTTAAGTTGTGCTATAACTTGTACTTGCAACAAAGCTCTTTCAGTATTCAAGATAAAAAATGCTTTAAAATGAACAAGACTATTAAGAGAAATACTTGCACGTATAGAATGAATCCCACATAGGTTAAAGAGAGGAAATGCTATTGGGTTATATACCATATTGCATACAAATCAAATGTGGTAGGACAAATACGAAGTTTTCGCATGGACAATCAAGTTGAGATATATTAACTCAACTTGGGCAGTCTATTCGGAAACTTTATATGAATCCTACTTTTTTTTAAGTCAACCGAGCTTGTCATTCTGTTTTATATAAAAAAAGGCTTTAAAATGAAAAATCAAAACTATTAAGAGAAATACTTGCACGTATAGAATGAATCCCACGTAGGTTAAAGAGAAGAAATTCTATTGGGTTATATACCACATTGCACATGGATCAAATGTCGTAGGACAAATACGAAGTTTTCTAGTAGGCATTCAAGTTGAGATATATTAACTCAGCTTGGGCAATCTATTAGGAAACTTTATATGAATCCTACTTTTTTTTAAGTCAACCGAGCTTGTCATTCCGTTTTATATAAAAGAAGGCTTTAAAATGAAAAATCAGAACTATTAAGAGAATTACTTGCACGTATAGAATGAATCCCACATAGGTTAAAGAGAAGAAATGCTATTTGGTTATATACCCCATTGCACATGGATCAAACGTATTAGGACTAAAACTAAGTTTTCGGAGAGGCTAACAATATGGACAAATACGAAGTTTTCTATTAGGCATTCAAGTTGAGATATATTAACTCAGCTTGGGCAGTCTATTAAGAAACTTTATATGAATCCGACTTTTTTAAGTCAACCGAGCTTGTCATTCCGTTTTATATCAAAGAAGGCTTTAAAATGAAAAATCATAACTATTAAGAGAATTACTTGCACGTATAGAATGAATCCCACATAGGTTAAAGAGAAGAAATGCTATTTGGTTATATACCCCATTGCACATGGATCAAACGTATTAGGACAAAAACTAAGTTTTCGGATAGGCTAACAATATGGGCTATGGCCTGTGGGTTGCTTGTCAAACATTTAAGCAAGTCTAGTTGGTCAATTAAAACGTTAGCTCCTAGTCACAGGAAACATTTAAGCACCCGCCGCTCGCGATCCACTATCTTAAGCGAATCATTGTCACCAATATTCAACTGAAAAAAAAAGTTCTTTGCAAATGGAAAATATATAGAACTATTAGGTTGAAACGGTTGTAGCTGTCTGTGTGGGTTCTGCCCTATAGATGCGTCGATTTGAGATTGGGAGAGACCATCTTCTAGGTAAGTACTGTAAAATCAAATCATTAACTATAGTAGCCGTTAAAGAAAATGCACATTAAAAACCAAACAATTTTCACAAACGTTGCAAAAAAGACAAGAGGCGTAAACTAGAGGTTTTTATACATATCCCACATCGCTAGATTGAACCAAATGGCAAATAGAGGGATCCTTATAAAATGAGAAGCCAAACTCCAAATGGACTAGCACATGTTCTTACCTTTTTTTTTTCCTTTGATGACAAATATTCATTTGATGAAATTTGTCGTTAATTGAAGAAAAGATAAAAAGATATTAAAATTGGTCTCTAAATTAAATTATTTTTGTTTTGTTTTGATTTGCAATCTAAATAACTCTCTGTTTTAAAATTATTGTCATTAGAAGTTTAATAAAAATGGGACAAGTAATATGATGTGACATTAATTATCTAAAATACACTATTAACTAAAACTCAACTCATTAATTATCTAAAATACACTAGATATAAGATCATTTGAGCACAAAAACTTCTTTGCATACAAATGGATCAATCATCACCCTGCATTTTTATTAGATCTAATAAATGAGATTAATTCCAATAATTAAAAAAACACACTTTCATATTTTTTTCAAATATAAATATCCTTCAAATCGTTAATCGTCAAGCGAAAAAAAAATATACCATTACGACGAGCATTTAATTATCTTTCTATAGATAGATTTGATATACTTTCGACAAATTTTTTTTTTTCATGTTTTCCACGTTTTTTTTTTTGAAGTTTTTTTCGTTTTTTCACGTTACTGAAATTTGCATGAAAAAATCATATATGATTTAACACTAATTTGAATACCACATGTGATATTAGTATTAAATCATATATGATATGTATATGATATGTGATTTATCATATATGATTTAACACTAGTATCACATATGATATTACATATCATATGTGATTTAACACTAATTTCACATGTGATTTTCAAATTAGTGTTAAGTCATATGTGATATTTCATGCAAATTCCAGTTTCGAAGAAAAACGAAAAAAAAAGACGAAAAACGTGAAAAAAACAATTTTTTTTTTCGAAAGTATATCAAAGTGCCTGACAAGCCCCTCCCAAACACACCCCATGTGGTTTATTTCTCCAAGTATATCGGCCCTCCTAAAAAAAATTCAAGTTCCGCCACTATGTGGTAGTAACCCCATAGAATATTATTCAAATTTCAAGACTAACATAACGTTTCTTCTTATTATTATTATTTTCTTTTAGCGGCAACTAACTACATCTTACATAATCTAAGTACAATTTGAACCCATGCTTATTTAGTCGATCTTTTCACGTAACGTTAGGCCTCATTAGGATACACTAGCGCTGCAAAAAAAAACCAAACTTATATCAAACAACTCGAGTCGAGATTTTATCGAACTCGATCCTGAACCCGAGCCTGAGCCCAATAAACTAGCCCGAAACACATAACAAGTTGAGCTCGAGCTTTCAAAGCCTGCATGTTATTTTTGTTATGCATATGTATGCAAAAAACCTAAATGATAATGTAAATATTGGTATAATAAAACATAAAGTAAAGGTTTTTATACATATCCCACATCGTTAGATTGAACCAAATGGCAAATAGAGGGATCCTTATAAAATGAGAAGCCAAAACTCCAAATGGAGTAGTACATGTTCTTGGCTTTTTAGTATGATCCTTCATACTTTTGTCTTGCTAATCCTAGTTTTAACACTTTCTTACTTTTATCTTCATGGGATGGCAAATATTCATTTGATAAAAATTTGTCGTTATGTGAAGAAAAGATGAAAAGATATTAAAATTGGTCTCTAAATTAAATTAATTTTTTTTTTGTTTTGATTTGAAATCTAAATAATACTCTTTATGTTTCAAAATTATTATTATGAGAGAAAAATTATAAAGTTTAATAAAAATTGGATCATTATAAATCTCAATTACTCAAAGAGAATATTTCACTAATATGTTCTTTAGTTTTTACTTGAAAAGAAAAGTGAACAATTATTTTAAGACTTCTCAAAAATGAAATGTGAACTATAATTTTAAGATAGAAGAAATATAAAATTTAGATAAGTAATACGTTGTGACAGTAACTTGATGGGATATTTTTCAATTCAAACCTAACTAAAACTTAACTCATTAATTATCTAAAATACACTCTTAGCAATGTTTAATGGTGGCTACACTTTTATTTCGTTCTTTAGTGATAAATAAGAGTGGCTAAAAAGATGAGTGACAAATGAAGTTTTGATATGTGTTTTATAGCAAAATTGCTCATTAAGCATGAAACTTAATATTAACTAGCATGATTATGACGAGACTTTATTGCATGGTTGTATTTAATCTTTTTCATGCTTCGAGTGTAGAAACTAATTAAACTATGAACCAATATTGTGAAGCAAAACTAACCAAAGCTACTTATTTGTCGGTATAATCAAATTGTTTGAGATCATACTTCTTTCTTATATTTTCACATAAACTAATGAGTATTTGTAATTTTTCACGTGTTATCAGTAAACAAAATAGTGTAGACATGAACCTATTAGTAAAATAAAGGTTTCGAACCAAACAGGGTGATGGGATAAAGTATTGTAAACTATGTCGCGTGCAAAATGGGAGCTTGTGATCAAGTTTACACCCATGTGGGTTGTATTTGCCTGGTCAAAAAAGGCGACACTGTTAAGTGTTGTTACTTTACTCCTGGGTGTGAAAACCGGATTCTTTTTCGGTTATAGTCCACGAGTTTTGGATAGTTTTTCGTTGAATTATATGAACAATGGTTTGTTTATAAGACAAGTTTAATGACTTGAAGTGTTGATGATCAAGTTTCTATTTTATCATAGCATATAGAGTTGTAGTTTGTCTGCATTTCTAATTCATTTGTCATGTGTCGATTTTAGTGTTCATGTGGTTATGGAAGTTTATGTCAAATCGAACAAAGTTTAATCTTTTTTGTGAAAATGTAATGTTTTGCAAGTATTAGAATAATTCTATCCAAGAATTTATCAAGCACCTTGGTTAGAAATGATGGTACATGATAAAGAAAACAAATGTGTGACTTCATTTAACATAAATGAGGCAAAATTTTCCACTGGTATTATGTTAAATGCTATTTATGTTGCGTGAACAAGTAGGCATTTTGTCTAGCGATATCAAACATGCATTAAAAGTTGCCTCAAGAATCAAAGTGATAGTGTGTTATAGTTTCACCGGAGTCAAAGTGATTATGTGTTTGCTATTAAAAAAACTATATACGTCCCTACGACTTTCAATTAGTTTGCCAATGACACGTCCACGTTGTTACTTGATTCATTTTACACCCTTTGCTGAGCAACATATTAAAGGCACAGGCTAACAGGGTAGAGGTGGCAGAACTGAGGATGCTTAGGTGGACTTGTGGTAAAACCTTGCTTGACATGATCCCGAACGGAGTTTTCAGAGCGAAACTTGAGATCGGGAATATTGTTTCGAAAATGAGAGAAGGAAGGTTGAGGTGGTTCGGACATGTCAGAAGGCCACGCCGCCGTTAGAAGGGTCGGCGCTAGTTGTAGATGGCGTGAGAAGGAGAGGCGACAATATCGGTGGGAGGATTGACTTAAGCTTGACATGAGGGAGTTTTGTTTGACCGAGGACATGATCTCAGATAGGAAGGGATGGAGGGATAGAATTAGGATCTGCGGGTAGTGGTGCTAGGGTGGCTTTTAGGTGTCCCCTTTTGCCTCCTCAGTGTTTTGATTTGTGGCCTCTTTTTGCTTTGCCGTAGTCTTAGGCCCCGTGCATGGTTTGCATTGCTCTGTTGTTGCTCTCTTAGGTTTTCCTGCTTTGTCTTGCTCCCTGCGTTTGGTCTTTTGGTGCTACGTGTTTTTTTTTTGCCTTAGCTTTATGCCTCGTGTGCTACTTTGCTCGCTGCTGTGTTGCCCCTTTGGTTGGTCTTTTTGGTGTGCCGGGCTTTTGGTTTTATGTCCGCGCTTTGCTATTTGCTTATTTTGTGCGTGTTTCTTTCCGTATGCCCGTTTGCTTGATTGCTTGCTTTCGTTTTACTACGCTTTTGCCTATTGTTTTTGTCGATTGCTTTCTCTATCCTTTCGCACTAGCACACATGCACTTGCCGGAGGTCTCGTTGAAGCCTCCTACCCACGGTTTACCCTGGTGTAGGGGTAGGATCTGTCTACATTTTACCTCCCCCATACCCTGCTTTGGCGGGATTGGGTTTGTTGTTGTTGTTGTTGCTGAGCAACAAAGCAATCATGTGTAATGTGTTTGAGACTTAAATAATGTCCTATGTTATGAAACAATCGTTAAGCGTGTTCAACTGAATATGCATTAGTATTTCACAAAGGTTGCAAACAAACCAAGAAAGCATAAATTGATGAAATAACTAGTATCCCACATCGCCTGATTGAAGCCAATGGCTAGTAGAAGGATCCTTATAAATTAAGAAGCCACACAACAGAAGTTGTAGTTCATGTTCTTGTCTTTTTGGCATGATAACTTCATACTCTTGTTTTTCTAAATTACTAGTTTTAATGCTTTGTTACTTTTTTTTGCAGTTGTAGCAAATTTTTATTTGATAAAAGTTTGTTGCAATTTCTAAAAAAAGATGAATATTAAAATTTGTTTCTAAATTAAGTTTTAATGTTAGATTCTATGATAGAATTTCTATGAAATAGAATTCATCTTTGCGTGTAATGGACTTATTTTCACGCGTCATAGATTTTGCAACATTTGGTCATTGGCTTTTTTTTATTGATTGTGTGAGTGGTTACTGTTGGTGTTAGTTTGATGATTGATTTTATAGGAGAGTTAAAGCGTGAAGTTAAAGAGTTAAAGTAATAGTTGCCCAACTTTATTACCCTAAATGCCCTATTTTTTTTTCACTTCTCAAAATGGCTCATGGTCAACTCTCCCAACTGAATATTTGGGCAACTATCCTAAATAGATGACATGTGTCCCATTTTGTGGGGCAACCTTGTACTTATCTAGTACAAGTGTACTAGAGCTTTAGTTGGGCAACTTTGACTTTCAATGTTGCAAGAACTGACAATTTTTGTCTTTTGCCAAAAGTATTGTCTTTTTATTCTTAAAAAGTACATAAATATTGGGCAACTGGTCCCACAAGGTTGTACTTTGGGCAACTTATGATGTATAAAGTATTTTTATGGCATTGAATGTATAAAAGAAATTAAAAAAAGGTATAAGCAATTTTTTAACCTTTATACATTTATACATTTATACAGTGAAACTTCCTCAACACACTTCTTATTTGAAACCACCACACTTATCAACACAATCTTCCTCAACACACTTCTCAGCAAGAGCTAACACACTTCTCTGACTTGTACATCGCCACCACAGTGTCCGATCTAATGTCTATCAGAAAAACGTTTTGGGCTAGGGTAAGTAATTTTACGTATTTTCATCTATTGATTTATGGTTTTGTTAATTTATGGTTTTGCTAGTTTAGGGTTTCGATAATTTATGGTTTCGCTAATTTAGGGTTAACTTTAACGTAATTGTTCTTGTTTGATTTTGGGTTTCGATATTTTAGGGTTAACGTATTGGGTGATTAATTGTTCTTGTGGTTTTAGTGATTTGTTGGTACTTATTAAGTTTGACAAACAAAATGATGGATGTTGTTGTAGAGTAAGTCACTAAACCATTGTAAGATAAGTGCTACTAAGTGAATAAAGCGAGTTGATGATGGTGCAACCGGTTGGGTTAACGAAATAAAATACACTGAAAAATAAACTGCGACACAACTAAATATAATCCGGGCGATCCCAAGTTTGAGAGTTGTTAGAGTCGTAACCATCGTCGTAAAGATACTCAGAGCAACCTTCAAATCTGCTCTCATCCCACTCTGCATACAATGCATTGAATTCTCTGTCCCGACGTTCTCGTTGTTCTCTTTTCGCTTGATCCATACGAAAGCTTCCTCCATCTCTAACAAGACTTCTTCATCCTCGGAGCATAAGTCGCTCCCTTCGGCTTCTCCTTAAGAGCGCTTCTCTTTGTGCTTTCTCCCATTCTTCTTCTTCCTTAATAGCAGCCTCTTCCATTTCTAGTAAAAGTTGTTCTTCATCAAGTTGTTGGCCAAAGTCTTTTTTTTGGGGAAATGTTGGCGAAGTCTTTTGTTCCGGAAACAAATTCGAAATTGTTGGTGAAGTCTTTTGTAGACATTTTTGATAAAAATTTGTAACCTATTTACCAACACCACTTTAATTTAAATTCACACGTATAAGGTGGGTAAGTTTGAAAATTTATTACCCTTAATATGTCAATAAATGTGGTGCATGTGGAACCTCTCCCATATAGTTGACATGGGCCCACATTGTAGTTACATAGTTGATTTATTGGGCAGCTTTTGGTTATTTAATTAAGCATTTAGTACATGCAAGAGGTCGATGATGATTATCTTATTTGATAAGCAAATGATGTGATTTACCGTATGTTGGCATGGAAATTTTAATACATTATTTTGCGACCACGGCGGTTATATCCCGATGTTTTTGTGTTTATCAACCCTTCTACGGTCGAGCCTTGCTAATGCATATATCCTGATGTTTTTGTGTTTATCAACCCTTAGTTAATACTCACATGGCATTTTTAATACTCACATAGATGATTAACATCTTCGGGTCAATCATGTTTCATTGTGGCTGGCATCCTATGGCAACACATGAATATATATTGTCTGTGAGAGTATATACTCATTTCTCCCTAGCGCGCTCGTCCCAATGAACCATGATTGGCTCGAAGATTTGTATCATGTATGTTAGTAAACTAGACATGTAACTTTTTCAAACAATTCGATTATGTATATATGATGTTAATTGGTAAGAGGTCAGATGACAAGTATCTTATTAAATCATTCAAATGATGCGATATTCCATTTCATGGCGCGGCAATTCTATAGTATTGCACCATGGCGGTGTATCCGATGTTGTGTAAACTATTGATTTATACAGATCTGAGCCTCAGTATATGTTACTTAAACTAAAATATGAATGATCAAAGATGGATGTACCGTTTGCACCATGACGTTATATCTTAGATGCGCCGTGTTGACCAAATGCATATAGTTTGTTTACTTACAATTCAGCTTTGTTGATTGAATGGCATGTCGACACTGGATCATTTGTGTGAATCATAAATCAATCTAGATCGACATGCTATTCAATCACCAAACCCGGATTGCGGTGAACAAACAAGTATATGGAGGAGCTTTACACCAATGTCAAAGCCGATTGTTGCCAATGGGGCATTTAGGGAAGTTAATTTTTTCATATTTTGATATTTTGTTACTTTATATTATGACTTGGTTAAGTAGATACTTTCATGATGAGGGTTGAATCTCGAAGGGTAGAAAGGTGGTGCAAAAGGGTTTAGCTTGCTCTGAGAGTTTATAACTGTGTGTGTGTTTTTAGTGTGTAATTTTTGGTGTGAAACTCTGTGTGTGTGTGAGAAAGAGGTCGAGATGATACGAAAAGAGATGAAAAGGTTGGTAAGGATAGTGGTAGAATGGTGGCGAGAGATATGGAAGGGTTTGTGAGGGTGCCTCATTAACCCCACTTCACTCGCACTATTGTAGCACTATCATTACAAACCCTTTCATCTCTTTTCTTATCATCTCTGTTCTCTCTCTCTCACACACACATACAGAGTTTCACACCAAGAATTACACACTAAAACACATACACGCTATGAACTCAGAGCAAACTAAACCATTTTGCACCACCTTTCTACCCTTCGAGATTCAACCTCATCATCGAGTATTCGAACAAGAAATGAGTGTCATATAATTGTTATAGACTGTTAATATATGTAAAGGAGTTAGTTAACGAAGAAGGAACAATATGATATACTTGTGGATTCAAAGTCAATTTGAAAGTAAGAATGTGGCCATACGCAACTTCATACATTCAAATTGTCTTTGAATATCTCGATGATCACGATAGTGTGTATTGTTCATGACACGCCACACTCCATGATTATCCAACTGAAATGCTTTTCTAGAATCCGCGAATTTTAGAAAAGACGTTGGTACTTTGAGCTTCCCCTCGAAAACCCATTCCTATGTCACTGTCATAGCAATGGGTTTTGACATGCCAATGGGATTTCGAGTGGAGGGTCAAAGTACTAAAGTTTATCCACTTGTTTATAACATATTGACAAACAACTTTGTTAACCAACTCCTTTACATAGGTAATTGTTTGAAGTATTTGGTTTATTTTGGGACACGTGTGTATTTGTGATATGCAAGAGGCTGTGATGACAAATTATCTTATTTGACACGCAAATGATGTGATTTATCAGATGTTGGCATGGCAATTTCATTACATTATATTGCAGCCATGGCGGTTATATCCTGATGTTCCGGTGTTTATCTAACTTTTTGAGATCGAGCCTTGCTAATGCATATTACACTGCACACTCAAGTTGGAAGTTTATATGAGTCTGGTATACTTGTTATAGACTATTGCTCGTTTTAAAAAATTTAAGGATCAATTTGATATACTTGTGGATTGAAAGGGAAGTAGAACATTTCTAGGTGGCCACGTTACTTTGTGTATGCGTAGGGAATTTCAAAGATAGCGACCCATTCTAAATTCCCAAACAGTGCCTTTTGTTTTGTCAACGATCTAGCAATTCGCCTGGTGCAGGCCTTTGCCCAAAGGGAGTTGAAACGACAAAAGGTACTGTAGGGATTCATAAGGGTTCACTAAGTTGAAATTCCATACACATGTACAAAGTAACGCGGCCACATTGGTTTGTTCAACTTCTTTTTGAATCCGCAAGTATATCATATTGTTCTTTAACTTTTTTTAAAAACATAGCAAAATTACACATACGAGGTGTGTGTGTATGAGGTTTTAACGACATGTATCTTATTAAATCATGCAAGTGATGCGATATTCCGTATCTTGGCGTGGCAATTCTATACTTTATACTATTGCGACCATGGCGGTTATATCCTGGTGTTTTGTAAACTATTGATTTATACAGATCTGAGCCTCATTCAAAAGTTTAAAAAGTTGTCTAAAATTGGGCTATTGTTTATTTGGTGTGAGTATGATACAAATAATTCATTTGTTAAATATGATTGCAGTATTAGGAAGTCTGTATACGTTTTTTTATTGATTGTAGTTGTGGTAAGATACTTGTTAATTGTTGTTAACTTGTTTTTTTTCTTGTAAGGAATATGAAGCCAATGTCATCGTTAGGAGCAAATTGAAATACTTTTCAATAATTAAAGAAAAGCTGAATCATACTCGAAGGAAATTGTTTAGGACAACCTGTTTTGGAGGGTGGTGGATATGTTCTTTTTTGACCATGAACCACACATGTTAGATTATGTTTTACAAAAATAGGGTTTTGTGGATAAAACAAGCTATGACATGCCCCTTATATATACTATTGATGGTCGTAGTCTACATTTTGGTCGAACCGAGTTTTCTCTTATAACAGGCTTTCGTTTTGGGACAGCAAGTTTTGATTTATATAGTTCAGGGATTTAAAATTTAAGTTGAGGGTATTTCCAAAAAAATAGGGGTAAAACTTTCCAACTTAGATCTTCTTGGTGTTATTGAGGATGAAGAGTTGTTCGGTAAATTAACTGATGAAGACGCAGTCCGGGTGTGTCTATTGTTATCGTTAGAGGTTATTTTTATGGGTCGCTTATTGGTAGAAGAGGTGGATGATTCACTCATTCGTTTGGTCGAAGACCTAGATTCATGGAATTCCTTTCCATGGGGGGAGCACATTTGGAGGCACTTGTACGACCAGATACTAGATGTTGTATCAAACCACAAGTGGGAACACCTAAAGGGTCCGGAAAGAGACCGAAGTATGTTCCAACATACACGGTTGTTGGATTTGTTTGGGCATTCAAGGTTATTCCTATTTATATTATCTATTCTTCATATTATTATTGAACCCAAGGTATGAGAGTAATACATCTTTATTATTGTAGATATGGATTCTTGAGTCGTTTGAAAGAAGAAGTCGTTGGTGGAATAAAGTCCCAGATGTCATACCAAGGGCAGTATCGTGGTCAAGGAAACTAATGTTTACAAGATCGGATTATGGATTGCTATTTGGCAAGGTAAAACACATTCAAATGTTTCAATGCATTAGACGAGCACCAGTCGGACTGGTATTTGCAATTTAATTTCCTTGTTGTTGATGATGTTATTTAGGACTCAAAGATAATTTATGATCTGAAACCAACATTAGACGAGCACCAGTCGGAGTGGTATATTCAATTTAGGAATTTTACCGCACTACATACCAAGGTCTCTTCCAACAAAATTACCGCATGATTACGATGTGTATCTACAAAAGTTGGATGCTGCACGGAAACGTGGTAGGACGTAAAAAGTTTTACCGATTGTGTCTAGGGTACGCACTAGTCTTCATCGTAAATCACCTCAAGGATTGTGTCATTCAAGAGTTGAATTCTCGTGTTTTCAAACTCGAGGCTATTATTCAGGTTATTTACTAGTCAATGTTAAATAATAACTATACGTTTATATTAGAATTATTGTTAAGGATAATACCCTTTATTACTTTGTAGGTCCTTGCATGTGAAAGAACTTGCGGATTTCGGATAGGCCAGTTCATCGATATATTATCTTTATTTCTTTAAACTATCCGTTTGGTTAAGAATGAACTTTATTTCCTTACAGGATAAATTGACTTTACTACTTCCTTTTCCCACCTCAGCTATGAGTTCGAAACCAACTAAATCGTGAATTCTACTAATTGGTTGACTCTCTTATTTCTAGCGTCGTGAGCCTACTGATTGTGATGATGATGATGATGTAGTTCTGGTAATGTGATTTCCAAATGTACACTTTTGCCATAGTATAGTATTAAGTGTATTTTAAATGCATCACCTGTTACTCAAGAGTATCTGTTGGAAGAGGAATTAAGGTTGAGGAAAGAAGAGGAAGAACGGTGGAGGTTGGAAGAACAAAAGATGATGGAAAAGGATTTTCTAATGGCGATGATAGAGGAGAAGAATCGCAGGTTGCAAAAGGCAAAGTTGTTGAAGATTGAGAAGGAAAAGAAAAAGAGGTCTATAGCTTTCTATAATTGACCATTGAAAAGAGCCAAGGCGACATAACACCGACATGAGGAGTAAAAAAGATGGTGCTGAAGTCATCAGATATCGGTCAAAAGATTTGTGGAATCTGAAAATAATCGAACACCGGGTGCCGGATCCGATATGACCGAACAGTTACAAAATGTTAAACCTTGGGTCGAGGTATGAAAAACAACTTTTAACATTTATAAATTTTTATAGTGTTTTTAATTTACGTGTTAGTAACAACGTGTGTTTAGGTTCTTTCCCGAAGGAACAAGGCTATCGACAAAGTACATCTTACTGATGAGTAAGACGAATTTCTTGGAAAGCAGGGGCCCCTTCGATGTATGTTTCCTTGGTCGAAAGAAGTTCGTGTGGATCGGAGGTTTTGGGAATCCTTAGTGTGTTTAGACCCTCCTAAGAAAGGTTGGCTTATGGACGAGGTAACACGCATATCTTTCAATTCGATAGTATATTCATTTTATGTTGTTGCTTTTATACCCTAATCATTTTTTATTGTTGCTTTATAGCACATAGAGTTGTGGGTGGAATACATGTTGTATTTCGCACCGATGGCGCTGATTGGGCTATGGTTACTGCATACTTTGTTCAGCTGCTCTTACAACACTCCATCCCCATTTGGTATGTTAACGGAGAAAAGTACAAACTCCAATGGGTTGATGTTGAACAGGTAATAGTTGTGTTCATTCCTTTATACATATATTGGTATGTGCTTTGTTAACCTGGGCTTTGGTATTATACGGCAGGTTTATATGCCTATCAATGAAAAGGAAAAACATTGGTTTCTAGCTCGATTCCATATTAGGACGGGGGTTGTAACATTTTATGACAGTGGCTATAAGCTTGAAGCCGAAAGTGGCGTCCTTGGTACAAGGAGATGCGGCATGTTTACAGTACCATTGCTTTAAGTTCTTAATTGTTAAATGTTTGTCAAACTAGTTATTCACTAAGTTGCCTATCAATGAAAAGGAACAACAATTTTGTAAGTTGTAGTTACAAACAAACTAGTTATTGACTAAGTTGCCCATGCGTCATAGTTGCCCAACTATAATAAATTATGGAACATACACTTTCAAGTGTATATGAACCTGCCCCTTGTACTTGTTCATTAATTTGATGGTAGTATTAAGCAACAACTCAAGTCTTTAAACTCCAACTTAACTATTTAACCATTTAATACAAGTACTATTTCTTAGATGCATATCTTAATGGGTTGGTCCCTAGATATGAATGCTCTAATTGTTTTATTTATAATACTCTTACTGCCCATACAACACTAAACACATACTTACAGTTTAATAGTTGCCCACAAAATTCTTGTGAAAGTTGCCCATCTTAATTGATTTCAAAGTTGCCCATTAAAATTTCACGATGTCTGACACCATTCCAATTGAAGTTCAAATGGACATAGTTAATAGGCTCTCAGTGAGGTGTGTGGCTCAATGCCGCAGTGTTCCAAGGCTTGGAAGTCTTGCATAGACAACATGCATTTCACCGTCCGTTATGGTGTTCAAATCAATCCACCAGTTTCATACATTTTGCTGCATGCGAGTCATAAAGGTTACGTTGGTTTGGTAGATCAAAATTTTGATGTGAACCCTCTTTCCTCAAACATTTCTTTTTCTGACATCAAACCAATTGGTTGGTCACATGGAGTTTGGGGTTTTACCTATGGACCAATTTTCCGTGATACCATGGCGGTCGTTTGGAACCCAACCATCAACCGATCAGTCGCCACGTTTGTCCCCTATTTGAACACATCACAGGAGTATGAAAAACGCTTTTTGGCTTTTGGGATTCGTCCTAACAATTTAGATCCGACCTTCCTAAAAATTTCATACCTGTTCAATCCAACACAGCCATGCATTGTCTTAATTTTCACATTCTCCTCAAAACAATGGACGACGTTAGGTCAGCATTGCTTGCTTCCTAACACAATCAGAATCAAAAAAGCAAGTCAAGCAAATGTTGGGGGTTATATCTATTGGTGTGGTTATCAACGGTTGTATGCTAACGATGGTACCACATTCGACAGCTATTCGATTGTTTCTTTTGACTTGCTCACCCACCGTTTCCAAGTCCTCGACATACCTGATGAATTAATAGGCAAACTTCCTTTACCGTTCTATGTTTCAAACCTAAGAGACGATCTTGTGGTTTCGGAAACATTCGGGGATGTCGGGCTTTTCTCTATATGGGTTATAACGGTTGTTGGTGGAACGATAGCATCTGCTACACGCCTTCTTAGCATCACCACTCCAATACGACTCAAATTAATTGGTTTTGATGACAACAACGACCCTGTACTTGAACTTGGAAACCAGGAAGGATTTAACGCAACCATTATACTATACAAGCTTGCTACTGGGAACTTCCAGCACATGGGCATCGAGGGAGATGTTGGGTCCTTTTGTTAAAACGTTACGTGAATCACTTATTTTGCTTGCTCATCGTGATATGGCGGTTTATTAGGATGTCTGGTTTCATTGTAGTTTGGTGTAGTTTACGTTTTCAGTGGATGTTGTAGCTTCAGTGTGTCCGATGTAAACATTTAAGTTGTTATGTATTGTGTTAAGTTGGTATGTAAAATAACAAAATATGTTTGGATGTATATACGCTGAACTACCGATCGTTCTAGAGAAAGCCGTGTCTTCCGAAAAAGGTATAAATCCGACAACATATGCAATTACCTTCAAGAATGCACCCAACGCCCGCATCGGGGACTCTGTTTGGTGATTGTGGTATCTGGGTATGCATATTCTTATACTGATGTCACATGGGAAGTCATTGGTCGTCGATAACCCTATACAGGCTGCCCTTGCATATCGTGAGCATATGGCTAATTTTTTAAAAAACAGAGTATGTGTTTGGTAGACATGTTGTTGTCATATTTGGTTGTAATTGTAACTGTTTGTAACAAGGGATGAATTTTGTATTAGGGTATGTAGTAGCTAAACCGTGTATCAACTACTTTAATTAATGTGAACCCCAAACAGGGATGTATTATTTTGTTAATATCGTTGTCATTAAAAGTGTTCGCATGGTTGCGTTTTTTGTATCGAGCTCTATTTAAAGAATGTATCGGAGGGAATGCTTCTCATTATGGCAGATAAGTGCACTTTACATGGTGGCCTTTTATTACAACTTATTAACTTTCTTGTTAAGTTATCTTTAAATAATGAAAAGCTTTTCATTTTGCTGTATGTTGCTGTATCCCCTACCTGTTCAGAAGAAACAACTGCTGCAAAGTTAAAGAATGTACTCGATGGAATTCTTCTCATTTTGCAAGATAAGTGCCCTTTTCATGGTGGCCAATTTAGGTTAACTACTTACTAATTTTCTTGTTAACATATTTTTAATGACATATTCATCAGTGCTTTGATCCTTCTACCCGTGGTTTCAATAATGCTTATATCCGTGGTTCCACTGACAGTGGAGAAGAAACCACGGCTAGTGGAGAAGAAACCACGGCTAGTTGAGAAGAAACCACGGCTAGTTGAGAAGAAACCACGGCTAGTTCAGAAGAAACCACGACTAGTTTAGAAGAAACCACGGCTAGTTCAGAAGAAACCACGGCTAGTTTAACACAAACCACTGCAACTAGTACTTGTGAGGTAATTCTATCCAACAATACTTATTATGCACATACTGTTATGGTAACCACAATCAAACCACAATTTAAAATTAAAGTGCGAATGAAAAAAACATGAATTCATACAAATTTAACAACCCATTTTATTCAATTCAATATCTTACAATCGCATTTCATGGGTCACACACAACCACTACAAGAACACTCATAATAAGATAACGGACACATACTACTGCAAAAACAACAAACAACATAGAACACACCAAAAAGACACACACTTAGAGATCCATCAAGCCCCTGAGTTTCTCGATAAAGATGCCATGGTTCGCAAGATTTAGCTCCAGCCCGTGAAATGATACGCATCTGCATGATCTTTTGATCATCGTTACCATTTACCCCCCTCAAATATCCTGCTGTTTTTTGAGCATGCCTGTTTCCAACACTCTCCAATTCTTGAATGAAGCTAAGCCTTTCTTCAGTTATTTGAAGCAATCTTCCCGCAAGCGCATTCAATTGTTGTGCCATACGAACATCTTCGCCAGAGGCTTGGTAGCAATAGAAGACTAACATATCAGGCCAGTTGTTAGAATTTTCATCCGCTCTAAGCTTATCACACCTAGGAAATCTAGACATTTCCTTATCCCAATACTTTATCACAAATAAAAAAAAAATAAACTCGTTGACTAACAACGTGGGCTTGCTGTCTTTAAATAGGCAAGCAGCAAATACATACATTACTGTTAACTGTATTTGTATTATCATGACACCAATTCATGTCCTCATATAGCATTTGTCACATTATTCACAGTTGCTCCCATATTATTGAATAACATCCAAACAAAATTTGTACAGCCTTTCAAATGCTTTAAACCCCATCCACATATTGTCCCTATATTTGTTTTTTTTTTCACTTACACATGGTTACAAGATTTACTATTTCTGAACAAACATCCAAAACAGGACAAATTCTAGCTGGTTTTGCCCTGGCCTTTTGCATTGACTAACCTTTCACAATTATTTACCATGACAAAATACAAATACTTGGTTAATACAAACACAACGTTTTATTCATGACAAAATACAAATACTTGGTTAAAACTACACAACCATATGCAGTAGTGTTTAACTTTTTTATTATCTTCGAACCACAATCAAACCACACAACCATATGCAGTAGTATTTAACTTTAAGCATACACATACGTAGCCGTACACAACCATTTAGCAACAATTACATTAGTTAAATAAAGAGAACATTGAACTAGTAATTATCCATGTTATTGAAATCATCCAAGTGATATGTATTTGATGATTCAGGGAGTGAGTTTAGGTTAATGCCAGAATTATCTACGTAACCCTCCCAACCGCTGTTACTTGGTTCACCATCCCAACGTACGGCATCCCAATCCTGGTAAATTCTCCCATTTTGAAAATACTCGCCGTCCACTTGCGATTGTGGGTCATCTTTCAACCGAAAATGAGTACCGACGTGACGTTTACGCTGCCCTCGTTCAGTGCCATCTCTTGCATAACTTCTTTACCATTGTCTGTCCTGCTATTCGTTTTTTTTGACAACAAATAGAACCTATCTTGTCGAATACTAAAAACAATATTAGATGTACATTTGAATGAACTATCTAGGTTACCTATTTTCTGCGCAATGGTTCCATGCAATCTGCACGGGTATGCCCTACGGTACCACACCTCCCACATTTTCTAACTTTTGGCTCCTCATTTTTTATGGGAAGCGATCTTTGTTTTTAGGTCTTCCTGCCTGCCTCTTGTCCATCAACGGCGGTTTAACCTTTTGCAAGTTACCCGGATCATGCCATTCTGACTCTTTTTCCAAAGGATACACCATTTCATGATATGTGCCTTTGAGTGCAGTTTTTGTAAACCATGTTTCCGCCCATTTGTTACAGTTAGTCAATTTTTCTTCTCTACACACGGTACACACATGACTACATGGTAGTCCCGAAAGTTGCCATTTCCTGCACGTAATTCGTAATCAAAAACCATACACGAATAAACAACATTTACCGTAATTGACAACCTGTATATTGCATGTACCGCAATGCATTCATTCTTTACTTAAATCAACAATATGAATATGACGATTGTCTATAACTTGGTACACAGCACACATGGCAATGCCTCTTACTTCCCAATTAGCACTCTTCCACATTCTCTGCTCAACCTTCCTAGATGCCCATTTTGTAAGTTCAAATTCCGGTGCGTCTACAAAATAAGCGTACATCAGGTAACATTTATCGAACAAGTAAATGTGAGACGGCGAATATATAGTTATACCGTAGTATTTTTCGCGACGTTCGAAATACCAATTGTTGGAAATTCTGTGAAGTATGAATTATGCTGAAATTACTGCTGAAGGATTCTGCTGAAGTAGTGTGGAATCTGCTGAAGATATAATTTCAAGTAGTGAAGCCGTGTAGATGGTTTCTCGGAGATAGTATTCGATTCTATAGTATTTCTACCGATATAGTCAATCAAGATAGTTTGTTAGGATACACATGAGCTATTTTAGGTAGTGATATGCATTTATTTTATATTATTGTTTATTTAGGTTTCCTTGTGTATAAAAGGAACCGATAGCTTTTGTATTAACCGGATGGAACAAGAAATCTCTAAAAGAAAAACATTCCAGAAAAACACCTTGAGAGAGAGTGAAAAAGATCCATAGAGGATCATTGTTTCTTGAAGAAAAACCTTGTTTGTAACTTTGATTGTGTTAATTATTATCCGCTGTGCATCTATTCAATCATTGTTATTATACCCTAGTTGAGTCAGGATCTTGGTTTCTACAATTGGTATCAGAACCACGTGGCTCTCGATCTAGGGTTTATAAGATTTTCTGTAATTAGGGTTTATGCAGCAGATGTGAAAAGAGAAGAAGAGCAGATGAGCAGATCTGATATTCATGCTTCCTGGTACAAATTGATTGCTGTCAATCGGTATTATTCGAATTCATATTCTTTTGTCATTTATAATTCGATTGGTTGACATGCTTTGGCAATCACATGGTCAAACGTTGGTCTATAAATTCACATGAATTGGTCTTTTATTCGTACTGCTACTGATGGGTTAATTACTTTTTGATATTCACATGATTCATTGATTGGCTAAAATACTATATACGAATATTGGTGGTTTGTATTTTAAAGTCATTAGCTTATTTGGACGGCGCATTTAAGTGGTCTCATGGTACTGATTTTTCACGTCACATTCAGCGTTTTGATTGGTCAATCGTGATATTCGGTATTTTTGTTTTATTTAATTGAAGATCACGTGGGCCTATTTTGTATATCTGCTGGTTTTATTCGAATATGGTCTATCGTACCAGATATCAGCATAAATGGTTCCCACTGAATTTGACTAATTCTCCTGATGAGATAGGATTCCATGTGATAAGGTGTATGATTGTTATGGTGAATATGCATTTGATTGGTCCATCACACTCGTGGGTTTCAATCTTTTATATTTAATTGGATGTGGATGTCATGTACTGCTAACAATTGTTATTCTATTCGATTGGCTATTTGATCTCTTTTGATGATAATTATTGGTCTCTTGAGCATGCTGGGTCCTACGATGGAGATTAGTAATCACAGGGTATCTATTTGCTTCAAAGATGTGATCACGTGGTTATCAAAGGTCAAATATTATCATGAGATGTTACTTTTGTAGTTGCTGCTGATATGGATTTATTTAGTTATTTTTGGCTGGGGGATGGATTCTATGTGCTACGGTGTACTGTTCTTATACTGGTATTCGATTAATTTTTTTTATTCGAATCTCATTGCTGCTGATAGTTACATGGGGTCACACATAATAGTCAGCAGTAATAGTGATTGGTTTAATCATGGGTACATCACATGGGCATGAGTTGGTTTTTACTTGGTCACGTACACATGTATTGGGACCTACGAGGTACATGTTGTTTGGCTACACTTATCCCCACTCATTTGATGTATGCGTGATATTACAGTTTGCTAATATTCCACACATTTTGGCTTGTACACGTGTTGGCTGATTACGTGAGTACAAGCATATTGTTGGCTAATGTTATATTCAAGTTTGGTGGTATATGTATCACGTGACTACCCAAAGATTTACTACTGGTTGATTCATGAATTAATGTCTGCTCGTTCATTGACTGCTTTACCGATATTGGTGATGTTCGAATATTATTATTAATCGGCAAGGGGAACTTAATTCGGTCGATAACATTTATATTGTTCATGATCGGTTGTTGTATATGTTACTTTTGGTCTTGACAGTTTGTGCTTCTAATGTTTTACTAGTCTTGGTGAGTTGAATTTTTATTCAACAATGAACCCTAGTAATTAACATATTTTCGGCTTGATTTGGTGTTCCTACTGGCTGCATATTTTGATTCGTTTTGGTTTCGACCGGTTTCAAGGTGCGTGTCTTATCATATCTCAAAGTGAGCATGGACACTTTTGAGATAACTTGTTTGTACGTTAATGATGTGACAAAGACTTGATGATTCTAGTGAAGGGGTGAGATCTACAAAAAGTACTTAATGCTCGCATTTGCTATCACTTTAAGGAGTTACTTTGTAGTGCTCAGGATTAGTGAAGGGGCGAGATCTATAGAAAAGGTGCTTAATGCTCACATTTGCTAGTGCATCATCTGAGTTTCGAGTCACATGGATAATACAAGATATAAGACGCATGCTTTGGTGTTTCTACTGGTTCTCCGTTTCTACTGGTTGACTATTTTGATGTTGCTGATTTGACTTCTCTGCTGTTACGATTTATTTATTTTGTTTAGTGTTAAAAAAATTGAGATGGTTAGTATAATTTTAAGGGGAAGCTTATGGGTTATATACTTACCATCTACATGCATCACTTGAGGGGAAGCATCTACGAGTTGCACAAGACCCCTATTAGATGATTACAACAAGGGGAAGAAGATTCATGATGTGCAGCTTATTATTTGTGATGACATGTTTTAGCATTGTTTCTTATACAGGTTGTTTTGTAATATCAAATAGGGGAAGATTGTTGGGAATTATAGATTTGATGATTACAAAACCACGAGCAAGAATGAAGAAAGAAGAAACAATGAGGGCCTAATATGTAATAGTTAGCTTTTCTAGTAAGCTAGGGTTTGTAACCTCCCTCTATTATATAAAGAGGGATGGCGTCTAGGGTTACTTACTCATCTTTTCATTTATTTTCATAGTAGACATCTTTAATGAGAGTCTAGCACACGATCATAGCGTGTGTATATTAGTTGTATTAGTTTCTTTGTTTTAATTAATAAAGAAAACCTTATTAGTAACATTGATTCTCTTATTGATTCCGCTGTGCATATTCATTGTTATTGATATCCTAGTTGAGTCAGGATCTTGGATTTTACAATTTGTATCAGAGCCAGGTTAGAGCCTAAAATGGAAGATGAGTACGATTTCTGGGCTAAGAAGATGGAACAATGGATCATGAATAATGATATGAATATCTGGAAGGTGATCCAAAATGGCAACAGTTTGAAAAGGACTGGATGTGATCATGATGGAAATCTCTTTTTTCATCCTCCAACAACTGCAGATGAACACATTGTTGTACAAAGAGAGTCAAAGGCCAGAACTACCTTGCTTAAATCTATTCCTGCTGATCATGTAGCAGCTTTTCGTTATATGGATGATGCAAGTATTATATGGAATGCACTCAAAGAAAGGTATGGTGGAAAGGCTGAGCTCAAGGAGATGAGCAAGGAAGTTGATGCTAAAGGTTATGCTGAAGAACTTGCCAGTCCACAATTTGCATTCATGGGCATCTCTCAGGTACAAAATTGTGTGTTTGGTTGTAGTGATAAATACAATGAACTTAAGGAAGCCTATGATATTTTGAAACCTAAATATAATGAATGCTATGTTGAAGTTGAAGCTTATAAACAGGCTTTAAAAACATTAGAAAGACAAAAGTGTGGTTTCAAAAGAATCACTGGTTATGAAGAAAAGATAAGAGTGTTAGAAAGAGATCTAACTAATGCTCAAAATGAGTTAAAATATTCTGAGAAAGAAAGAGTTAAGGTAGTTTCTAAAAACCAAGTGCTACAAGAGAAACTAGATGAGGAAATAGCTAGACATAAAGAATGGTTAATTTCAGGAAAAAATCTAGCTAGATAGATATATAGTAGTTAATCTGAGACCTCTGCAATTGGTTTAGGTTTTAAACAGTATGTAGGATTAGAAGCTAGGTATGATGGACGAAACTACACCAGCCAAGGCTTTAGCTAATTATGTCAAAGAAGGTGAATTACATGCTATCCCTGGTCCTATTAGAGGAGAATTTATGCCTGTTGACCTTTCCATCACAGTTGAATTTGATGGATCACACCATTTATATGGCAAAAGTCAAGTGACTTGCCGTGACCTTAGTAGCAAAACTAATGACTCTCGTCTCTTGTTCTAAACGCGACAAGTCATCGACCTAAAGGCCACGACTATGTCTCATGCGATTCAAGTGAAAAGTCTGACTCATCTAGGCAGACACCCAAGACCACACCCAAGTCCAAAGTAGCTGATGCTAAGCCCAATTTTGCTGAGCCCAAAACAAAGCCAGTTACTTATTCTATTAAACACAATTTTGCTGCTAGTTCTATTTCTGATAAATTTAAATGTAATAAACAAAGTTGTGTTAAGAATAAGTCTGTTAAGAAGAAATCTTGTTTTGTGTGTGGTAGTAAACTCCATCTTATTAAAGACTGTGATTATCATGAGAAAAGATGGGTGTTTCCTCTGGCCATAAGACTTCTAGACCCACATGGACTAATGTTGCTACTATTCCTCCATTTGTTCCCAAAGCTGCACATGTGAGAGCAGGTAAACCAGCTTACCGGTAAACCAAAGGTGTATGCATCTGTTTATGCCTTGAAAGGCTTAATAGGCCTTTTCCGTTCCCTCTCGGTGGAGGATATTCTTCACCGCTTACTACCTGGTTGGTGGAACAGTAATGCTAGACTTAGGCCCTATAGACCTACTAGTTCTTATTTTCGCCCTTACACCTTATGTATCTCATATGAATATGGCACATGGTGGAGTTGGAGTGGCAACTGCTGTTAAGCCCTCAAAAGGTTATTCTTGGAAAACTCAAAGAAAAGGTTCATTCTGGGTACCCAAGAACAATAATCTTTGTCCAGTGCATTGATTGAGGGGAGGCATAAGCCTAAGGGGAGGCTTATTGTTGTATATTTGTCTTCTAACCATTTTTGCAGATGTTGGATCCTCATAAGCCTAAGGGGAGGCTTAGTGTTTCCGCTGACACTACCACTGTCTTTGGTTTCTACTGATGCTTGATGGTATATTTTACATGTTTTGGTTATTTTTATTCTTTCTTTATTTTATTTAAAAAAAAAACAAAACAAAACAAAAAAAAAATCGTGTTATTTCTTTTGTTTGTTGATTAAAAAAAAAAAAAAAAAAGCTCTAACCTGTCTGTGTTCAGTTTCTACTATTTCTTGCTTGCAGGTTTTGGTGTTGGTTAATTACCACACAACTAATGGTTTTCATCTCACCATGTCTTTCTGACACAAGAGTTGACTAGCCCACAGAATTATGGCTTGTGGTAAAGGCTGCGGAAATCCATAAATGGTAATCAACTCACCATGATGATGACGCATTCCATCAAAGAGTTGGCTAATCCAAAAGCGAACGGTTTTTGGTAAAGACATCTTAATTCCGTTGATAGTTGCTGATTTACTAAAAATCAGAGGGTTATCAATGTACCCTGGTCTCACACACCAAACATTGGCTAGTCCCGAGCAAACGGCTACGTGTAAAGACATATCAAACCGCTTTATAGTTGCCGATTTGCTACTAAATCGATGGTTATCAGTGTACCATAGTTTTCGAACTTAAACATTTGGCTACTCCAGTAGTAATGGCTATTGGTAAAGAGACATCAAATCCATTATTTTCAATGATTCACCTCTCACGGTGTTAAAACACCGGTTGTGATGAGAATAGTCTGAAACTAATATGTTTTGATGTACATTTTGTCATTTGTTGCCGCAAAGATCCGGATTTTCAAAGTTTGTCATCATAGAGATGTAATTGTTTTGATTCTTTGTGCCGATGTTCGAAAGTACAACCTCTTGTTTTGAAGTGTTAGAGATCTATCGTGAAACCGAACTTAACCAAGTCAAATTCCAGTTTAGGGAGGATTGTTGGGAATTCTGAAGTATGAATTATGCTGAAATTACTGAAGGATTCTAAGTAGTGTGGAATCTGCGAAGATATAATTCTGGAAGTAGTGAAGCCATGTAGATGGTTTCAAGGAGATAGTATTCCGTGTATTCTATAGTATTTCTACTGATATAGTCAATCAGTATTAGTTTGTTAGGATATGCATGAGCTATTTTAGGTAGTGATATGCATTTATTTTATATTATTGTTTATTTAGGGTTCCTTGTGTATAAAAGGAACTGATAGCTTTTGTATTAACGGGACTGGAACAAGAAATCTCTAAAAGAAAAACATTCCAGAAAAACACCTTGAGAGAGAGTGAAAAAGATCCATAGAGGATCATTGTTTCTTGAAGAAAAACCTTGTTTGTAACTTTGATTGTGTTAATTATTATCCGCTGTGCATCTATTCAATCATTGTTATTATACCCTAGTTGAGTCAGGATCTTGGTTTCTACACCAATCTTGTAGAAGACGTCTGTAGTACTCCAAGAGCATAGTTATTGGTACCTTTCGGACGTGCCTTGTTAATGAATTTATTGACTCCGCACTGTTTGACGTCAAATAATTGTATATTTTTCCACTGCAATATGCCCTTGACCACTTTTCGTACCCGGCGTTTTCAAGTTTTTTGACGGCTTCTGATTTTTTTTCACGAAGCTCTGAAATTGCATTATCAAAATCTTCGGTCGTATAGCTTTTGCACACCTTCCAAACAAAGCCTTATGCTTTTTACGGGTGATATTGCAATTCATCATCAAGTGACGACAACAATAACCATGAAAGCAATTTGGAAATACTGTGTCACACGCTTTTGTTATTGAATGATGCCTATCTGAAATAATCGCCAGATTAGGCACTTCACCAATGCATTCTTTCAACCACCCCAAAACAATGTCCAGCTTTCACGGTCTCACCTGTCGCACCCCGGTAGCGATTAGAATAATCTGATTATTTCCGTCCATACCAACAGCAAGCATGTTGGTTCCTAGATACTTCCTTTGATGCGCAGATCAATTATAATCAATGGCCGCATGAAGGCTATAAAACTCCGAATCTAGTATCATTAAGTATATATTAGTGATTAGTATTCGATAAAGCTTAATAAGATGTGTGTATAAGAATAATAATAGTAAAAATACTAATACTAACAATTAATATAAACGTGCCCGAAACTTACCGCAAAACCAAATGCTACAAAAACCATCTTAAATCTTCCAAGCTTCGTCAGATCGATGTGTGTTACAGCCCCTCGTTTTTAGCTTTAGGTTATGACAATATAAAGCTAATTTCTCAAACGATTGTTCATGTTTACCGTTCAACACCTCAAAAGCCAAATTCCTACCCCCCAAGCTCGTTTGTAAGAAACGTTTACTTTCCATTCAAGACTCAGATCTCGTTGTATGTCCTTTCCAGTATATACCCTCCGAGTATCTTTCAATTTTTCAATTAGCAACTGACTAAGTAATTTCATTGTCTCATTACGATGATTAGGATGTAATTCAGTTCTTGAACATGTGTGGACATTGTTGATGCTAGAAACAAAGAATGTGCTATCCAGTTTTTTTTACGGGTGTATATGTTCCATGAGCAATTCTTCATTTATACATTTTACATTGTACCTCGTGGGTTCAGATTTAATAACTTTGTATTCAAAACGCTCAAGTAATGATTTCTTTCCAATAGTAAACATGCATTCTGCTTTATTATAAAATTCTTTATGTTTAAAAAAAGGTATCGCTTTTTGGGAATCGATGTTTTTAATTCGGTTGTGGTGCAGTTGGTGGCGTGGGCATATTTTTAAATGAGTCTCTTTACGACAGAGGAAGTGAATGATCAGGTTGGTGAAAAAGGTATCCTCGACCTTTGGTGTGTCATGATAACTATCATTGTGAAGCAGCGAAAAATTCAGGTCTAATGATAAATGATTAGAAGCCGAAGATGATTTTACCTCTGAAGGTGGTGGTTCTTTGTGAAATTAACAGAGCTTGAGTTTGCTCATTCTTACAACATAGTTCATGAATGAAGTATTGGACGTCTTCATCATCAACCACGTCCAATTCCATGGAACCATCTTTGTAAGATAACCTGACTCTATCATTTGGTGTCTCTTTCACAGTGTGAACCTTTTTCTTCACATACGCAACTAGTTTATTGAAAGTGATATTTTTAGGTAGTTTCACTGCATGTTTAGATGAAGGATGCACTAAATAAACCTTAAAAGTAGAATTGTCATCGTAATCCATGGTTGTGTTTTGAACAAACTTAGGTGGAAATAATTGTTGGACATTACAGTAAAGTCTTTTTAGTAAGCCAAGTGCAAACTACCAGCCCTTTGTACTTGTGCATTTACTTAGGTTGCCCAACAATGTAAACTTTCTAAGGTTGCCCAAAATTAGTGTATCAACATTGATACACTTTAATGAGTGTATTAAGTATGAACCACCCATTTGTGATTGTTTATTATTAATGTTGTACTTATGCCAACTGCCTAAGATTTACTAAGATACACATTTATTTGTGTTATGTGAAAAATTTCTTAACTTTCCTAAACTTGCCAACTGCCCACTGGATGAAACTAGTAACTTATCCCAACTACATATACATTCTTTAAGTAATACCAATTTCATAGTTGTAGTAATGTCCAATGGTAAAAATTCATTACTATTGTTAGTATGCTATAACTAGTTTTAGTAATATATTTAGGATCCTTACTTTTGTTTTTCATAATTAACAGGGATTGTGCGTAAGCGTTTGTCTTTTGAAGTGGAACGACCATGTGATGACGTGATTCATGAAATATATAGCAAACAACTTAACAAAAGATCTAAGAAGGATGTAGCTGAAAAAGGTGGGTTGGCAGTCAAGGAAATAGGTGACAATAATAAAGATGAGCACAACAATATAAATGGAAATGTTGATGGTGAGAAGTCGCTACTAAGCAGATGAAGATGAAGCAATAACGGAACAACTAGCCGAACAAGATAGGGCTGAAAGAGAAATGGAAGAGAGAATGCGGCAAGACCGAACGGGAGGATTTGTTCTCTAAGATAGAATAAGGTCACCTTGGACAGTCAAAATGAAGGATAAATTTAGTAGAATTTAGTTAAAGTTAGATTATCAGCCTGCAGACTGATGCATGTTTCTTTCCTAAACTTAATCTTAGTTTAAGAAAACATGTAATTCAGTTCTTTAAAGTTCATATATTTCACTTTCCGGACTTGCATGTTTGTTTCCAGGCTTATATACTTGGAAATTATTCATTAATTTATAAACCGCATCAATCGATGCAGTGCTAGATGCTTCCCATTCATACAATCATCTAATAAGTACATCAAAGAGTTATCCAAGAAGGACTACTATCAAAAGACTACTACATCAACATAACCTCCTAAACCATCTATGGCCTCTTTGGTATGGCCCATGCTGGCATCTTCTGGTGAACTCCTTGTCCCCAATAATGTTTTGGGCAAGCAAGTCCCTCACTAGCTCTCTTTGGGGGTGCGATGAGGAAGGCCCACCGGTCGTGGTTGAGATGCAGGTGCTTCAAGAGGTGGAGAACTGAGTGGTTCTGTTTGGATGGAAGAGAGTCCAGCAGGAACATGCTTTCTCCTCATAAACGTGAGGGATATTTTTGTTGGAGGAAAATAGTTGTCCCAAGTATTGCTTGAGCATGAACTATCAGAAGAATCTGAGGAGATTTCCACAGGATGTTTTTGTGACCCACTCATATTGCCTAAAATGTTTTGGGGATACAATAGAGATATGTGTGGTTTATGGGTGATATGTTATTAAATAGAGTTAAAAATCATTCAATGTGTTAAATGGGTAGAAGGTGTGAGTTGTTGTGTAGTAAATGAAGTCATTGACTATTTGACTTGGTGTTTAGCACTTACTATAAGCACAAATGGTAGTATGTTTCTAACCACCCCTGTGTGTGGGCAACTCACGGATAGTATAAATCGAACCACTGCTAGTGCAATTTTTGTGGGCAACCCACGGGTAGTATGTTTCTAACCACCCCTGTGTGTGGGCAACTCACGGATAGTATAAATCGAACCACTGCTAGTGCAGTTTTGATGAAAATGGAAACTCAAGGGGCTGTTATGTAACATGTTCATCTATTAGTATATAATCCCCAAATCACTGCGCTATCAAATAATTGATCTTTAAACACTTGAAATTGGCGCTCTACACAAACCCTAACAACTCCCAAACTGATAATTAAACGCTTTTACATCCAAATCACACAAATGCCGAAAGAATATCCCACCACACACAACGTCGTTGCATACCTAACCGAGAACAATCATACTGAAGGGTTCCATGAGATGATTGCTTTTCTCAAACACATACCAATTCACTATGCAATAAGTGTACAACCTATCATTCTTCAAGACTACTTCATCAATTTTGGTTGAAGGCAAAAATTCAAGAACGAGATGGAGCAGAGGTTATTAGGAGTCTTGTTGATAAGAACGAGATAATAGTGAAAGAGGATGTGATTAAGGATGTTTTGAAGCTGGATGATGCTGATGGGGTTGTCAACTTGTCTGATGATGATATTTTTCAGGGGTTGAAAAGATTGGGTTAAGAGAAAAATGTGGAAATAATTAAGTATCATAAAGGTATGTTCTCACCCCAATGGAAGTTTTTAATACATACTTTGCTTATGTGTCTAAGCAATAAGACCACTGGCTTTGATGAGTTTCCATCAAAAATTGCAACTATTGCCATATGTTTATCACAAGGGAGGGTGTTTAACTGGTCTAGGTTGATCTTTGAGGGGTTAATAAAGAACATTAAAGAAAAGGGTAAATACTACTTATATCCTAGGTTTGTTCAATTAATAGTCGAGAAACAGATCACAGCACCCATTCATCATAAAAGGGAGTATGAGGTACATCATATGTCTCCTAGGGTGTTTACACACTTGAGAAAAAAGAATGACAAGTTCTCAGGAAAGCTTACACCTTTATTCCCTAATATGCTTAACTTGCCGACATTCTGAAAATGAGGAGGTTCTTGAATCCTAACCCAACCAAAGCAATGATGCTCAACCCACTCCGACAACATCCAACATACCGCTAACCCAACGAATCCACCGCTAAACCATTACCTTTACCTGAATCACAAAACACCCAAACCAATGATGTTGCTCCCACTGCTACCACTGACACTCAACCCAATGCCACCGTGACGATACCACGGGTACCACATATGGTGAGAATATTATAGAAGTAGTTAATGAATTGAAGGCTAAATGTACACAAATGGAAAATACAATAAGAAGGTTGAAGCACAGGGTTTATGTGTTGGAGAGAGTAAGAAGACCAAGGTTTGGTGCATCTAATAGAGTAACGAAGATGACTAAGAAAGGCAGGTCCTAAAAGGGGAGGAGCAAAAGCATTGGTTCAGGGGAGGATGTAAACATGGATGTTGAGATGGATTTCGATAGTGGATATCATGTACTTCAAGTGGGGCACAAAACAACCACTCCGATTGTTGCTGAATACCCTGGTATTACAAATGAAATCACTGATGCGACCTTAATGACAACCACGGTCACACAAACACCCAACTCTAAGGAAGTTGTAAAAGAGGTTGTCGGTACCTTGATGAACTTATGTAAAAGCTTACCCAGTCGGACTGGATCGAGTACTGCACATTTTCCTATTATACTTAGACCCACTGGTCCTAAACCCTTGGCTAAACCTTTGGCTAAAGGTTTGAAGGTTGGAAAAGCAGAATTGGTAGAGGAAGGAAAAGAACAAATGGTAGAACCTTTTAATGTTGCAGTTGAAGATGAAGAGGAAGAAGTTGTGCATGCTGTATCTAGTGATACAACAAATGACAAAGCACTGCCAGTAACCTCGAGGTTATTTCATCGACGCTTACTTCAGATACACATATTGCTACTACAACCACTGATGGTACGATTATCACAACTACTGTAACACCACCATTGAAGGCGAAGGAAGTTGAGAAGGAGGTTGCGTACGCAAATGAACTTATGTAGAACCTTAGCAATTCTTGATTCTGTTATTGCACCTGTTTCCATTGTAATTGAACCTACTGGAAATAAACAATTGGCTAATACTTTGAAGAATGTGGAGCCAGTGAATAAAGTAGTAGATCAACGAGACATAGGAAAGGGTGAAGCTATTTCTGAACCTGAAGTAGATGAACTTGAATTTGATAGTAAGGAGGATCAGATTTCACAT
>OU343220.1:27140183-27160761 GCA_910596185.1 Chrysanthemum makinoi
AACAGTAAGATACCATGAACAAAATTAACTTCGAACACCAGTGGTAACATATCATGCAAAGCAAGCAGTGGTTACAAGAATCATGTACTAGCAGTGGTTACAAGATAACCTGGCAGTGGTTACGACCTCGAGCAGTAGTTACATTATGCTATCAGGGGTTTCAAGAAGCTTGGTAGTGGTTTCGAGAAACACAACAGTGGTTACGAGATATGTAGCAGTAGATAATAGGTAACAATCTCAGCCAAGAATCTTGATGATCGAGCACGACTGTCTTCGAAGAACCAGTAGACTTTTTAAACTCTTGCACATCATGCTCCATCTCAGATCAATGAAAATACTTGTCCACATTAATTAGGGTTTCATGGCAGCAATAAATACATCATTTACTTCCATAATAATCAGTTGGAAAGATCAATAAACAAAAATCTGGAAAGAAACCCTAAAAACTCGACTTTCAAAACCTCCTTCTGCAGCGAACTTCGACACTGAATAACTTTTTATTGAGAGCTCAGATCGACGATCCCTCCGGTGAAAAGTTAGATGGGTATATAGAGAACGTCCACCAAAATTTTCGTCACGATCCAACGGTTAACGAAAAAGTTATGATCGTTTCAAAATAGTTCTGCATAAACTTATACGAAAAATTCCAGATTCGAATTTTGTCTTCTTTTCGCCATTCTTCGACCAATAAAACCTTGCGAATCCCTAGGTAACGAGCTCCCCAAGCTCTGATACCAATTGTGGAGTTTGATATACTCCATGGATCGTTTAGAGCGCTAGGGATTAACAATAACAAAGACTATAACATGCACAGCGGAATAAACTAATCAATACTTTGTTATTGAACAAGGTTTTCATCATCATCTCTAATGACTACAATTACAAACATCAGCTCTAATTCTACTTGATCAAGGTAGAACGTGTTACCTCTGTAATGGAGGGATCTATGATCTAGAGCTATTAAACCAAAACCCGACCTAACCTAGTATAGGCGTTTATAAGTCTATACGCCCTAGACTTACACACACTACATTGTGGAAGACACCTAAAACCTATTCCACGTATTCTCATTATATAATACAGTATTAGGGTTACAAAGGAATAATCTAGAATAATAAAAAGATATGAAGTAATCTTTTCCATCTTTTGAAGTTTCATCCTTTGTCTTCTTTAGTCCTTCATGTTTCATTCTTTCTTGTTTTTGTATCATCAAATCTAAAATCCCAACAATTAGGCTGTGTTTGGTGACCCAGATTATTGGGAGATTATGTGGGCTACAATTTTTTTTATCACAAAATAATCTTTTGTCCAAAATGTAGTATCGTTTGGCTGCCAAAATTAAGAAAGGTTATAGGAAAAACAATGGGTTAATTGCTTAAAAATGTATCATACTTGTCATTTTTTATTATTGTGTGTACTGAACTTTATTTGTTCTTATTGTGTGTACTTAACTTTCAAATTTCGATTATTGTGTGTACTTCTAACTGTTCTGCCATGTAAAATGACTATTTTACCTTTTAAATTTTGAAAAATTAAGGGTAAAATGGTCACAAAGTACACACTATAATTGAAATTTATAAATTCAGTACACACAATAAGAAAAAAAAAAGTTCAGCACATAATAACAAAAAATGACAAATATAATACATTTTCAAATAATTAACCCTATAATCTCTAAAATTAAAAATTCATCCAACCAACGTTTGAGAAAAGACTCCGAGGTTATTTTTTGTATAATTACCATTTTAACACATTCATTCAAACATTTACGCGTGAAGATGATGTCTATTACATACATTCAAACATTTAAACTTATTTTAAAAACAAATTTTAATATTTTTTTATCTTTTTTTGCCAAGAACTTGCAACAAAGTTTTATAAAATAAAACTCATCGCAAACTCAAGAGGAAAAAAAAGTAACAAAGTGTTAAAACTAGTAATTAGATAACTAAACACATACGAAGTTATCATTTCAAAAGGCCAACAACATATGCTACTAAGTTGGTGTTTGGTTTCTTGTTTTATAAGGATCCCTTTATTGGCCCTTTGCTCTAATCGAGCGATGTGGGATACTATACCAACATCTAACCATTATCCTTTTTGCACCTTTGTGAAATGATAAATTTAAGGTGAACATGTTTAATAAATTGCTTTCTTTTCAGGTAGTGGGCCCTGTCTTTGTGAATAGGAGATGTGATAGTAGCTTTCCTCCCTTTTTTGGGAACTGCAGTTGGTTGGTCGTCTGGAGTCTCAAGAGTGCAGTAAGACGGTCCTCTATATATCCCCCAACCTATGAAATATACCTTTTCGTAATCTTTTAAACACCGCTTCTCGCTCCGTGTTTTTTTTTTCTTGGTGATCTAGACCGATCACTTCTTCGGTCAGAGCCTTCGCGCGTGTCTCGACTTCTCTTAGACTCGACTTTTTTCCTCAAATCTTTCCTTCCGTTCGGTACCCCCGGCTAGAAATTTTGTGAAGCTTTCTGGAAGTTAAGCCGGGCTTTCATTGCTTCCAATACCTTGGCCTTTTCCTCTTGCTTCCTTTCTTGACGAACTTTCTCTGTCATAATTGGCAAGATCTGGTGGTAATACTTGTCACAGTACTTTCTGAGGGCATTTTCGGACGCGGGCCCCTCAAGTTCCGCCATAAATACGTTATTTCCCTTTCCCGCCGTGTTCCGCACGGTGGATGAAGGGGCAGGAGTAGGTTCGGACCGAGTGCTCATAGCGAGTATTTTTAGAACGCAGTTGTGTACTGGTCCCACGGATGGCGCCAACTTGTTAGTACAAAAAGTGTGACGGGTTAGAATATGTGTATAGAATGTGTGTTGGGCTGGACCAACAAGCTACCTGATAGGCTAAATCTGTACTAAACCAAGTGATAGATAGAATCCCTGCAAAAGTAAAAGCAAACATTTAGCCTTACCGTGAGGACGAACCCCACGATTAAACTTTGGCGTGAGAGTAAGTATGTATTCTTTTCAGAGATAATAAAAATGTGTGTATTAAAATGTGATAGAAAGTTGTACCTTATGAGAGCATTAGAACTTTTTTTATAGGCGAGGCAAATGTCAGGGCTTCCTAACATTTCGCTTATAAAAGTTAGTGGCCGGAGTGGGACCTTTGTAGGGCAAGGTTCCGTAATAATCGCGGATGCGGACACAAATGCCTTTAGCGCCATGGGTTTGGTCCGCTAAGTATTCTACGTGTGTCTTTGAGTCCGGACCATAGCCAATTTTGTTATTAGGCTTACTGGATATATGGTACTTGTGGTCGTTTTTTGTTAGTCCTGTCCATCGCGTATAGCACAAGCTGAGCCCAATATGCCTGTTGTACGTGTTATACGTCATCATGCATGAAACGGTGTGAAGCTTCTCTTAATTCGTTTGACGTTTAAGGCTGAAGGGTTACTTACATATAGTTGAGCCAAGCTTAAGTTTTATAGAATGAATAGCAAAGCGATTGAGCATGTTCAAAGGGACCGACATGCAACCCCTCTCAGTCTCCGCCCCAGTCCATGTTAAATTAGGGTACGCTTGGTTCAAACTATGTAATGGGAAAGGAAAAGACAAAGGGAATATAAGGAAAGGGAAAAGTTAAGAAAACCATTCCCCTAGTTTATTGAGTAATGACCCGTTACTCACTATTGAGTAATGGATCATTGCATTAAAGCCAACCAAGCATCATTAATCATTATCTTTGCTATTATTTACCTCTCAATACCCTCAACCAAGCACACCTTTGGTATCTACACTCAAAACATTAAAAGATACAATACGTACCGTGTAATTTAGTCTCATGGTTTCATAATGTCTTATTTTTAAATTTAACCAGACACAAAATAAAATTATAAATATTAAATCAATGAATTAAATATTTTGTTAGGTTTGAAATTGAAAAATCTCCATTAGATTATTGTCACATAATATTATCATTCAAAATTTACACCGTCTAAATAGTTATCACTATTACTTTAACTTCACGCTTTAACTCTTCTATATAATCAAGGGAAAATGACAAAAAAATGCATCGAACTTGACACTTGTTGTCATTGTGTGTAGCCAACTATTTTTTTTTTTCATTGTAACACAAACCTTTTGAATTTTTGTCATTGTATGTAGCCAGTTAGGTGAATTTGTGTTATTGTATGTACCCAGTCAGGTTTAGCGTTACATCGTTAGTCCTTTTATATTAACGGTCGTTAGTAAATTACTTAAAATTTTGTTCTCTTATGTTTTTATTCGTTTTCATCCGTTATTATACGTTTTCGTCCGTTTTTATACTTTTTCGTCCGTTGCTTTTTCCCGTTTTTTACGTTTTCGGTGCTTTTCTTACATTCTTGTCTTTTTCTTACGATTTCGTCGCTTTTATACGTTTTCATTCGCTTTTTATCGTTTTAGTCAATTTTATAAGTTTTCATCCGTTTTTATATGTTTTCGTCCGTTTCATTGTTTTATATGTTTTCAATCGTTTTTATCCGTTTTTATTTTTTCGTCCGTTTTTATACGTTTTGGTCAGTTTTTAAATGTCTTCGTCGATTTTCTAACGTTTTCGTCTGTTTTTATATGTTTTAGTGTTTTATCTGTTTTATACGTTTTCGTCTTTTTTTAAGTTTTCATCTGTTTTCTTACACCTTCATCCATTTTTATACGTTTTTGTCAGTATTCTTAAGTTTTATACATTTTCGTCCGAAAAAGTAAGAAATGAACGAAAAAGTAAGAAAACCAACGAAAGCGTATAAAAAAAGATGAAAATGTTAGAAAACAGAAAAATTTAAAAATATGAAATGTATAAAAACAGTTGAAACGTAAAAAACGGATGAAAACGTATAATACGAATGAAAACGTAAAAAATGGACAAAACGCATAAAAACGATGAACGTATGAAAACGAGAAAACGATGAAATATGGAATGATAACGAGCAAAAACGTGTAAAACGGACGAAAATAAAAAAGGACTAAAACATAAAAAGCGTACGAAAACGTAAGTCAACAAACGAAAATGTAAAAAACGGATGAAAGCATTGGACCAAAATGTATAAAACGGACGAAAAAGTATAAAAACGGACGAAACGTATAATAATGCGGACTAAGCGTAAAAACGTGGAAAACGTAAGTAAACAAACAAAAATGTAAAAAACGGATGAAAGCATTGGACCAAAATGTATTAAACGGACGAAAAAGTATAAAAACTAACGAAAACGTATAATAACGGATGAAAACGAATAAAAACGTAAGAGAACGAAATTTTAAGTTATTTACTAACGACCGTTAATATAAAAGGACTAACGATGTAACGCTAAACCTGACTGGGTACATACAATAACACAAATTCACCTAACTGGCTACATACAATGACAAAAATTCAAAAGGTTTGTGTTACAATGAAAAAAAAAATAGTTGGCTACACACAATGACAACAAGTGTCAAGTTCGATGCATTTTTTTGTCATTTTCCCTATAATCAATCATCAAACTAACACCAACACACTAAACAATCACACAATCAATAAAAAAAGCTAATGACCAAATGTTGCAAAATCTATGACTCGTGAAAGTAAGTCCATTAGGGGGGACGGAGTCGACTTCGGGTAGGGATCGAACGCCACGTGAACCGAAGCGGCAACACCGTCCGCCCAGCTTGGGTTCGACGTCGGTTTGGATTTGCGAGCTCAGAAACCGTTTGACCGTTTGGAAAATATGAACGTTGGGTTGAAAACAAGGCTAGTAGCGATCAAAATAAAAAAAAAAAAAAAAATTCCTATTTAACAAACTTTTACATTTCAAAAAACATAATTACCTTTTAACATATCAAAAAATAAACACACACTAAATAATCTCTTCCAAAAAAATGTCTACCGATTCTTAGATTACGTTGTTCCTTCTTCGTCTGACGAGATATCCACGGGTAGCTCGTTGCAAAATATGCTTCAACTAGCGGCTCAGTATTATGAAGACACGGCAAGCTCTACCCGAACTAGCGTAAATCGTCATCGGGATATAGGTCTTGTAACTTTAGAGAATGATTGGTTCGTTGAAACACCAAAGTACAACGACGAGTACTTTAAAAAAATTTCAATGAGAAAAGCATGTTTTTGCAAATAGTGGGTGACATTGAAGCGAGATACCCTATTTTCAAGAAGCGCTACGATGCGCATGATTTCAAAAAGTTTCACGGCGAAACAAAAATCACATCGCTGTTAGGCAACCGCAACCGGCAATCCGCCCGATGAGTATGACGAATATTTATGCATGTCTCAAAGAAAGGGACGTGAAAGTCTTGATAATTTTTGTAAGGCCATCATTGAGTTGTACGGTCGGGAGTACCTACGTAGGCCGAAGCATACGATCTTGCTCGCATTTTTCAGGCCCATGAAGCGACGCATCACCTCCCTGGGATGCTTGGTAGCCTTGATTGTACACACGCCGATGGAAAAATTGTCCTAGACATTTGAGAGGGCAATATACGAGAGGTGACTATGGTGTTCCACTATTATGCTTGAAGTCAAGCGTCACAAGATATGTGGATTGGCATGCTTTTTGGTCCACGGGGTCAAACAACGATATCAACGTATTGAATCGTCGACTTGTATCTTACAGACCGAAATGGAACGGCGATGAATAGTTCATTCCACGTGAATGGACGCTTTTACAAACGCGGCTACTATTTGGCAGATGGAATCTATCCTAAGTGGTCCACACTTGTTAAAGCATACCCGTTTCCAAACGACCCAAAGGAAAAGAGATTTACGAAGTTACAAGAGGGAGCGAGAAAGGATGTCGAGAGAGCTTTTGGTGCTCTCAAAGGAAAATGGAAAATTCTTGAACGACCACTCAGAGCTATGACCAAAGCGAAAATTGCCGATCAGGTTCATGCGTGTGTTATTTTGCATAATATGGTTATAAAACGCGAGGAGGGCAATCTCACGGTTCATATAATGGATCCGCCGGCCAGCCGGTGTTCGACAGTGTGGTAGCAGAGTTACTAGACGAATTTCTCCATGACCGTCTTCGATATGATCTCACGGAGCACGAAGCGCGTGAAGACTTGCCGCATCTCGATGATTAATGGCTTTTTTTTTAAGTATTATGTTATGTTTTTTTTTTTAAAGTATTATGTAATGTTTTTTTTTTAAGTATTATGTAATGTTTTTTTTTTCAAGTATTATGGAATGTTTTTTTAATGAAATTGTATGTTTTTATTTTAAATATTGTATGTGTTTTTATGTATTTAAAAAAATAAAAATGGAATTGGTACTAGGTACCACTCCCACTAGTTAGGGTAGTGTTAGGGTAGTATTGGGGTAGTTTTGAGTTGGAAGGTTATTATTGGATAGAGGTGACGTGGCACCCTTAGGGTATTAGGGTTGAAAAGTTCCACTCCCTCCCCCCTTACACGCAAAGATGAGTTCGATTACATAGAAATTCTATCACATTGGAATCTAACATTTAAACTTATTTTAGAAACAAATTTTAATATTCTTTTATCTTTTCTTTAGAAATTGCAACAAACTTTTATCAAATAAAAATTTGCTACAACCAAAAAACTTAACAAAGTGTTAAAACTAGTAATTTAGCAAAACAAGAGTATGAAGTTAACATGCCAAAAAGACAAGAACATGTGCTACAAGTTTTGATGTGTGGCTTCTTAATTTATAAGGAATTTTGTACTAGCCATTGGCTTCAATCAGGCGATGTGGGATACTAGTTATTGCATCAATTTATGCTTTCTTGGTTTGTTTGCAACCTGTGTGAAATACTAATGCATATTCAGTTGAACATGCTTAACGATTGTTTCATAACATAGGACATTATTTAAGTCTCTAACACATTACACATGATTGCTTTGTTGCTCAGCAAAGGGTGTAAAATGAATCAAGTAACAACGGAACGTGTCATTGGCAAACTAATTGAAAGTCGTAGGGACGTATATAGTTTTTTTAATAGCAAACACATAATCACTTTGACTCCGGTGAAACTCGAACACACTATCACTTTGATTCTTGAGGCAGCTTTTAATGCATGTTTGATATTGCTAAACTAAATGCGTGCTTGTTCACGCAACATGAATAATGATGACGTATAGTCTATATCCGGGTCACGGACACGCCCAAAACCCAATACTGATAAGCCCAGCACGAGCTGGGCTACGCTGATAAGCGTTTAGGTCCACGAAGGCCCAAATACGAATCTATTTACGGAATAAATATCGGATATCTCTTAATCAAGGAGATAATCATTCCCCAACCGACTTAGGCGGGATACGCCGAAGGTTGAGGAACACGGAACCAACAAGGATTCCGTGCGCATATAAAGGGAATCACATCCCTCGTTAAAGGTACGATCTCAAAACCCTAACTCACCTTTAACCCTAAATCGATTACTTACTCTCACACCGGAGGATAATCGTGGGAGACAATCCACGTAAGCCTAACGGTGTTTTTGTCTCTTAGTGCGCAGGTCTCAAGCAACAATCATTAATTAGGCGAGACCGGAGCCCGAACAAGGAACGCCCAACTTTTGTATCAACAAGTGGCGCCATCCGTGGGACCATTCACTAAGAACTAAGACTAGAATGACGACACATGGAAATCAGCGATCGCAAACGGATCTTATCGGAAAGAAGCCGCACATCAGTTCAGCTTCCAAGCAGACTCCTGGGACAACCCAGATCGCTAAAAACAAGGGATTAGGCCATGACTTGGTCTTCCCTCTGGTGGAACCGCGCTCGGGGACAACCCAGGCCACTATAACCACCACTAGCGCAGTGGATCCACTGCGCACTGTTCTTATCACTCCTCTCCAATCGGTGCTAGAGACTGACCCAAAAAAAGCACCAGATGCACCGGATGGAAACAAAGACACAGCGGTAGAAGCAAATACCCTCGCTCTAGAAGGGGTCGCACCGGAATTAACACCAAAGGATTTCGTATCCCAAAACTACGAAACCTTGACCGCTCTTATGCAAGAGGAAGCTAGAAAGAGATCGAGTCGAAGCCTACAAACCCGACTCGTTTGACTCCGAATACTGAAACCTCACCACCGCGCGTCCGGAAGAGAAGCGCGTAGAGACAACGCCGACCCCCGTGTTTAAAGTAATTGGGAAGAAGGTTGAGGATGATGAGACGTCCAACTCCACAAGCATCTGGAAGGAAGTGAGGAGGATGAGCGGCGTACCGTTGTCCACACCGACTTGGTAGCCGCAGAATACAGGAGACACTGGGCGACGATATTCCCAAGCGAAAGCCCTTGAGTACAAACTCGAGGACGGTCGGCGCAAGCGCCAAAGGAGGAAAATTGTTCTCTGGAAACTCCTCGGACAACGAGGATAGAGAAATGACACCGGAAGTCCAAATAGATATAATGACCAAGCGGATGAAGATATATCTCTCCCGTGGCGCCGTCAAAAGGTGGATGCGTTCACTCAATGCATCAGTGACTTCTCAGAGAACAAAAGGAGGCGCATGCCTGCCAACGTAAAAACCTATGACGTGACAGGTGATCCTGATGATCACCTCAAAAATTTTGAATCAACCGCTACAATACAGCCTGTATGGTGCCACATGTTCAACTCCACGCTGGTGGGAAACGCGCGAAACTGGTTCAGCAAGCTTCCACGAAGAAGCATCAATGGCTTTGAGGAATTAAGAAAGGCGTTTCGCCTAAACTTCACTCAGCAGAAGAAGTGCGCTAAAAATCCTATTGAACTCGCCAGGGTAAAGCAGCGCCAGGGAGAATCTACAAGCGCATTCATGGAACACTTCAAAGATGAATGTATGCAAGTTAAAGCATGCCCTGAAGTGCTAAAGATCTCTGGTTTCATGAACGGGATAAATAACCCGTAATTCATCAAGAGGTTGAACGACAAGATTCCCGAAACCTTTGATGAACTCATGAAACGCTCTCGGTCCTTTGTCCAAGGAGAAGCCGCCGAGGCGGATAACAAAAGAAACTACTCGAACTACCGGTCACAGGAACAACCTGGTGACAATCCAACCGACGGTAGGGTAGCAATCGCTATAGGAGCTATCAAGGGGAGCGGAAGAGATAATGACAGATACACCCCGCTGACCAAGACTCCTAAGGAAATACTCGCAACAGAAGGTGCGAATTTTCCAAGACCCCGCAAATGCGCACTCAGAGGATCGACGACCGGAAATTGATACTGTGACTACCACACACAGAAGGGCCACACTACTAATGAGTGTGTCCAACTGCGCCAGCTCATTGACAAAATGGTTAAAGAGGGCAGATTGGACCATTTGGTCAAAAATATCAAGGAGGAAAAGGATAGACAGAAGAGTGGAAACAAGAAGGAGACACCAAAGACAAGGCGACACCATCTACATGATACAATCATGGCAGCGGGTCACTAGACAGAAGGTCAGCCAGGGGAGTTTTTCGAGGAAGTAAAATCTCCTTCCCACCTTAGCTGCGGACAACGCGTGATAGAGCCACTCACCATTGAGATTAGTGCGGGGGTCACGACATCCACCGCATGTACGTTGATGGTGGAGCATTGGCGGACATCATGTATGAGCACTGCTTCAAGCGACTGCGGCCTGAAATACGCAGTCAGTTAACCCTGGTCGAAACGGCGCTGACTGGTTTTATAGGTGAAAAGATATGGCCTATGGGGCAAATACGATTACCAGTCAGCATTGGCAATGAAGAACACTCCGCGACGGCCTGGATGGAATTTATGGTGATCAAATCCCGTTCGCTATACAATGGCATTATTGGAAGACCAGGGATATCGGCTATGCGCGCGGTGCCGTCTACAGCGCACGGGATGCTTAAATTCCCAGTGGAAGGTGGTATTGTAACACGATTACATGCGATACGGCACCGATCCCAGAACAACGCACAACCAAAGTTCCAAATCTGAAGGTGGCAATTCACCTGAATACCCGGACAGGAAATATCCATCGGAGGGTCCTGTCGGATAACAAGGCAAAGCAGGTATGCACGCTCTTGCAAAGAATTTGGACATTTTTTCATGGGAGCCAAAACACATGACTGGAGTACCACGTTCAATCACAGAGCATAAACTGAGAATCCGACTAGGATACTTACCCATACGCCAGAAGAAGCGCGGCCAGGCTCCGGAGCGCGCGCAAGCAATCCGGGCAGAGGTACACAAACTAGTAGAAGCAGGAATCATGCGGGAAGTCTACTATCATGACTGGCTCTCCAACCCAGTCATGGTAAAGAAGAGCGATGGTAGACTTCACCGATCTTAACAAAGCATGTCCACAAGACTGCTACCCATTACCCGAGATAGACTGGAAAATAAAGTCTTTGTGCGGATATCCATTAAAGTGTTTCCTCGACGCATACAAAGGATACCATCAAATCCAGATGGCTAAGGAGGACAAAGAAAAAACGGCCTTTCACACAAGCCAAGGTGTCTACTGTTACAAAAAAAATGCCCTTTGGCTTGAAGAATGCAGGCGCCACCTATCAGCGGTTAGTAGATAACGCTTTCGAAAAACAGGTGGGCCGCAACCTAGAGGTCTATGTTGATGACCTGGTCATAAAGAGCCATCTGAAGATGAGTTAGTGACAGCGATATTGAGGAAACGTTCAAAACTCTACGAGAGAGATCAACATGAATTTGAATCCAAAAAAATGTACCTTCGGCGTGACCGAAGGCATGTTCCTTGGATACCTGATAGAACCTGACGGTATAAAACCGTGTCCAGAAAAGACTAAGGCTGTCATTGAACTTCCTTCACCGCGCACATTGAAGGAAGTCCAATCTCTCAACGGAAAGCTTGTCGGTCTAAACAGATTCCTATCCAAGTCAGCAGACAAATCATTACCCCTTTTCAAAACACTCAAGAAGTGTATAAAAAATAGAGAATTTCGGTGGACTACGGAGGCAGAAGAAGCCTTCACACAACTTAAACAACACCTGGCAACGCTACCCACACTTGTTGCACCCAGACCTAGGGAAGAGCTGATTATGTATTTATCTACAACTGAAGGAGCAGTTAGCGCAGTGTTACTAACAGATAGGGATTCAATACAAACCCCTGTCTATTTTGTAAGCAAAGCACTCAAGAAGACGGAGATAAACTATAGCGCCACGGAAAAATTAGTCCTGGCATTGGTGTTTGCTGCTAAACGGCTACGTAGGTACTTCCAAGCGCACCCAATAGCAGTAATCATAGACCAACCGATCAAGAAAATCATCTCCAAGCCTGATGCATCAGGACGACTGCAAAAATGGATTGTGTTGCTAGGTGAGCACAACATCACCTGACCCGCGACTGCAATAAAATGGCAAATATGGCTGATTTCATCAGTGAAAAGCCGGACAATGATGATGCACCTGCACCACGCATGGAGGAACTACCAGATCCATGGATCTTGTTCACAGATGGATCCTCATGCGTGGATGGGTCGAGCGGCCTCATCCTCACAAACCCAGAAGGAATGGAATTTACTTACGCATTGCGTTTCGAATTCACAGCGACAAATAGTGAGGCAGAGTATGAAGCCCTACTAGCGGGACTACGCATCGCATCTCGAATGGGTGTACGCAACCTGGAAGCGAATGTAGACTCGGTGGTAGCCAACCACGTGTTAGGCGAGTATGTAGCCAAAGAGGAAAACATGATTCAGTACCTTGAAAAACCAAGGTAGTAATTCAAAGCTTTGGACAGTTTACCATCAAAAGGTTCCAAGAGGGGAAAACCGCAAGGCGGATGCACTAAGCAAAATCGCATCCACAAGCTTTGCGCACCTATCCAAACAGGTGTTGGTGGAAACATTGAAAAGCAAATCCATCTTAGAAATGGAAGTATCCACGGTAATAGAGGAAGACGGACCTACGTGGATGACACCAATAGTAGAATTCATAAGCAAGGGAGTATTACCCCAAGAGCAGAAAGAAGCCGAAGGATACGGCGCCAGCGCAGGTTTGAACTTCGGGACAACATCCTATATCGACGCTCTTTCTTGCAACCATGGCTCCGCTGTGTTGGTCCCTTACAAGAAAACTATGTACTGCGAGAAATCCACGAAGGTTCATGCGGCATGCATTGGGACCACGATCGTGGTAGCCGCGCTTTACGGTCGGCTATTATTGGCCCACCAGGCACCGCGATGCGCGGGATTTGATAAGAAAGTGCAGCGACTGCCAAGTCCACGACCCATTCCCCGCGAAACCACAACAGGAGTTAACACCAATTACGGCGCCATGGCCATTCCACAAGTGGGGTATTGACATTGCAGGTCCTTTTCCTGTTGCGGCGTAGGGAGGTTTAAAGTTCCTCATAGTCGCCATAGACTACTTCACCAAGTGGATCGAAGCAAAGGCGGTAGTAACAATCAGCTGGCAACCGGTGAAGCGCCGTGGGAAAACATTGTATGCCGCTTTGGTCTACAGGTGAGATCAACTCGGACAACGGGAAACAATTCTGCGACAACCCTTTCAAGGACTGGTGCGAGAAGCTAAACATCACACAACACTTTGCGTTAGTAAAACACCCACAAACCAACAGCTTAGTTGAACGTGCGAATCGAAACCTGGGTGAAGGAATTAAGGCACATTTGGACAAGCACAAAGGAAGATGGGTGTAAGAACTTTCGCATGTTCCCGTGGGGTGCACCGCACCTCAATCAAAACAGCACGGGAGACACTCTCTTCTCTAGTCTACAGGTGACGAAGCTGTCATACCAGCCGAAATCGAATGCCAACTATCCGCACTCGGAAATCAATGTGGCAACCAATGATGACGAGGACGTGTCGACTTAGACTCGCTGCCGAAGAACGGCGCGAACGCGCAGTCATCCGGGAGGAGAAATCAAAGTCAAGAATGAAAGGATACTATGAGGCTAAAGTGCGCCGTGTTTCATTCAGACCAGGTGACTTCGTTTACCGCGCCAATGATGCGAGCCACGCAGAAGACACAGGTAAGCTTGGACCAAAGTGGGAAGGACCCTATGAGGTTACTGAAGCCTTGGGAACAGGCGCGTACAAGCTACGAGGCTTGGATGGTCGTGAACTGCCACGCACATGGAACATCTGCAACCTTAAGAGGTGCTACCTATAGGAACGGCTACGACCCAGCGCATAAGCGCTCTGGAACTTCACTGAAGTGCCCAATAACTATCTATGTATTTACTTTTGTCTCCTTAGTACAATGTCTCATTTATTTCTCATAAAAACTTGCAAGTATCTATAAAACGCCGCGGTTTCTAGCTAACTCCGCGACAAATTTTCATTTGTTATTTTCATATACTGTATGTCTTAACAATTTTTTATTTCTGGCCTACATGGCGTGCATGCACTACATAAACCCACGATGGTAAAAGGATAAGTGAACCTACTAAACAACTTGTTGAGTAAGAGGGTTGCAAACCCATCAACATTGGATCACGTATCCTTGTTAAAAACCTTGTTCTCAAGACGTTGGAATAAGTTTTTGCGCCTCCCACGACGAATGCGCAACTATGCATATGGTGCGCGTTCAACAACATAAGGAATCCACACGCTTGGTTCTTTAAGATGATATTTACAGTACGCTGCATATCACATCATACACGATTATGACACTATTACTTCGAAACTATGTTTAAGTATCCTATGATCTTCATACATGACTATGAATTTCTCACATTATTTGCGCTCGTGTACAGCTTGGATACTCACACAAAAATATCTTTTACGCAAAGATAGACTGATAAGTACGCATGTCACAAGCTGCAATAAATATTGATAAGCGCATCTAAGAAGATTTTATTAATAACTACGAGTTATTACAAAAGGATTGTTACTTTACAACGTACAAACCTACCAACTATTACACCGCTCTAGAGATGAGCTACCCACGCGGTTGGCTGCATCTTTAGCATCACTCAGCCTATTCAGGAGTTCGGAATCCTGGAGCGACACGGTTGCAACACTAACTGGTATTCCATCGGACCTGGGGAGGTGTGTCGCGCCCACGCCACAAAGGAAAGCCTTACCCTTAATCCCTTCTTTCTTGGCAAGTCTCGCAGCATGCGCTTCTAAAACTTGCTTTAAGGGTACTTCCTTATCCAGCGCAAAAGGATTCAAGATATCCTTGGGGCGCGCAAATACAGGCACATGAAGTTGAGATACATCAGGCTTAAGAAAATGGTCTGGCTGCGCAACGGCCTCTCCACCAAGATGCCGAGCTAAGGTCAAACCCTCCATAATGACCCTTATTGGGAGATCCTGATCACGCTCTAACTGAGAAATCATGGGCAGCTCCACTGTCTTCATCCTATTCATAGCAGCAACCAGGTTATCATAGGAGCATGCGCATCATACCGGGAACCTTTCAGCAGTACCTTCAGAAGTTAGCCTCTTGCAGCCTCTTATAGCCTCTGATTTTCCTCTCGCCAAAGCACATTAGACTACCCCACCAAAATTTTCCACTACCTCCTTGGACTCAAGAGTACTCAGCGCAGCAAGACGCAGACCATGGCTGATAAGCCACCTGCGCTCAGAGATGACAGACATTAGATGGGGATATAATTCCTCATCATACTCCAAACTAAGCTTACGCAGCTTCATCTCTTGTGTCTCCAGAGCACTGCTCACAGTGGCACCAAAATCCTCCAACTGCGCGGTCAATGTGTCCTTACTCTTCTCCAAATATTTTAGTGCCGGAGGCACGAAGCCTTGTACTCGATGACTCTGTGCGCTCTTGGCTTATTTGGACCATCACGCCATTTTCTCTCGACCTGCCGCGCAGATACACGCTCAAACTCTCTACCTCAGCCCTGGCACTAGCCAACTGCGCCTCCAGCAAAGCAATTTTCTCATCTTTTTGAGCATCTTGGCTGCTTTCACCAGCAATACGAACCTTTAGCTTCTCAACTATTGCAGCTTGGTGCGCAGACACCTGTACCAACTCTTCAACCAATTGACCCACTGATGCAACCCCAGCAGGCAAGTCTTCATCTTTTTGGCTGAATGGCTCAGACTGCACAGGACTATCCTTGGGGGGAGACTCCGCATCCTGCTCAAACCTGCATACACGGACAGAGCATTATCAGTTTCCCATATACAGTTGGTGCAAAAAAAAAAAAAAAAAAGCATTCACGATATTACTTACTGTGGGCCAGCAACATCAGTAGACGGGTGAGATGATGCAACATCACTGGTGGATGATTCCACAGTGAGGATCACAGGGCGTTTTTTCCTCGAGGAGCTCGCGCCATCCTCTCCGTGGGATCTTTTGCGCTTTAACCTAGATTCTGGTTCTTCTTCTTCTTCTTCTTCCACAGGCTGCGCCACGGATACCGGTGGTGGCTGCGCTACGGGAGAAGGCACCCTGGGGCTTGCGCGCTTTCGCAGCGGCGTCGCTTCCACTGCGACAGAGGAGCTAGTACCTGTTCCCCCTATGTTCATCTCCAGGGTATGACCTGCAGTGGCCGCTAGTATAGCTTCCTCTCCTTCTTTCAGGGGACGTACCCCTACCTTCACCTCGACAGGCTTCGCTAAGTGCACAGCGGTGAAAAGATCCATCTCTGCGCAATAACATACAACAAATCACACAGGTTATATAATGCGCGAAAACGACAGAAAGCTCTTACATTAGTTATAAAAGGGGGTGCGAGGAAATACCACCCGCCATTGGCCGCTAAGAAGATTGGCATCTCTTCCGGCATGCCAAAATAATTACGGCTGATGCCCATATGCACCAAAAATTCCTCAGGATAGGAACTAATGGGGATGCGGTTCGCGTTTATCCATTCCGCATCCTCAGCAACATATGATCCAGGCACGGGGCCCTCATCCCTCGGCAACATTCCCCGGGTATAAAAGTCATAGTGCCACGGGAAGCATGTGTCGTCTACCCAGAAAAATGACTCCCTCCAATTTCTAAGCGCATCTAGCTTCTCGATTAGTATAACACGGAAATCTACCGCGCGCTTAGCAAAGGACACCCACCCATGTGACCATGTCGTGTGATAAAAGGCACGGAATAGGTGGATGGTTGGGTTAACCGCCAACAAACGGCAGTTCACCTCAAAATTGGTAATTTTAGCCGTACCGATGCAAGGTCATTTGGGATAGGTGTAGCTCGTAATAATTTAAAACATCGCACAAAAATTGGGATAGGGGCACACGTTGATTTGAAAATTCAAAAACCGTGTGTATACCCTATTTTCCCTTTGGGGAAATCCGCAGAATAGATGCCCGCGCACCCACGGAACAACGGATGCACGTCAAGAGGTATAAAGTAATCAGAAGTGAATTCTAGAAGATCGCTTTCGGTGAGGTCGGAGGTGAAATCAGACAACTGTTTGACCATGGTATTGTTTTTACAAAGCGCAGCGCGGTTACCTTTGAATACTGAGTGTTTTCCTGGGTTGTAGTTTGAAGTTTTGTTAGCAATGGCGGATGAACGTTTTTACTGTGAGAAGCAAAGTGGAAATGAAGCGATGGATTATATAATTTTTCTCATCCACACGATCAGTGACACGTGGACCCCACTAATATTAACTATGTGGCTGAGATTGCTTGATGGGACGTTACTGCAGTTACTTTCCCCCGATTTACGAGGCACCAATTTTTTAATCCCTTGTCTAGATACAATGTACGGGAGGATATATTTTTATGGTTTCTTGGCTACGCTTCGACGTTGTTTCCTTGACTGAGGTTATTAGTCTAGCATCCGTAGTTATTCACTGCGCATACTGACGGGGGACATGATGATCTATAGTCTATAATCTCGGTCACGGACCGCCCAAAACCCAATCTGATAAGCCCGGCACCGAGTGGCTACGCTGATAAGCGTTTAGGCCCACGAAGGCCCAAATACGAATCTATTTACGGAATAGATATCGGATATCTCTTAATCAAGGAGATAATCATTCCCCAACCGACTTAGGCGGGATACGCTGAAGGTTGAGGAACACGGAACCAACAAGGATTCCGTGCGTATATAAAGGGAATCACATCCTCGTTAAAGGTACGATCTCAAAACCCTAACTCACCTTTAACCCTAAATCGATTACTTACTCTCACGCCGGAGGATAATCGTGGGAGACAATCTCACGGTAAGCCTAACGGTGTTTTCTGTCTCTTAGTGCGCTGGGTCTCAAGCAACAATCATTAATTGGTCGAGAACGGAGCCCGAACAAGGAAGCCCAACTTTTGTATCAACAAATAACATCTAACATAATACCAGTAGAAAACTTCACCTCGTTTACGTTCAATGAAGTCACCCATTTGGTTTTTGTATCATGTACCATCATTTCTAACCAAGGTGCTTGATCAGTTATGTTATAACGACATATTTGCTAAATTCTTGGATAGAAGTATTCTAATACTTGCAAAACATTACATTTTCACAAAAAAAGTTAAACTTTGTTCGAATTTGACATAAACTTCCATAACCACATGAAGACTAAAATCGACACATGACAAATGAATTAGATATGCAGACAAACTAGAACTATCCATGCTATGATAGAATAGAAGCTTGATCATCAACACTTCAAGTCATTAAACTTGTCTAATAAAAAAACCATTGTTTATATAATTTACCGAAAAACTATCCAAAACTCGTGGACTAAAACCGAAAAAGAATCCGGTTTTCACACCCAGGAGTAAGGTAACAACACTTACCAGTGTCGCCTTTTTTGACCCGGCAAATACAAACCACATGGGTGTAATTTTGATCACAAGCTCCCGTTTTGCACGCGACATAGTTTACAATACTTTATCCCATCACCCGTTTGGTTGAAACCTTTATTTTACTAATAGGTTCATGTCTACACTATTTTGTTTACTGATAACACGTGAAAAATTACAAATACTCATTAGTTTATGTGAAAATATAAGAAAGAAGTATGATCTCAAACAATTTGATTATACCGACAAATAAGTAGCTTTGGTTAGTTTTGCTTCACAATATTGGTTCATAGTTTAATTAGTTTCTACACTCGAAGCATGAAAAAGATTAAATACAACCATGCAATAAAGTCTCGTCATAATCATGCTAGTTAATATTAAGTTTCATGCTTAATGAGCAATTTTGCTATAAAACACATATCAAAACTTCATTTGTCAGTCATCTTTTTAGCCACTCTTATTTATCACTAAAGAACGAAATAAAAGTGTAGCCACCATTAAACATTGCTAATAGTGTATTTTAGATAATTAATGAGTTAAGTTTTAGTTAGGTTTGAATTGAAAAATATCCCATCAAGTTACTGTCACAACGTATTACTTATCTAAATTTTATATTTCTTCTATCTTAAAATTACAGTTCACATTTCATTTTTGAGAAGTCTTAAAATAATTGTTCACTTTTCTTTTCAAGTAAAAACTAAAGAACATATTAGTGAAATATTCTCTTTGAGTAATTGAGATTTATAATAATCCAATTTTTATTAAACTTTATAATTTTTCTCTCATAATAATAATTTTGAAACAGAGTATTATTTAGATTTCAAATCAAAACAAAAAAATTTTAATTTAATTTAGAGACCAATTTTAATATCTTTTCATCTTTTCTTCACATAACGACAAATTTTTATCAAATGAATATTTGCCATTCCATGAAGATAAAAGTAAGAAAGTATTAAAACTAGGATTAGCAAAGCAAAAGAATGAAGGATCATACAAAAAAGCCAAGAACATGTACTGCTCCATTTGGAGTTTTGGCTTCTCATTTTATAAGGATCCCTCTATTTGCCATTTGGTTCAATCTAACGATGTGGGATATGTATAAAAACCTCTACTTTATGCCTCTTGTCTTTTTCGCAACGTTTGTGAAAATTGTTTGGTTTTTAATGTGCATTTTTTTTACGGTGAGTTAGTACAATACTATAGTTAATGATTTGGTTCTACAATACTTATTCAGAAGGTGCTCCCTGCCAACCTCAAATCGACACATCTATGGGGTATAACCCACACATTTCCCACCCAGGAGAAAAACCCACCATGAAGAGACTCGAACCTGAATCGCATGTGGTAACACCTCCTGCCAAAGCTCCTAAGGAGACTTTGGTGGCCAACTGAGCTAAGCCCACTTGGTTAATGTGCATGTGTGTTACTAACCATAGTATAGGTAAATCTAACATCCAATGTGTTTTCAAACCCTTTTTGTATTCTTGATTTAACGATTTATTTCATATCATATGAAACTTAAGTTTGTAACACGTAATTGATGCGTTGTTCAGTAAATGGTGTAAAGTATATTAAGTAACGACGTGAACGCGTCGTCGCCAAAATAACTGAAAGTTGTAGCGACGAATATAGTTTCTTTAATGGAAAATACGCAATCACCTCGACTTCAATAGGATTTAGCTCTAATGGGACTTGAACACACTATAATTAAAAATTTAATTCTCGAGGAAACTTTTAACGCATGCTTGATGTCGCTAGACAAATACATGCTTTGTTCAAAACATGAATAACATGTAATGACTACCAATCAAAACTTTGATCTTCTGATGTTAAATAACTTTCGTCATATGCTAGTCAAAAGAGCAAATTTGCTATCAAGAAAACATATCCATAAGATCATGCCACTCAGTTTATCAACTCTTCTTTACCATTAACGAACAAAAAAAAGTATTTTTT
>OU343220.1:27160861-27248903 GCA_910596185.1 Chrysanthemum makinoi
AAGAAACATCATCGGCTTTCAACGCCTCAATCACACTCCCCGGCGACATCTCTCAATTCACCGTACCCCTTCTTGAACTCTTTTCATTATAAATTTGGATGTATGATCTTTGGCTTCTGTCAATGGTTTGTGCACATATTACAGCAGCCAACCCGCATTCTTGTAAATAAAGGACCGTGGTACGCCTCAGCCGCCACAATCCTTTAAAGGAGCAAAAGCTTCTTTATTTTGAGTAAAACCTATCAAACCTTTCACTTTTCAAGGTTTTGCTCAAAAGAACAAGTACTTTCCTTATGATTTTCAAAAACCTCAACCGCTTATATCACTTCGCTGGGGGGAGTACTTGAATTAAAACTTTGTTCAACAATTGTTCACAAGTGGTCATTCTTCCCCAACACTAAAATGGTCATATTTATTTTCAACTTTTCAAAAATAACATAATATATGCCATTTTTGAGGGGGAGAAAATAAGTGATAAGAAATAAGTTGTGTCAATGCAAATGAATCTTTGTGCTATAGACTTAATCCATGAATTGACGAGATCTTAACTGTTAGTAACTCGAAAAGACTTGTCCGGACGGGTAATAATTTCATGCTAGTTCGCTAGTGATGTAAACGTGTCTCGCAAAGGACTTGTCTGAGTAGAATGTACCATTCGAAAAACTCTTGGTAGACATGAACTCTGACGGGTTTGACAACCTTCGAGGATTGTCTACACCTTCAAGGTAGTTATTAGAGCTAGTTGTCACCTAAAAAGCCGACAATGCAACTCTTAACTATGCCACGTAACCGTCTCAAGCAGGGAATGTCTATCTTGAGTGAATCAATTCAAAATGTATGCGCTTCTTTCCTCACTATGCATTTTAACCGTCAAAACTCTTAAGCACATGTGGAGGGGGGAGTATTTATGCAAAATCTTATCTCAACAAGTGGTACTAAAATGTTTTTCATTCACAAACACTTTGAGAGATTTTTCACAATAAATGGTTTTATGGCTACATAGGTTAGTCATGGAGTTATAAGGTGACTAAGGTTAGGAATAACCGTCCTATGATCCGCCAGAGCCGGAGGGATCTACCCAAGGACATCACAAATAGTTAGAATTTAGAAGTCCTTAGGTATGATTATAAAAAGGAGAATTGAGAATCGGAGAAAGAAAGAGTTGAAGAATTAAAAAGAAATGCAATGAAAAGGGTGAAAAGAAATAGCTTCCATTATTCAACTTAGGCGCATAACGGGTTCAATTCATATGCTACTAGTTGTCACTTAATGACGCTGGTATTGAAGATTAAAAGTCGTCATGGATCCAGTGACGCATACACTAAACCTTCTTAACCACTCAAGTTTCTCTCAAAGTAAGCTTGTTTCATTCTCACAGTGGAACCCTACATAAACTCCGCCGGCTTCTTAGAGATTGCTGGTATTGAAGAAGGAGACCCTCTCCCTAGTCTCCGCTCAGAAAACCAAAATGCACTATTGAGTCTAGAGCCAAGAGATTCATCAAAAGATCTCTTAGGTGCACTTGACAACTCATCACTTGAAGTTCAACAATAAGAATTTCAGTGGTATCATAGTCCAGTCCTGCATCTTAGCAATGCCGAGAACATTTATGAGAGGTTCACATTTGTGATCCTCGCGATTAAATGGAAACTCCTCGCCAGGTCAACATCAAAAGTTCTCGCACAGTTGTGTCGCCCGGAATCCCCTGGATTTAGTGGTCTCAAATGGTCTACGCCGTGGAGGTGATGCTTCGTGTACCTCGCGACTCACCTGATCGTAGGTGTACTTCGTACATCGTGTTATCTCACTTGTGGGACTCGATTCGAGAACGCCTTTGTAAGAATTAGAGTTGTGTTTTCACACTATGCCGTTAACATTCTAAGTTCAAACTTGTAAGTTCCGGAACCGCTTACTACTAACCGCTTTTATGTTTTCTTCTTATGGAAGCTCGGAATGATCGTGCAGATTCTTCTCATGCTCACGCCAACATCATCACTAATGGAAGTTCTATCCAAAAGCAACACAACAATGTAATGATTCTTCGTCAAATCAAAGAATCTACAAAGTTAAAACTTAAAGAACTTCATCAAGATGAATCAAACGCCAAAAAGAGCGGTGAGCATGTTGAAGAATGACGTGGAGACACCGTAGCGCGGCTGCACATGAGGCGCATTTGATGCAAACAACAACAACATACTATCACTTTCATCACAAAGAACAAAGATCAAAGAACAAAGTTAACGATGACGTCAAAGCATAATTGTTCAAAGAAAACTATCTCGCTACACTGGGGAGATGGTTCAAATCAAGGCAATTCTTCTCACAAGAAAGAAGAATGTTAGAAGACATCAAAGCTACTATTACATCAACGCTTTACCGTTTTTATCACCAACACTTGAGTGTTTACATTCATATGTAATAACACTTGAGGGGGAGATTGTTGGAATCACTCCTAAACCTTTATTCAAGTGTTAGTTACTCATATGTAATAGGTAGCTTTATTATGGCCTTTATGTTTGTTATTAGCCTTAAGCTTATGTAGAAGGCCCATGAGCTTAGGCCCAAGCCCATGGGTGAAAGGGAAGGAGTAGGAGTGTTGCCCTAGCTCCTTGCCTATAAATACTATGTAATAACCCTCACTTGAGGGTTGGTTGTTCAAGTTTTTCTTTCACTTACATCATTACGCATAACCGGTCATAAACATATCGTGTGTGTATGTTTGGATACTTGTTCAATCGCCTTTATCTCTTTCTAGTAAGCTTGTGTGGTAAATCTAGTGACCTAACAAGATTGTTTTAGGAAATTTGAAATGATGCTTGTTTCTTTCATGACATAATCCTTCTTAAATTATACATAGGTGATCAGGCTATGTATAATCGAGGACAAATGATGTGATGCTTGGCTTTATTGAAATGGTATTATGTTCCTCCGAAGTTTTAGATGGCATTCAACGTTTTGTTTTGTAAGATAATGGCTCAAACAATTTTTCAGAGTAACATGAAAATCGTTTCGCATGATGGTATTAAATAGTCGATAAAATGACTGAAAATTAATTTATAGGGTGGTAACAAAACAGCTTGCTTTAGAATTCTGTGAAGCCATTTTCCTAAGATGGTAGTAAAATAGCTTGGAATAAAATGATGTGAAATAATTTTATGAAGTAGTAGCAAAGTAACTTGAAATATAATTTGTTGATTGGTTTGTAGGATACATGGGAGAACCTCATAGAATGGTATTATTCTCCTAATTTGTCAAGAATAAAGTTGGCATAATCCCTAGTAAGATAGTGGTATGTTGTTGTGAAATGATTGAAAATTAGGCAATTGGAATAGGGAATGAAGTAAATGAAGGTTGTGATTATCGTGGAGATAATAAAGGTTAAAGATTACATTAAATAGAAATGTACTTATTATCTGTTCCTGTTGATGGTCTAATCATGTCTCAAGTGTAGGAGCAGTATCCGGTCTAGCAAAGAACAACTCTAAAACTCTCACAGTCCTCAAACCTATAAGATAGTGTAGTGTCTATAAGATGTGATGGTACGGATGGTGCTCTAGGTGATAATGATGATGATAATGATGGAAATCCTAGTGGTAAGTTAGGAGATGATAGTGAATGAAATACTACTCTCTTTCGTGTTGTCTCGACGCTTCGAGGTAAAACTAGAGTATGCACAATTGGACAACTTATAGCGGTATGAGTAGCTGATGGTGGTTGTATTACCTGAGTAACAAGTGATCTAAGAGTGAGGGTAAGAGAATGTACTCTCATCCTTGCAGTAAACATCCTAATAGGTTGTGACAATTCGTATTTTCAGGTCATTCTCAAAACATTACTCATGCTTCATTATTTATCATTTATCGTGAACTAGGTTTACGAGCATCAAATTCACGTAACCGTAATGGTTTAGCTGTGAATTCATGATCATATCATCGAGGTCATTTCATATAGACTAAGTTTAGTCTACATTTCATTAACATCATTGTCATCATATTAATTCATGCATGGTTTTGCATTTTACATTAAACGTATAATTTTCATATTCAATAAACGTTATCGCCTAATTAATTATTTTGAGCAATTGATCCATTACTTCCAAAAATTATTCCAATATATTTTTATACTCATATTAAGTTATAAAAATAATATTATGAGTTTACCTAGTGTTTTAAATTTATTTTGTAACTAAATTGTTGTATTTATATAATTACGACGTTTTTCTTAAATACGACACGATTATTATTATTTCACTCAAATTTTGCAAGAAATGTATTTTTATAATTTTTTTATGACCTAAATATATTTTATCTTGACAAAGGAAAATTTATTTTATCCAACGCTACCCTAAATATTCGCAAGTGACTACAACTTACCACTTAACTTCAAATATCTTACACTTATACATTTAGAAAAAAAAACAAAACAATAAGAGATGAATGACTATCCTCCCTTGTCGACAAGGGAGGGATGAGTCATAGTGTGAATTGCAAAATATCTTTAGTATACAAGTATAATATTACTAACTTAATTACTTTCACATCATTTTCAAATAAAAAGACCAAGACCCATTGTTTCCTCTCTTCCTCTCAAATATTCGGCAGCCAAGGACCAAGGTGGAGAATCATCTCAAATTTTCAAGACAAGATTTATTAAACTCTAGTATCATTTGTTGCATAGGTTTTGTAATACAAACCTCAAGTGATTAGGAAAAACCTTTTGTCCTTAAACCTCATCATATCATTAGTAAGCATTCATATTCATATTTTTATTTCATATTCATTATTATGGTCATATCATTTTATTTGAGAAACATGCAAATTATATGATATTTATACCATTTTTAAGGTTTTAAGGTTTTAAGTGTTAAATATATATAATCCATCCTATAATTACTCCTTGTTATATATAATTTTTGGTGATGTCTAGGAACCCGGGTACCTAAGAAGGTGTATTGTAGGATTATAATAGCTTCGGAGTTGTTTTGAATGGGTTAGAATAGGTTTCGCGCGAGAAAAACTCATTTCGACATCGCTGAAAAGGGTCTGTCCTTAAAATTAAATTCTGGAAAATCCGACAGTAGACAAAAATATTTGGCCTAGTTATTTAGAAAATATACTTTAAAACGAAACCGTGGCCGCTTGAACGGATTAAAACGGAGTTATAACGAAGAAGTTATGAATTTTCAATTTGGCGACGAAAAATACAAAATTCTGGAAATTTCAGCAAACAATATTTGTTTTGTACGAGTCAAAAATGAAGCTTGGACGTTGTAAATTATTTCGATTTGTTAAAAATATGTTAGTATACTTCGATACGAAGTTAAGGATCTTTAAAACGTAGAAAACGGATTTGTAACTCAAATTACACATGTTTACAAAAGTTGCCGTAACTATTATCATATAAGAAAAACTATAACTTGATTTCTAATAAACAAGTTTTAGGCAAAAACTAGTCCCAAGTTAAAGGTTGTTTTTAACATTGAATTAGAACTTTTTATGAAGTAAAGTCTTCTAGTAAAAGTGAAATCGCCAAGTATACTTTCCAAAATGTCCGATTGTTTGATTAGCGGAGTTGTAATGAATTAATTACGGTCGCCAAACTTTGTAAAAACCATCCTTAAACTATATTTTGGACTAAAAGTACCATATTTAACCTCTATTTTCTTTATGTTCGAGACCTCTAGGATGAAAACTCATGTACTAAAACTTTGAGATTATCATACGAGCTTCCCAAAACCGTTGAGTTTGTTTCCTAACGCCGACGCGGCACCATTTTATGACTAGCTTTTAGAGGTCATTTTTGTCATTTTCATGAAAATTTCAATAACATTATTTTACGACGAAAAGTAATATTTTCACAATAAATCACTAAATGATTATCGTCGGATATCATTTCAATGCAAATACATGTGAAGTAATTTAAAAATAGTCAAGACGTTAAAAGATTATATTTTCGACGAGAAGTATTGTTTTCAAAAATTCATAAGTGGTATAAATATCATCCGAATCGCATGCATAACATTACATCATGACTTATTACATATCATATCATTCATAATAGGTCACTTTCGAGATTCACGCTACATTTCGCTTTATCCACTTTTGTCATCATAATCATTGCATCAGGTGAGTTTTCATAGCCCCGATTTATTCAAGTTTTTACTTTATTTCAAACCTACGGGAGAGAATACATTGTACATCATTTTATTACGATGCCAAGTATATCAAATTCATTACATTGCTTAAGTTACCTCATTGCCGTTAAATGTCCCCATTTCATGAACATGAACCGTTAATTTATAGAAGGTGAGGAGTGGATAGATCTATCGGTGACACACCTCCATCCGGGTTGGCGGATTCCAACCAGACGGATGCATTTCATGTCATTATCATTATTTGAGTTGTTTGGCAAACACTCTGTTGGGGCGAACATCACGAGCTTCGGTGTCATGGACTTATAGCAATTGTATCATTTTTGTGACGATATTGTCATACATAATTTATACTTGTGGTAGTCGTATTTAACATTTTCAACAACTCTATGAACTCACTCAACCTTTGTGTTGACACTTTTAGCAATGTATTTTCTTGTAACTAAGGCATTCACTTCATGGCATGCATGTGGACATATCATAGAGTCGCTGTGACGACGTGCCATACATGGGATTTATATACTTTAAAAACATCGTTTGACTTGTACCAAACTTATTTTTTTTGCACATAGTAACTTTCATTTGGGACCTATCTTTGTAACTCTGAATGTTTTTATTAAATCAAGCGATGTATTTTTCAAACGACACTTTAGGTCGTTCAATATAACTGTGATTGTGATGCTATGACAGTCAATCCCCAGGAATTTCATTCCGCTGCAAAACAGGTAATTTGGGGGTGTGACATAGGTCCATTAGGACTAAGCCTATAAGTCCTACCAACTGGTATGATCTGTCCCGGCTGAATAATAGAAACTGTCCTGATCTTACAGTGAATCAGTGGTGATCGTGATGGTGTAGGTGCAACTTTGCCCTTCTCAAAGGGTTCAGTCTCCACATCGGATAATATGCATGGTAAGTCTGGTGTAGAATCAACTGATGTTAAAATTTGTGATAGGGAATGACAAGGCATTCTCCATGTCAGAGTCCGATGTGAGTATGATGGGATGGGTATCTGAAGGCATCTATGTGACAATCGATGTGAAATGGAAGTAAATAACCCGCATAATATGCGTATAAAACCGCATGTATAGTGACTATGCACTTATGATGAAATGATGAGATGCTATGATGATGTAGTTATAGTCTAGGGTCAATGATGCAACCTAGTTCTCTATAACCGGCTTTGATACCAATCTGTCACACCCCCAAATTACCTGTTTTGCAGCGGAATAGAATTCCTGGGGGTTGACTGTCATAGAATCTCAATCACAGTTATATTGAACGACCTAAAGTGTCGTTTGGAAAACACATCGTTTGATTTAATAAAACAATCAGAGTTTACAAAGTATAGGTCCCAAATGAAATTAGACATGTGCGGAATTAAGTTTGTTACAATCCAAATGATGTTTTAAAGTGCATAAAACCCAAGTGAGACGCGTTGTCACCGCGACTCTATGATATGTCCACATGCATGCCATGAAGTGAATGCCTTAGATACCTGAAAATACATTGCTAAAAGTGTCAACACAATGGTTGAGTGAGTTCATAGAGTTTATGAAAATTTTTTATACGACCAACGCAAGTATAAGTTATGTATGACAAATATGTCACAAAAATGGTACAATTGCTTAAGCACATGACACTGAAGCTAGAATGTTCCTGATGTTCGCCCCAACAGAGTGTTTTGCCAAACAACTCAATGATGATAAAATGAAATGCATCCGTTGACCAGTTGGGACCACCAACACGGATGGAGGAGTCACCTCAATAGATCTATCCACTCACCCTCGTCTTCAAATTAACGTTCATGATTATGAAATGGGGACATTCAATTGGCAATGAGGTAACTTAAGCAATGTAATTTAATTTGAATATACTTGGGCTCGTAATAAAATGATGTGCAATGTATTCTCCCCCGTAGGTTTGAAATAATGTATAAACTTGTAAAACGGGGCTATGAAAACTCACCTGATACAATGATTATGATGATATAAGGGCAATACTGAAATGAGGCGCATCTCTAACTGCAACCTAATATGAATGATATGATCTATTATAAATCATGAATATATATCGTTCATGCAAATCCACATGTAATCTATACCACTTGTGCAGTTTTGAAAATAGAGTTTATCGTCGAAAAATATGTTTATGACATCTCGTTAAGTTAATAAATACTTTTCATGTAAATATGTTGAAACGGTATTCCACGATCCTCTTTTGGTGATTTATTGGTAAATATAATATTTTCGTCATAAAATGACACTTTTCATACTTTGAAAATATGCCCAAAATGGCCTCGTAAAACTAGTCGTGAAATATTGTACGTTAAGGGTTAGTGATGAAACTCGGCGTTTTAAAACGCTGCAACAATGTCTAGAAGTCGTATCATTTAACTTTTGACCATAACGGTCTCGATCAATGAGAATAATGGCTCTCAACATGACGTATTACAAAAACTGTTTTAGACTTAGGTTTATTTTGCTATAGTAGTCAGCTGTCAAAATAAATAGAGTTTCGTCTGGTTTCAAACGTGTATATCTTGGTTTAAGCTTGTTTCTACGTTCTTTATATCCACGGTTTCGTATTAACATATACTAATATATTTTTGATAAATCGACTCATTTAGATAACGCTTGAGAATCATTTTTTACCCGTTAAAATCTGGACAACATGCTGAATTTTCCGGAAAAATAGTTTTCGTCGTTAAACTTGAAAATAGCATAACTTCTTCATTATAACTCCGTTTTAACCCGTCTCCAACCACGTTTTTTTAAAGTATATTTTATGAATATCTAGCCCAAAATATTTTACAAACTGTCGAAATTTCCAGATTTAGCAAAATTGATCAGACCCTTATATATTGTTGTCGAAATGGATTTTTCTCGCGTAATACTTATTCTAACCACTTCAAATCAACGACAAAGCTATTCTAAACCTACCATACACCTTCTTAAGGTGTCATGGGTTCCTAGACATCATCAAAAATGATAGGTTTCAAGGGATAATTATAGGATGATATATATTCATTATAAGTACTTAAAAACAATTAAAGTGGTATAGATAATCATATAACTTGCATGTTTTCCTCAAGCATGATAAAATGACCAAAGTATGAATATGAAAGAATAAAAATGATCATGAAATGCTTACTAGTAAAGTGATGAGGTTTAAAGAACAAGGTTTTTTCTAATTACCCTAGGTTTTTATTTCAAAACCTTGATTAAGAGTATACCAGGGTTAATATTTTAGCTTGATCTTGCAAAAACTTTGATTTCTTCTTGACTCTTCACCCTTGGCCGGTTTATAGAGATGGAAATGAGAGAGTATATTTATTTTTCACCTTATGTATGTGTATGTATGTGTTAGATATTAGTATATAATTAATACAAATACATGTATAGGTCTAGTGTTAGCTAGTTAAGAAGATATTTGTCCAAGATTTGTTGTGTCATGATCTATATGTCGACATGGGTAAAAACCAAAACAAAGTTAGTGAATTTTGTATAATTAAATGTATAATAGTTTAAGTAATATAGGTAATTTGTGTATATAATTAAGTATTTAGGGTAGCGTTAGCTATAAATAAATTTTAACGGAATAAAATAAAATATATCGATGCCATAAAATTATAAAATACATTTCTTACAAAAAGTTAGTGAAATAATAATTATTGAGTAGTATTTACGAAAACCGTCGTAATTATATAAATATAACAATTTATATACAAAATAAATTTAAAACACCGGGTAAACTAATATTATAGTTTTTATATCTGGATAAAAATATATCTGTATAATTTTTGGAAGTTTCGGATCAAATGTTCAAAATAAATGATTACGCGATAGCGTTTATTTAATAGGAAATTATACGTTTAATGAAATATGCAAAACCATGCATGAACTAATATGATGATGATATTACGAATGATATGTTGACTAAATCTAGTCTATATGAAATGTCCTCAATGATTTTTCATGAATACGCAGCTTAACCCTCCAAGTTACGCGTATTTGATACTCGTAAACCTAGTTTACGAAAAATGATGATAGTGACTCATGAATAGTGATTTTTCTCCAGGAATGAATAGTGTTTCGTGAATAGTAAAATTTTGAAATAACCTTTAAAAATATCAAATCGACTTTAAAAATGATGAATAGTAAAATGATGAATAGTAACTGGTGAATAGTAATTTCCCGAGATGAATAGTGACATTTTCAAAGTTTGTAAAATGACCTGAAATTATGAGTTGTCACATTCGCCCACCCAAAAAGAAATTCAGTCCCTGAATTCAGTCCATGTTGGGTTCTACGGTGTTATCGGTGAAAAGGTGAGGATATTTGAGTCGCATTGGGTATTCCCATGTTTTTCTGAATCGTACCACGCCTTTCCAAGGCGAGACTTTGAACATAAATTTGTTGCCAACTTGAAATTCTAACGGTTTGCGACTTATGAAACATATTTCCAACATTTTGCGTCGTATATCGACGTAGCTTTTCTATCTATGTGTTGTTGCTTATAACTGATTCTTGATATGTACGATCACTTTGTTGTTTCATGAATGAGTTATGGACTAATGAGTTGGACTTTCCTGATTTTGACCAGTGAATAAGTGATTGACACCTCAACCATAGAGCGCCTCAATTGGTGTAGTCAATATGTTCATGTGCTAACTGTTGTTGTAAAGCAACTTGTTCGATAAAGAATGATTTGCCTAATCATTTCTAGAAAATCACACATGCCTTGAGTATATCTTCTAATGTTTGAATTGTTCTCTCGTTCTAACCATTGAGCTGAGGATAATAGGCGGTACTCATGTCCTAGTAGGTTCCATGGGAATCTTGAAATGATAGTCAGAAGTCTAAGGTGAATCGAATAGCTTATAATAGGTACAACTGAAATTGATACCACGTGTCTCGTGCCAAATTTCAAAATGTTAAGTCTGTCGAAAAGGACCTTATTGAAAAGAATAGATTATGGGTAATAGTTGTGATTCCTCGCGTTTCTAGTTCTAGCGTATGTCATGACTTGAGTCTTCCTTGCCTAAAGTGCTTAGTCTCCATTACTAAAATGTTTATTGTTCGATGGTGTCTCTCTTAATTTCTCTTATCGAAATGTTTCCATGCTGTATGTTGTAAAGTCACCAAAACCTTAAATATTTAAGTGATGGGGTGTGGTGGTTGATTTTCAAGACTTGTTTCAATATTGAGTGCTTCTAAAATAATTCATCACTTAGATTTTTATCATGTTAGCATAAACATAGATATCAACTTATATTATGTCGAAAAATGTTTGTTCTAATTTCACTTGTAGATGGAGTGTCATTAATTGTCCGATATGTTCAAACTTGTTGCATCTCTTAATATAGAAGTGAGGTTACTTGAAATTTTTAGAGAACACAATGCCTTAGGGAAAGTTTATATCGATAACCTTAATTTAACCAAATTTTTCATGTTTAATGGAATGTTCTGCAGTCTCAGTTAGAAGACTTGGTTTATCCCTATAGTGTTGCTTAGTGTGTATTCGCTTCGTACTAAATCTCGTAACTCGGTCTAGCTAGTACTTTTGAAATGATAGAGTTTGGCTTCTAGTCCAAAGATAGTGGCTCGGAATGTCTCGTGATGTCTTAAGAATTTTATTGAGTTTTGAATCATCTTACTACATACTTCTAGTCCTTTTTGGTAGTTCTGAAATTCTTTCATTGTTTTCTTGTATCGAGGAATCCTCCTCATAGATGCTATAGAAAGTCTTTCCTAAAAAAAAAGGTCCCTGGCAAAATTCCAACTTATCGGTTGAGTGAGTGATGAATGGCGTAGGTATCTATAGAGTGTTAACAAAAAGAAATGTTTATGAACAATTTATCTGATTACAAGGCTTTGCTTTTGAATGAAGATTGTTTTAGGAAATTTGAAATGATGCTTTGTTTTCATGACATATCCTTCCTAAATTATACATGTGATCGTGCTATGTATAATCGATGACAAATGATGTGATGCTTGGTTTTGTTGAAATGGTATTATGTTCCTCCGAAGTTTTAGATGACATTCAACGTTTTGTTTTGTAAAATAATGGCTCAAACAATTTTTCAGAGTAACATGAAAATCGTTTCGCATGATGGTATTAAATATAGCATAAAAATAAAGATCTTTATTAAAACTAACAAAGTAAGTAAGTAACAAATAACCAAAATTTCAAAAATATATGGATGCCATATATAATGCAATAATTATTTTCATTTATTTATTTTCCTCAATATATATACACACATCTAATACAAACCATAATCATCGACACATAATGGAGAAAAACATAAAAATGAAATTGCTCATTGTTCTTCTAGTGGTTTTGGCCTCATTTGCCTTCACAACGAGAGGTAAATAGTTTATGTATTAATCTTTTTTGTCACTAACATTTGCATACAATATTTAATATAGGTTTTAACGCGAAATTTATATTGTTTGTTTTTCGTAATAACATAGCTAATTTCGTGTTAAACCGACATGGAGCAATTTCAACTTGTGTATCGATGAATTAGTGAAATTGGGTTATACTTTGGGGCAATTTCATATTTTCCCTCCTTTTAGTTGGAAATTTCATATATACCCAAACATGCATTAAAAACATTGTACATTATGCATTCAATACTTGCACTTTGGGTATATATGAAATTAATCATGAAAGTAAAGTAGGGTGATATATGAAATTAATCGTATACTTTATTGTGTTCAAAAGCATGTCGTCTCGTGAATTTCAATGGCCCCATGCCATTATCACAAAGAGGCCCTCAAATACATACATAATATACATATGTATAAGTAGTGCATGAATTAATTAAGCTCGAGTCTCATATTGTGTTCATATATATAATAGAAGTGCATGAAATTTGGTGGCCCTCATCAAGCGGTGGCCCTGTGCACCGTGTTCAAAAGAATATTAACTTGTTTTTACTAGTGAAATGTAGGATAAAATATCGTTTTCTATTATGATGATAAATAAAGATGATGGATAAAATGCAACTACAACTAGTTTTGTCAAGCATGGTCTTTAAAGTACGGCGTATTCTGTTTAGATTGATGTTAAGTCCTCAGTTTTTCTAACATTTGATCATCTTTGTGAATTCTTTATGGCAGGTTCGGAGGTTAACTGGGATGGGAAAAAATATTGTTCAAATATGGTGTGTAGATTGGGAATCGGAGATGTGTTTTGCACATCGGATTGCAACCCTCGCGGTTGGACTCATGGTCAATGCATAGACATTGCTCATGAATCCGATGGGAAAGGCCACTGTTGTTGTTGGACTACTTGAACTCGAATACAAATCCGAACCATTTGGTTTTGCTGACCAAAGCCGTTGAGTTCAATGTATCTGCTGACTCCCATGCTCGAGATATGTTTAACAACACCATTCCTAGCTCTTGTCCACACTGTTTCAACAAGGTGAGTTCACATAGTCATATGCACTTAATCTGATCATAACATGTAGCAAAGATACAAATTTGAACTGAAAAGTCAAACCCATTGCAAGTATACGAGAACTAAAATAATAAAATCAGCACATTATTACTAGGTGTTTTTCATTGCTTACTAAAACGACTTATCTGCTTACTACTCTTTGAAATAAGCTGAAGAAGTGTGTTTTAAAACTGATCATGTTTTGTATAATCTTAAGCAAGAACACATAACCAGCTGTAACAAAATACAATGTAGAACAGTGTTTGGATTTGATTCTACTACAGATATGCAGTTATCTGAGTGATTGGCAATGAGACTTATCCACGGATTTAAAAGGTGTAATAATCATAGTCATATCAGCAGTTTGTTTCCATCCAAACACAGCTGCTTATCAGATGCCTCAAAACGTATTTTAAGTAGAACTCGAACCTACAATTATTTGATCAAGCTTCTCACACAATGTTAGGTATCATAAAGAAATAGTACAAAGGTCGGTTTTCCTTCTTCTCAGGCGGCCTCCTTACCCCAGCTACACTCTCACTCAACTCCAAGCTACGCACATCTTTTTATCAAAACAAACGAAAAGTTTAACTTCCTGATCAAGTATCTAAAAGACACTTTTAGCAATGTTAACTGACAAAAATACTTTCATTTTGTTCCTTAATGGTAAATAAGAGTGATTAAAATGAGTGGCAAATGATCTCTGGATACATGTTCTGGATAGCAAAATTGCTCTTTTAACTAGCAGTATGACGAAAGTTATTTAAACATTGGATGTCTTGAAGTTTTCGACTGGTATTATCTTACTTGTTATTCATGTTGCGTGAACAAGTATGTATTTTGTCTAGCGATAAACATGCATTAGAAGTTGCCTCGAGAATTAAATTAAAGTGACAGTGTGTTCAAGTCCCATTAGAGTTAAATCCTATTGAAGTCGAGGTGACTGCGTATTTTCCATTAAAGAAACTATATTCGTCGCTACAACTTTCAATTAGTTTGCCGACGACACGTTCACGTCGTTACTTAATATATTTTAAACCATTTGTTGAGCAACACGTCAATCATATGTTACAAACTTAAATGTCTTGTGATATGAAATAGATCGTTAAATCAAGAATACAGAAAGTATTTGGAGAACATTGGATGTTAGATTTACCTATACTATGGTTAAGTAACACACGTGCACATAAAAAAGAAAGCAATTTTCACAAACGTTGCAAAAAACACAAGAAGCATAAACTAGAGGTTTTTATACGTATCCCACATCGTTTGATCAAGTAAAATGGCTAATAGATGGATCCTTATAAAACAAGAAGCCAAACACCAAATGGAGTAGACAATGCTCTTGGCTTTATAGTATGATCTTTCATACATTTGCCTTGTTAATGCGAGTTTTAATACTTTGAGACTGTCACTCTTTCATTATTACAACAAATATTCATTTGATAAAATTTGTTGTTATTACAACTGATATTCGTTTGATGAAAATTTGTGTTAATTGGGAGCGAAAGATAAGAAGCTATTAAAATTTTTCTCTAAATTAAATTTAAAATTAAATTATGTAAATTTTAAAGGACATAAATAATACAACCTGATAGTAACTTAGTGGGTCAAAATGGCGATACTGGTAATTGTTGTTGCTTTACTTCTTGAAAATCAAACGAGATCCTATTTGTGTTCTCTTATACACGAGTTTTGGATGTAAAGTATAGTGTTTCTTTTGCCGATTTATAAGAATAATGGTTTATTTATGAGACAAGTTCAATGATTTAAAGTGTTATGTTATGGTTTTGTGATATTATAGCATAAGGTCGTAGTTTATGTGTGTTTTTACTTCGTTTGTCATGTTTGCACTCTAGATGTTCTCATGTTCATGTAATTGTGGAATGTCAAATTCGCTGACCCTAAACTATTCATGTTTAGTAAAACTAAAATGCCTCTATACAAGGATTCCACACACAATATATTCGTAAGCAATTTGGCATTTTGGTTAGAATTATGTCATTAGGAAAACAAATGGATGACTTCATTAATCATAAATGAGGCGAAGTTTTCTACCGGTATCATATTACATGTTATTCAAGTTGCGTCGCATGAACAAGTATATATTTGGTATACGATAACAAACATGCGTTAAAGTTGCCCTCAAAATCGAAATGATTGTGTGTTCAAGTCCCATTGGAGTCAAAGTCAACTATTAAAAAATATGTCCACGTTGCTACTTGCTACAACTTTCAATTAGCATTGTTGCTTCATATAAGTTTCACCATCTGTTGAGCAACACATCAATCATGGGTATGTTTGGCAAAATGGGTTGGGACTGGGTCTGAGGCTGGGGCGGGACTAGAGCTGGAGCTGAGTTTTATATTATAAGCCGAAACTAGAATTTTTATTTTATAAACTTGTTTGGCAAATTAGTTTAAGTTGAGGCTTATTATTGTAAATTACTAAAAAAAGACATATAATTAAATTAACATATGTATATATTAGATATTTTTGTGGGTAATTAGGTAATTTAACATACTATAAGCCCCGGTCTAAAAATTTTAACCCATTTTTTGGGCTGGGGCTCATAACTTCAAAAGCCCGAGGCTAATAATATAAGTCTTTTGCCAAATAAGGCTTATTTTTGAAATTTAAGCCCTTGACAAGCCCCTCCCAAACACACCCCATGGGTTACAAAATTAAATGTCCTATGATACGAAATAATCGTTAAACACTTGAACTTAAACGTGTTCAATAGAAAATTTATTATTTCACAACGAACAAGACAAAAAAGCATAAACTAATGCAAGTACTTGGCATCCCACATTGCTTAATAATTTGTTAGTTTCTTTCCTAGTTGGCAAGAGTTTATCATTTAATTAAAATTTCTTGTTGATTATGAAAGAAAGAGAAAAGGTTATCAAAACTTGTTTCTTAAAATTAATATAATTGCTAGGATTGAGTTAAAATCTAGGGTTAATTCCATATATACCCAATTTAAACCATAAAATGTCATATTTGTCCAACTAAAAATTATAATGACATATATACCCAATTTATACATCAAATTTGTCAAATATACCCATTCTATTTATTTATTTACTTAATACTTAATTTACATCATTAAATACCCATTATACCCTTAATACAATCTTCCTCTTGAAACTAATTGACAAAATATGCTTTCTGCTACTAGAAATTAATATTTATCAAACAATTTCGACCTTCGACCATTCAAACGCTCATATGCAATTTCATTTTCAACAAAACGCTATTGTATATGTTTTCCAACTAATATGAAAAATAGCAAGTGCGTGTAAAAGATCATGATATCACGATATATAAAAGTTTGTATTTATGATAACTCACACTCAATTTTTATCACAAGACCCGGAACTGCAAGCTCTAATGATAAAGTGGAAGTGTAATTTAGTGAATCCGTCAATCCACACACTCATGGAAAAGCACAATAAAAAATTTCACAATAATGAAAAAAATAATGCACACCTACCAAAATCGGTCACTGAACTCACGACGGTTTTGATTGATCCCAAATTCTGTATGTCAAAATACTCTACAACATACATCCTTTAATCATCCAAATACAAAATTGTCAGAAGTAAATATCACACAAGTGCTCTTGTAACAAAACCATAACATTAATATACACATGTTATCATCAAAACATATAATGTAAATGCGTAGTGTAACCAACAAATTCTGGGGGAAATAAATTAGATGATCTAAAATATAAGAAAACAAATAACTGACAAAATAACACCTTACAAAGAAAAAGGCATGAGTTTTGAGGCTTATTTAAAAGGGTATAATTGGTATTTTTTAATGTAAATTGAGTTTTACTTGATTAAATAATAAATTGGGTAAATATGACAAATTTGGTGTTTAAATTGGATATATATGAAATTATATATTTTGATTGGGTAAATGTGGCATTTAAAGGTTTAAGTTGTGTATATATGGAATTAACCCTAAAATCTAAATCATATACGAAATATAATACGATGTGGTAGTAGTGGCAGACCTTTTAAGGGGCAGGCCCTCCCAAACTTTTGGGCCATTAATGCATATTAGTATATTGTTAATGGATAATTTTAGTTTTTTAACAACGGTTATATTGAAAACACCTCACTTTCTTTGTTGACTTGAGTTTATTGAGTTAAAATCTAAATCATGTACGAAATATAATACAATGTGGTAGTAGTGGCAGACCTTTTAAGGGGCAGACCCTCCCAAACTTTTGGGCCATTAATGCATATAGTGTTCATGGATAATTTTAGTTTTTTAACAACGGTTATATTGAAAACACCTCACTTTCTTTGTTGACTTGAGTTTATTGAGTAACTTGATAATGTGTTTGATTTCAAATTATAGTGTCTATAATGTTTGACACTTTATTTTTTTCACATACAATATATAGCAATTTTACTACCGGTGAATAAAAACATTAAAGTTTATTTCTCCAAGTATATCGGCCCTCCTAAAAATTCTTCAGCTTCACCACTCATAAGTAACCCCATAGAATATTATTCAACTTTCAAGACTAACATAACGTTTCTTATATCAAACAACTCGAGTCGTGATTTTATCGAACTCGAGCCTGAACCCGAGCTTGAGCCCAATAAACTAGCCCGAAACACATAACAAGTCGAGCTCGAGCTTTCAAAGCCTGCATGTTATTTTTGTTATGCATATGTATGCAAAAAACCTAAATGATAATGTAAATATTGGTATAATAATTAAAGGGCTAATTATGAGAATGCATCTTTTGCTCAAGGTGTCATCACTTTTTAGGAAAAAAGTTTGGGTATTTCCAAAATAAACCTTGAGACTTCGACTTTTTACTTTTCATATAAGCTTGACAAGTGTCCTTCGAAGTTTGTGTACCCAATCATAATTTTAACTAAATTGTCTATTATACCCTTGTCTTTTAGACAATGACCGAATCTCAGCGACTTTTTAAGAATCTTATGAATTTTGTCTTTTAGTAAAAAAAGTCAAAGTTACTAACATATTTTTTTATACTTTTCGCTCATTCCCAATGCTGAGCGACTTAAGCGAAATAATATTAGCGACTTTTTTTACTTTATAATTTTGTACGTTTTAGTACATTTTTTACACTTTTCAAAATTATAATTTTAACTAAATTGTCTATTATACCCTTGTTCTCTTCCATTTCTACCAATTATTTTTCCCATTCATTCCCTATACATTTCCACCAATTATCACTCAAATAATAGTGTAAGTTTTTGTTTATGGTATTGTTGATATGGGAGTTGCGCTTTCCGTCCCTTTTGGCCTTGTATTTGCAAGTTATGCTTGTACCAATAAGCTCATGAGAACGTTACTACCCATCCCATCACACCCCTTATGCTAGAATATTATGGTGATGATTATGATCAAGAAAAAGAGGATGGGGTTGAGTGTAGGTTTGAGTTAGATGATGGTGCTGGTGATTATAGGCTATTAGATGTAAACGAAAAAAGTTATTTCACTAATGAATATGAAGATTATGAAATTGGAGAAAATGTGATTCCAGAGGAGGAAGAAGAACAGATGGTGAGGGTATGTTCAAGAAGTGGAAGCTTCAGTGGCAAATGTAGACGAAAAAGGTTATTATACCGACGAAGAGGAAAATGTGTTGGACGATGAACATACGGAGGATTTAAACCAAGGGGTTGATATGGTGTTTGAATTGGACGATAATATGCGACAAGGGGAAGCTTTAGTTGTGGATGTCGATGAAAAAAGTTATAACAGTAGTGAATATCAAGGTAAAAGTTATAAAAGTTTATGTATAGGGGAACTGAAGGCTCTTTATGTGTTCACCGGGGTCGAGCCACCAGCATCATACAAAGGTGATTCGGATCTGGATGAAGTAAATGCCAAGCTCAAGTTCCTCATGTCGATCGTTGGGGTGAAATAAAGGGTTTAATAAATCAGCCCAAGAATAATTCGACAATAATTGCTGCTCTGCATAGTCATTATTCATGTTGCTTTTGTTTAGAAGTTTGCTTAAACTTGATGACCAGTTTGTTCTAGAGACTGTTTTTTGAATTTTTCAAAGTTGTTTGAACTTTTGTATGCATAAACCATTTTAAAATCGCTTTATACTAATAATTAGATTATTATTGGAAAAACATGAACAAAATTTTGGATGAAAGTATTTCAAAACCGAATCATACCAAAAAATGTACCCATTTTGACGGTCCGTAATATGGATATACGAGGTAACGAGAAAAACAAAGGATATCTCATGAATGATATCTTTGCCATCCGATATCGTGTCATACATGTCAAATGCTCTAAAAGTACAACCCCAAGTAACCAGCTTCATCTCCTGCAGTGTTCCCTTGCCCATATATAGGTTTCGAAGAGCAAATAACATGTCCATCCTGAATAAAAATGATAGTTTTTCTATAAGAATGCTTAAAGATACTTTACGCACAACTACAGTTTAGAAGAATCAAACATGGAAACCACTGCTAGTTTTAATTCTTTTCCATCGCTAGGCTTCGAAACCATCGCTAGTGGTATCGGGTACCACTGCTAGGCTTCTCGAAACCACTGCTAGTGGTATCGGGTACCACTGCTAGCTTGTCGTTTCCATTGCTAGTGGTATCGGGTACCATTGATAATGACCAAAAGTTCTCGCATGATTTGTTGCCCTTGGTCTAATGTAACAGCCGAGAAAAGCATCCTTATTTTGTGACTATGCATTTGGCTGTTGGTCACATGAATTCATCTGGAAAATGTAATCATATCTAGCTCTTAGTCCATACAAAATGTCTGGTTCACATGATTTTGTTCTGGATGGTAACATGCATTCTCAGGTTATGTCTTAATGTATCATGTTTTAAGAATTAAAGTGCATTTTTGTGATTTAAGGGGTGTTTGGGAAATGAAACATGTTGAAGTTTGAGTTGAAATCTCAAGTTAAATTTGATTTGTACAAGCTCAGATTCCTGTTCTAAAACCATTTCATTCAAAGTTTCAAGTTACTCAATGTTAATTGATGATTGCAAGTTCAATATCTAGTCTGTCCAACTGCTTTTTCCTGTCCAAATCAGTCCCAATCATCAACCTTACCATTGATTACATCAGGTTCATACTTAGCTGTCCAATAGGGGTGGTTTTTCTTTGGTTTGAAACTTTTGCAAGTATTATGTTTCAGATTTTTAACTGTAAAAATGGTTCTGTTTTCGCATCGAATTGAAAGATGTCATTTGCATAAATGGTAAATGGTTCTTGTGGTAATTACAAATTATGAATGCTTTCTTGAGATAGTTAACAGTTATTGCATAAATAGCAAATGGTTCTGTCACATGAGAGAGTAAGAATGGTTGTTTATAACAAATTTGATAGTCGTTGTACAAAATGATATATGTATTTGTGCATAATAATGTGTTTCCAAAACCAAATACCCCAAAAATTGCTTCTACTAACAAGAATTACATTACTCATAGTGACGATACCAAAAATAATCAAGAAACTGGTAAAAGAAAACTTTGAGGGAAACATCCTTGAATGCAAACCGCAAGATCCGGCCCCGGCTAACCCATATTTTATCTCTCTATACCTCAACACCTTCAATCCTTTTAGAAATCGGCAATCATTATTATATCGTAGAAGTTCTAAGTTTGGTAATCATATATACACAATTATTATGACAACTTTTCACAAAGAATCAAAAGCAAATCACTAAATATAAATAATGCCTTTAACTTTAGAATAGCTTGATTCAAAAAGCAACAAGCAATATTCGCTAGCGATATAAACACGTCCTAAAACTACTTACATGCTTATTACAAAAGAATATAAAAAGTTTTACTTACATGCTTGCACTTGAGTGAAATTTTACTGCATGTTTCAAAGATTTCATGGGCAATTGGGCAATAAGTAAAATTTCGGCAAAACGTATAGTTACCTAAAAGGTCATTCTGACGTATATGGATCAACAAACTGTGAGCCTACAGAGACGACCCACAACAATGCGGGGCTATAAAATCTCGTGAGAGGAAGACATATAATCTATGAAAATTGTGACTAACCCGGACACTAAGCATGTGGCACCATTGTCCCAAAAAATGCAAGCGAACATTTTTATCTTCTGAAGTTGGAATGTCCGAGAAAGGAGAACTATGTGGGCGATCTAATATAGCTGCAATAAAAAAAAATAAAAATAATAAAAATAAATAAAAAATAAATAAAAAATAAAAAAAAGTATGAACTAATCATCTTACTTAATGAACAAAGATAATCTATGATTTTTGAAACATAGCATGCATAGTCTATGGTTATGGGATGCTTGGGATTACTGAATGTAATAACTTATTAACTACAAATTTATGACCAACCTTAACCGATAAATCCCATAACCATGGCTTAACCACTGTCTATACCGCCTCTACAATGACTTCCTTTAGCCCGTATCTCGACACCATAACCATCATTACGCTATATTGCTCTCTATCTATACCGTGTATAAGCCCTATCGATAGTGCGACCTCAAGTAGCAAGCTTTTAAGACAAAAAAAATGGGTAATTAGGTATTTACTTTATGTTTTGATCAGTTGTGTAACTCGGTCCAAACTGATTTCGAATCCAAATGTTTGGCCCCTAAAATAATCAAATGCTCAATATGCATTGGTTATTGCCATACTGACCAGTTTCAAAACGAACCGAATACGCCTCTTAAAAATTAAGCATTCAAGAATGGTGAAAAATAAGAGGGTGAAAGTAAATACCTTAAGTTCGTTCATCAGCCTCTCCTTCCATAACTGTTATGAATTTGATCTTAAGAAATTCAAATTCTGTAAATCAAAAACAATGAAAAGTTGTACCCCAAAAAAAATACACATTGACAATTGAATAAGAAAAGGATACATGGAGCAGCATTAGGTGGAATAGACCCTTTTGAGTACCTAGAGAATAAATTTAAAAATAATTACCATGGCAGTGAAGTAAACATAAAAGGAAAATTGAAGTCTGGAATATACCAGTGGCATAATTTAAAACAACGTTAGAAATAATAATAGTTCAATTTCAAGTTTCTTTCTTTGAACTTTTCTTCTAGTCGAACCGGCAGAGGTAGACGATAGCCAAAGTGACCCGCTCATAAGCAACGATTTCAAAAGATCTTTAAATGAAGGATTACGTACCTTGTAGTTCAAATACACGGCTATTTGTAGATCTTCTTGCTAGCAACCTGTCCACTCAAGGATCTGTTTTGTCCAATACATTCTCGTTTCATAGAAGGTATATCATCAATAACACAAAGGAAGATCATAAATAATAATCTTCATTATAAATATTATTCATTTCTAAAAAGATGCACATAACCAAATTACAGCAGGGCAAAAAAAAAGTAGTTGCTAATTAGTAAACCAATGACATTGCTAATACTACAAACAGGAACTACAATACCTCAGAGTATATAAGTTTTGACTCTGACACCTGTTAATTAAAACATGGCAACAAGGCAGAGGCTATTTTTATTCTTAAAGTTGTTGTATAGTACCAATCTACAAATTTGAACAGATTAAATGAAATACGCAAAGAAATTTGGGTGCAATCAAGATTAACGCATTTTAAAGTGGTCATTTCTTCAGAAAAATATAAGTCATTAAGCACTTCAAATATGCTTAGCCAAACACCGCTTAAGTACTATAAGTTTCCGAGCCACGAAAATAAAAGACACTAAAAGGAGCATTTACCTCCAAATCGCTTTGCATGAGATTGATGATCTGCTTTATTTTAGCTTCCTGTTTCGCTGCATTAACTCGTTGAAAATCATAGTAATCCCGAGGATCCTGCATAGATTAGACTATAAGATACACCGAGACAAAGGGGAATGTAAATGTAGTTGCATACATTTTCCGGATGCCATCATAGTCACACGCACACAACAAGTCATGGAGAATATTGGTTGGTATATATTAATCCTAACAACCAAGAATGTCTGCAAAATATTGAGCAGTACCAAGAGGTTAATTTACTTTTCTTACATTGAATTTTAACAAATCATATCATCCTCTATATATGCTAACCATAGAAATGAAGAAGTTGCTGTGAGTGCATAGATGGAATTCAAAACACACAGATTCTCGAGCCATACTGTGGCAATACGGATTCATTATCAAACGCCCAATCAAATACAGTTAAATGGGCAGTAGCCAAAGTTTGCACTTAATTGTCAGGTAAGTTATATTGATCACTATTTACTAAGAGCCATTGTCAACAGATTTCACAAATATAAATAAGAGTGGAAGTTTGATATCTAGTTATTCAAGTGCCATTAGTTACTAAGAGCCACATTGATAATTGAGAAATGTGCTGACATTGGCTTTTCCAAGTCCACTTTCATTCCATGTTTAAGGGAATTATACTATCCCGGCCATCGAGGTCTCTGTCTCACTTCTATGTACGCTAAGTAAATGTTACTTGTTATTGAAGGCATTACTTTTAATTGAGAGAATCGGGCATTACTTTTAATTGAGAGAATTCATGATTCCTGACCAGCCTTTCCGACCCGACCGAACAACATGAAACATCACCAAGCTCGCAAAGACTTAAGGTTTCTTGGTTCAAGCAAGAACCTTTAAAACCGGATCCAAACCCATTTCCAAAGCCTCATTACTAGCGTGGGAACCACTATCACAATGGGAACCACTCTAGTAACCATATTATTTCCATCAACATGAATGCTAGTCTCTAATACGTAACATCCAAAGAAAACAACTTGAGATAAAACATAACATTCTCGTTTCTTTCTCGTAGACTCCATAATATATGCAAAATAAAAACTGTTGCTATTACATGAAATTCAAAACATATGTGATCTCAGTTTGAATCTATATATTATTATATCAATCAAATACCGACAAAACATATCAAGAATCCTACAAAAACTTTTGTCAGCATTTTTGCACTTTGGGTGTGAAAGAATATTTTTCTAGATACATGACTTGTGTGGGCAAATATGGATTACAACCACTAAAATAGCTATCATTTTCAAATGTATAACTGAAAGCCAAAACTTTTAAATAACTCGAAACGATTAAACTACTAAAGAAGACTTACTTTACATATATTTCGTAAAAGATCAAGGTTAGTGGCATAAAGATGGACTAATGACAGCACTGACCAAACCACCGCTAGTATATTTAGGTAACCACGCTACTTTATTTTATTCCATCGCTAGTGTTACTAAACCATCGCTAGTATATTTAGGTAACCATCGCTACTTTATTTTATTCCACCTGCTAGTGTTACTAAACCATCGCTAGTATATTTAGGCAACTAACGCTACTTTATTTTATTCCACTGCTAGTATTACCAAACCACTGCTTGTATATTTAGGTAACCACTGCTAACCATCTGCTAGTTTCTTGTCGCTTGTACCATGCTAGCTTGTTTTGATTCTAATCAATATGGGACTCGCACTATTGCATACTAAGTCCACACAACAATTGGTGATAATCGGGTTCATTTACACAACAATCGGTGTAAATGAAACACTAATTATTATATGTTTATTAAAATTAGAGAAATAATACCTTCGCGACTCGGTGAATTGACCGGAGATGGTGAGATAACCGAGAGATGAAGGTGTTGATACCGACGAATGCTGATGGTGGCCGGAGGTGAAGGTGTTGATAGCCGGAGTTGATGGCATTGAGAGAGAGAGATAAAACTTCTGGTTTTTTTAATTGAAATGAGAAATAATGTGAGGAGTTATTGTTTTGTTCAATTTTTATTTACTTTTTTATTCTTCACCAAAGTTTCATCATTAAATGGAATTTCTCTTGTAGTGTGAATCGGTAGCAGCACAATAACAGCTTTTTAGAGTTTTAGTTTCATAGTTTTTAGTTTAAAAAGTGAATTGGTAGTAGTAGTAGGCTAATTTTGGTTTTGTTAAAGGAAAGAAGATGCTCAACATGTAAAATAGTTATGGTACAATAGTCATTTTAATTTAAAAGTATTTAAAAGTTATGTAAAAATATAAAAGTACAAAAAGTACAAAGTTGTACAATAAAGCAGTAATTCGCTTAAGTCGCCAAAGACGTAGAAAGACAAAAGGAATAAAATAATACTTTCCAAAGTTTGACTTTTCCTCGAAAATATAAAAAATAAAGTCGCCGAATCTTAAAAATCGCTGGATATAAGTCGATTATAAATCATAGGTACGAAAAGGTAATTTCAATGATTGTTCCGAAAAGTGTCGTGACACTTTACTCTTTAGATTGAAGAAAAAGTCGCAAGTCTCAAAGTTTATTTTGGAAATACCCAAACTTTTTTCCTAAAAAGTGATGACACCTTGAGCAAAACATGCATTCTTAGAATTACCCCATAATTAAATATGCATCGTAGAACTTTTTAGACACTAGTAACTTATGAATGTTTTGTATAAGTTCTTTGCTCTTGAGTTCATTGCGCATTTTCTTGACATTATTGATGAGTTTGGCAAAAAAAATACTTTTGTTTTGTTCTTTAATGGTAAAGAAGAGTTGATAAAAATGAGTGGCAAGTGATATATGGATATGTGTTCTTGATAGCAAATTTGCTCTTTTGACTAGCAGTATGACGAAAGTTATTTAAACATCAGAAGACTCAAAGTTTTGATTGGTATTATATTACATGTTATTCATGTTGCGTGAACAAAGCATGTATTTGTCTAGCGATATCAAGCATGCGTTAAAAGTTTCCTCGAGAATTAAATTTTTAATTATAGTGTGTTCAAGTCCCATTAGAGTTAAATCCTATTGAAGTCGAGGTGATTGCGTATTTTCCATTAAAGAAACTATATTCGTCGCTACAACTTTCAGTTATTTTGGCGACGCACGTTCACGCCATTACTTAATATACTTTACACCATTTACGGAGTAACGCATCAATCACGTGTTACAAACTTAAGTTTCATATGATATGAAATAAATCGTTAAATCAATAATACAAAAAGGGTTTGAAAACACATTGGACGTTAGATTTACCTATACTATGGTTAGTAACACACATGCACATTAACCAAGTGGGTTTAGCTCAGTTGGCCACCAAAGTCTCCTTAGGAGCTTAATTGGCAGGAGGTGTTACCACATGCGATAAGGTTCGAGTCTTTTCATGGTGGGTTTTTCTCCTGGGTGGGATATGTGTGGGTTATACCCTATAGATGCGTCAATTTGAGGCTGGCAGGGAGCACCTTCTGAATAAGTACTGTAGAACCAAATCATTAACTATAGTATTGTACTAACTCGCCGTAAAAAAAATGCACATTAAAAACCATAACAATTTTCACAAACGTTGCAAAAAAGACAAGAGGCATAAAGTAGAGGTTTTTATACATATCCCACATCGTTAGATTGAACCAAATGGCAAATAGATGGATCCTTATAAAATGAGAAGCCAAAACTCCAGCTTTTTAGTATGACCCTTCATACTTTTGTCTTACTAATCCTAGTTTTAATACTTTTTTACTTTTATCTTCATGAAATGGCAAATATCATTTGATAAAAATTTGTCGGTGAAGAAAAGATGAAAAGATATTAAAAGTGGTCTCTAAATTAAATTAAAATTTTTCTGTTTTGATTTGAAATCTAAATAATACTCTTTCTGTTACAAAATTATTATTATGAGAGAAAAATTATAAAGTTTAATAAAAATTGGATCATTATAAATCTCAATTACTCAAAGAGAATATTTTACTAATATATTCTTTAGTTTTTACTTGAAAAGAAAAGTGAACAATTATTTTAAGACTTCTCAAAAATGAAATGTGAACTATAATTTTAAGATACAAGAAATATAAAATTTAGATGACAAGTAATACGTTGTGACAGTAACTTGATGGGATATTTTTTAATTCAAACCTAACTAAAACTTAACTCATTAATTATCTAAAATACACTATTAGCAATGTTTAATGGTGGCTACACTTTTATTTCGTTCTTTAGTGATAAATAATAGTGGCTAAAAAGATGAGTAACAAATGAAGTTTTGATTATGATTTTTATAGCAAAATTCCTCATTTAACATGAAACTAGCATTGAATATTTATGATGAGACTTTATTGCACGGCTGTATTTAATCTTTTTCATGCTTCGAGTGTAGAAACTAATTAAACTATGAACCAATATCGTGAAGCAAAACTAACTAAAGCTACTTATTTGTCGGTATAATCAAATTGTTTGAGATCATACTTCTTTCTTATATTTTCACATAAACTAATGAGTATTTGTAATTTTTCACGTGTTATCAGTAAACAAAATAGTGTAGACATGAACCTATTAGTAAAATAAAGGTTTCGAACCAAACGGGGTGATGGGATAAAGTATTGTAAACTATGTCGCGTGCAAAACGGGAGCTTGTGATCAAAATTACACCCATGTGGTTTGTATTTGCCGGGTCAAAAAAGGCGACACTGGTAAGTGTTGTTACCTTACTCCTGGGTGTGAAAACCGGATTCTTTTTCGGTTTTAGTCCACGAGTTTTGGATAGTTTTTCGGTAAATTATATAAACAATGGTTTTTTTATTAGACAAGTTTAATGACTTGAAGTGTTGATGATCAAGCTTCTATTCTATCATAGCATGGATAGTTCTAGTTTGTCTGCATATCTAATTCATTTGTCATGTGTCGATTTTAGTCTTCATGTGGTTATGGAAGTTTATGTCAAATTCGAACAAAGTTTAACTTTTTTTGTGAAAATGTAATGTTTTGCAAGTATTAGAATACTTCTATCCAAGAATTTAGCAAATATGTCGTTATAACATAACTGATCAAGCACCTTGGTTAGAAATGATGGTACATGATACAAAAACCAAATGGGTGACTTCATTGAACGTAAACGAGGTGAAGTTTTCTACTGGTATTATGTTAGATGTTATTTGTTAATACAAAAGTTGGGCGTTCCTTGTTCGGGGCTCCGGTTCTCGTACCAATTAATGATTGTTGCTTGAGACCTGCGCACTAAGAGACAGAAAACACCGTTAGGCTTACCGTGAGATTGTCTCCCACGATTATCCTCCGGCGTGAGAGTAAGTAATCGATTTAGGGTTAAAGGTGAGTTAGGGTTTTGTGATCGTACCTTTAACGAGGGATGTGATTCCCTTTATATACGCACGGAATCCTTGTTGGTTCCGTGTTCCTCAACCTTCGGCGTATCCCGCCTAAGTCGGTTGGGGAATGATTATCTCCTTGATTAAGAGATATCCGATATCTATTCCGTAAATAGATTCGTATTTGGGCCTTCGTGGGCCTAAACGCTTATCAGCGTAGCCCAGCTCGTGCTGGGCTTATCAGTATTGGGTTTTGGGCGGGTCCGTGACCCGGATATAGACTATACGTCATCATGTCCCCCCAGTCAAGTATGCGCAGTGAATAACTACGGATGCTAGACTAATAACCTCAGTCAAGGAAACAACGTCGAAGCGTAGCCAAGAAACCATAAAAATATATCCTCCCGTACATTGTATCTAGACAAGGGATTAAAAAATTGGTGCCTCGTAAATCGGGGGAAAGTAACTGCAGTAACGTCCCATCAAGCAATCTCAGCCACATAGTTAATATTAGTGGGGTCCACGTGTCACTGATCGTGTGGATGAGAAAAATTATATAATCCATCGCTTCATTTCCACTTTGCTTCTCACAGTAAAAACGTTCATCCGCCATTGCTAACAAAACTTCAAACTACAACCCAGGAAAACACTGTATTCAAAAGGTAACCGCGCGTGCGCTTTGTAAAAACAATACCATGGTCAAACAGTTGTCTGATTTCACCTCCGACCTCACCGAAAGCGATCTTCTAGAATTCACTTCAGATTACTTTATACCTCTTGACGTGCATCCGGTTGTTCCGGGTGCGCGGGCATCTATTGCGGATTTCCCCAAAGGGAAAATAGGGGTATACACACGGTTTTTTGAATTTTCAAATCAACGTGTGCCCCTATCCCAATTTTTGTGCGATGTTTTAAATTATTACGAGCTACACCTATCCCAGCTGCACTGCATCGGTACGGCTAAAATTACCAATTTTGAGGTGAACTGCCGTTTGCTGGCGGTTAACCCAACCATCCACCTATTTCGTGCCTTTTATCACACGACATGGTCACATGGGTGGGTATCCTTTGCTAAGCGCGCCGGTAGATTTCAGTGTTATACTGAGAAGCTAGATGCGCTTAGAAATTGGAGGGAGTCATTTTTCTGGGTAGACGACACATGCTTCCCGTGGCACTATGACTTTTATACCCGGGGAATGTTGCCGAGGGATGAGTGCCCCGCCGATCATATGTTGCCGAGGATGCGAATTGATAAACGCGAACCGCATCCCCATTAGTTCCTATCCTGAGGAATTTTTGGTGCATATGGGCATCACCGTAATTATTTTGGTATGCCGGATGAGATGCCAATCTTCTTAGGCGCCAATGGCCAGGGTGGGTACTCGTTCCTCGCACCCCCTTTTATAACTAATGTAAGAGCTTTCTGTCGTTTTCGCGCATTATATAACCTGTGTGATTTGTTGTATGTTATTGCGCAGAGATGGATCTTTTCACCGTTGTGCACTTAGCGAAGCCTGTCGAGGTGAAGGTAGGGGTACGTCCCCTGAAAGAAGGAGAGGAAGCTATACTAGCGGCCACTGCAGGTCATACCCTGGAGATGAACATAGGGGGAACAGGTACTAGCTCCTCTGTCGCAGTAGAAGCGACGCCGCTGCAAAGCGTGCCAAGCCCCAGGGGTGCCTCTCCCGTAGCGCAGCCACCACCGGTAGCCGTGGCGCAGCCTGTGGAAGAAGAAGAAGAAGAAGAACCAGAATCTAGGTTAAAGCGCAAAAGATCCCACGGAGAGGATGGCGCGAGCTCCTCGAGGAAAAAACGCCCTGTGATCCTCACTGTGGAATCATCCACCAGTGATGTTGCATCATCTCACCCCGTCTACTGATGTTGCTGGCCCACAGTAAGTAATATCGTGAATGCTTTTTTTTTTTTTTTTTTGCACCAACTGTATATGGGAAACTGATAATGCTCTGTCCGTGTATGCAGGTTTGAGCAGGATGCGGAGTCTCCCCCCAAGGATAGTCCTGTGCAGTCTGAGCCATTCAGCCAAAAAGATGAAGACTTGCCTGCTGGGGTTGCATCAGTGGGTCAATTGGTTGAAGAGTTGGTACAGGTGTCTGCGCACCAAGCTGCAATAGTTGAGAAGCTAAAGGTTCAGATGCTGGTGAAAGCACCCAAGATGCTCAAAAAGATGAGAAAATTGCTTTTGGAGGCGCTAGCTTGGCTAGTGCCAGTCTGAGGTAGAGAGTTTGAGCGGGTATGCGCAGAAGCGGCCGAGGAGAAAATGGCGCTGATGGTCCAAATAAGCCAAGAGCGTACAGAGTCATCAGAGTACAAGGCTTCGTGCCTCTGGGCACTAAAATATTTGGAGAAGAGTAAGGACACATTGACCGCGCAGTTGGAGGATTTTGGTGCCACTGTGAGCAGTGCTCTGGAGACACAAGAGATGAAGCCGCGTAGCTTAGTTTGGAGTATGATGAGGAATTATATCCCCATCTAATGTCTCATCTCTGAGCTCGTGGCTTATCACCCATGTTCTCGCTCTTGCTGCGCGAAAGTACTCTTGAGTCCAAGGAGGTAGTGGAAAATTTTGGTGGGGTAGTCTAATGTGCTTTGGCGAGAGGAAAATCAGAGGCTATAGAGGCGCTGCAAGAGGCTAACTTGCTGAAGGTACCTGCTGAAAAGGTTCCTGGGTATGATGCGCAGTCCTATGATAACCTGGTTGCTGCTATGAATAGGATGAAGACAGTGGAGCTGCCCATGATTTCTCAGTTAGAGCGTGATCAGGATCTCCCAATAAGGGTCATTATGGAAGGTTTGACCTTAGCTCGGCATCTTGGTGGAGAGGCCGTTGCGCAGCCAGACCATTTTCTTAAGCCTGATGTATCTCAACTTCATGTGCCTGTATTTGCGCGCCCCAAGGATATCTTGAATCCTTTTATACTGAGAAGGAAGTACCCTTGAAGCAAGTTTTAGAAGCGCCGCTGCGAGACTTGCCAAGAAAGAAGGGATTAAGGGTAAGGCTTTCCTTTGTGGCGTGGGCGACACACCTCCCCGGTCCGATGGAATACCGCTTAGTGTTGCAATCGTGTCGCCCAGTGATTCCAACTCCTGAATAGGCTGAGTGATGCTAAAGATCCGTACCAACCGCTGGGTAGCTCATCTCTGGAGAGGTGTAATAGTTGGTAGGTTTGTACGTTGTAAAGTAACAATCCTTTTGTAATAACTCGTAGTTATTAATAAAATCTTCTTAGATGCGCTTATCAATATTTATTGCAGCTTGTGACGTGCGTACTTATCAGTCTATCTTTGCGTAAAAGATATTTTTGTGTGAGTATCCAAGCCGTATTAATGAAGCGCAAATAATGTGAGAAATTCATAGTCATGTATGAAGATCATAGGATACTTAAACATAGTTTCGAAGTAATAGTGTCATAATCGTGTATGATGTGATATGCAGCGTACTGTAAATATCATCTTAAAGAACCAAGCGTGTGGATTCCTTATGTTGTTAAACGCGCACCATATGCATAGTTGCGCATCCGTCGTGGGAGGCGCAAAAACTTATTCCAACGTCTTGAGAACAAGGTTTTTAACAAGGATACGTGATCCAATGTTGATGGGTTTGCAACCCTCTTACTCAACAAGTTGTTTAGTAGGTTCACTTATCCTTTTACCATCGTGGGTTTATGTAGTGCATGCACGCCATGTAGGCCAGAAATAAAAAATTGTTAAGACATACAGTATATGAAAATAACAAATGAAAATTTTTCGCGGAGTTAGCTAGAAACCGCGGCGTTTTATAGATACTTGCAAGTTTTTATGAGAAATAAATGAGACATTGTACTAAGGAGACAAAAGTAAATACATAGATAGTTATTGGGCACTTCAGTGAAGTGCCAGAGCGCTTATGCGCTGGGTCGTAGCCGTTCCTATAGGTAGCACCTCTTAAGGTTGCAGATGTTCCATGTGCGTGGCAGTTCACGACCATCCAAGCCTCGTAGCTTGTACGCGCCTGTTCCCAAGGCTTCAGTAACCTCATAGGGTCCTTCCCACTTTGGTCTAAGCTTACCTGTGTCTTCGGCGTGGCTCGCATCATTGGCGCGGTAAACGAAGTCACCTGGTCTGAATGAAACACGACTTTAGCCTCATAGTATCCTTTCATTCTTGACTTTGATTTCTCCTCCCGATGACTGCTGCTGCGCGCCGTTCTTCGAAAGCAGGTCTAAGTTGACACGTCTCTCGTCATCATTGGTTGCCACATTGATTTCCGTAGTGCGGATAGTTGGCATTCCGATTTCGGCTGGTATGACAGCTTCTGTCCTGTAGACTAGAGAGAAGGGAGTGTCTCCCGTGCTGGTTTTGATTGAGGTGCGGTGCACCCACAGAACATGCGAAAGTTCTTACACCCATCTTCCTTTGTGCTTGTCCAAACGTGCCTTAATTCCTTCACCCAGGTTTCGATTTGCACGTTCAACTAAGCTGTTGGTTTGTGGGTGTTTTACTGACGCAAAGTGTTGTGTGATGTTTAGCTTCTCGCACCAGTCCTTGAAAGGGTTGTCGCAGAATTGTTTCCCGTTGTCCGAGATGATCTCACCAGGTAGACCAAAGCGGCATACAATGTTTTCCCAGACGAAGCGCTTCACCTGGTTGCCAGTGATTGTTACTACTGCCTTTGCTTCGATCCACTTGGTGAAGTAGTCTATGGCGACTATGAGGAACTTTAAACCTCCTCGCCGCAACAGAAAAGGACCTCGCAATGTCAATACCCCACTTGTGGAATGGCCATGGCGCCGAATTGGTGTTAAATCCGCTTGTGGTTTGCGGGGAATGGGTCTGTGGACTTGGCAGTCGCTGCGACTTTCTTATCAAATCCCGCGATCGCGGTGCATGGTGGGCCAATAATAGCCTCGACCGTAAGCGCGCGCTACCACCGATCGTGGTCCTCAATGCATGCTGCATGAACCTTCGTGGATTTCGCGAGACATAGTTTTCTTGTAGGGGACCAACACAGCGGAGCCATGGTTGCAAGAAAGAGCGTCGATATAGGATGTTGTCCCGAAGTTCAAACCTTTGCGCTGTGCGCCGTATCCTTCGGGCTTCTTTCTGCTCTTGGGGTTATACTCCCTTGCTTATGAATTCTACTATTGGTGTCATCCACGTAGGTCCGTCTTCCTCTATTACCGTGGATACTTCCATTTCTAAGATGGATTTGCTTTTCAATGTTTCCACCAACACCTGTTTGGATAGGTGCGCAAAGCTTGTGGATGCGATTTTGCTTAGTGCATCCGCCTTGCGGTTTTCCCCTCTTGGAACCTTTTTGATGGTAAACCTGTCAAAGCTTTGAATTACTACCTTGGTTTTTTCAAGGTACTGAATCATGTTTTCCTCCTTGGCTACATACTCGGCTAACACGTGGTTGGCTACCACCGAGTCTACATTCGCTTCCAGTTGCGTGACACCCATTCGAGATGCGATGCGTAGTCCCGCTAGTAGGGCTTCATACTCTGCCTCACTATTTGTCGCTGTGAATTCGAAACGCAATGCGTAAGTAAATTCCATTCCTTCTGGGTTTGTGAGGATGAGGCTCGCCCTGACCCATCCACGCATGAGGATCCATCTCGGAACAAGATCCATGGATCCGTAGTTCCTCCATGCGTGGTGCAGGTGCATCATCAGTGTCTGGCTTTTCACTGATGAAATCAACCAGTATTTGCCCTTTTATTGCAGTACGTGGTCTGTAGGTGATGTTGTGCTCACCTAGCAACACACTCCATTTTGCAGCCGTCCTGATGCATCAGGCTTGGAGATGATTTTCTTGATCGGTTGGTCTATGATTACTGCTATTGGGTGCGCTTGGAAGTACCTACGTAGCCGTTTAGCAGCAAACACCAATGCCAGGACTAATTTTTCCATGGCGCTATAGTTTATCTCCGTCTTCTTGAGTGCTTTGCTTACAAAATAGACAGGGGTTTGTATTGAATCCCTATCTGTTAGTAACACTGCGCTAACTGCTCCTTCAGTTGTAGATAAATACATAATCAGCTCTTCCCTAGGTCTGGGTGCAACAAGTGTGGGTAGCGTTGCCAGGTGTTGTTTAAGTTGTATGAAGGCTTCTTCTGCCTCCGTAGTCCACCGAAAGTCTCTATTTTTTATACACTTCTTGAGTGTTTTGAAAAGGGGTAATGATTTGTCTGCTGACTTGGATAGGAATCTGTTTAGACCGACAAGCTTTCCGTTGAGAGATTGGACTTCCTTCAATGTGCGCGGTGAAGGAAGTTCAATGACAGCCTTAGTCTTTTCTGGACACGGTTTTATACCGTCAGGTTCTATCAGGTATCCAAGGAACATGCCTTCGGTCACGCCGAAGGTACATTTTTTTGGATTCAAATTCATGTTGATCTCTCGTAGAGTTTTGAACGTTTCCTCAATATCGCGTACTAACTCATCTTCAGTATGGCTCTTTATGACCAGGTCATCAACATAGACCTCTAGGTTGCGGCCCACCTGTTTTTTGAAAGCGTTATCTACTAACCGCTGATAGGTGGCGCCTGCATTCTTCAAGCCAAAGGGCATTTTTTTTGTAACAGTAGACACCTTGGCTTGTGTGAAAGGCCGTTTTTTCTTCGTCCTCCTTAGCCATCTGGATTTGATGGTATCCTTTGTATGCGTCGAGGAAACACTTTAATGGATATCCGCACAAAGACTCTATTTTCCAGTCTATCTCGGGTAATGGGTAGCAGTCTTGTGGACATGCTTTGTTAAGATCGGTGAAGTCTACGCACATCCGCCAGCTACCATCGCTCTTCTTTACCATGACTGGGTTGGAGAGCCAGTCATGATAGTAGACTTCCCGCATGATTCCTGCTTCTACTAGTTTGTGTACCTCTGCCCGGATTGCTTGCGCGCGCTCCGGAGCCTGGCCGCGCTTCTTCTGGCGTATGGGTAAGTATCCTAGTCGGATTCTCAGTTTATGCTCTGTGATTGAACGTGGTAATCCAGTCATGTGTTTTGGCTCCCATGAAAAAATGTCCAAATTCTTTTACAAGAGCGTACATACAGCTGCTTTGCCGTTATCCGACAGTGACCCTCCGATGGATATTTCCTGTTCCGGGTATTCAGGGTGAATTGCCACCTTCAGATTTGGAACTTTGGTTGTGCGTTGTTCTGGGATCGGTGCCGTATCGCATGTAATCGTGTTACAATACCACCTTCCACTGGGAATTTAAGCATCCCGTGCGCTGTAGACGGCACCGCGCGCATAGCCGATATCCCTGGTCTTCCAATAATGCCATTGTATGGCGAACGGGATTTGATCACCATAAATTCCATCCAGCCGTCCGCGAGTGTTCTTCATTGCCAATGCTGACTGGTAATCGTATTTGCCCCATAGGCCATATCTTTTCACCTATAAAACCAGTCAGCGCCGTTTCGACCAGGGTTAACTGACTGCGTATTTCAGGCCGCAGTCGCTTGAAGCAGTGCTCATACATGATGTCCGCCAATGCTCCACCATCAACGTACATGCGGTGGATGTCGTGACCCCCCGCACTAATCTCAATGGTGAGTGGCTCTATCACTGCGTTGTCCGCAGTTAAGGTGGGGAAGGAGATTTTACTTCCTCGGAAAAACTCCTGGCTGACCTTCTGTCTAGTGACCCGCTGCCATGATTGTATCATGTAGATGGTGTCAGCCTTGTCTTTGGGTGTCTCCTTCTTGTTTCCACTCTTCTGTCTATCCTTTCCCTCCTTGATATTTTTTACCAAATGGTCCAATCTGCCCTCTTTAACCATTTTGTCAATGAGCTGGCGCAGTTGGACATACTCATTAGTAGTGTGGCCCTTCTCGTGTGGTAGTCACAAGATCCATTTCCGCAAGGCGTCGATCCTCGAGTGCGATTTGCGGGGTCTTGGAAAATTCGCACCTTCTGTTGCGAGTATTTCCTTAGGAGTCTTGGTCAGCGGGGTGTATCTGTCATTATCTCTTCCGCTCCCCTGACTGCGATAGCTCCTATAGCGATTGCTACCCCGGTCGGTGGATTGTCACCGAGGTTGTTCCTGTGACCGGTAGTTCGAGTAGTTTCTTTTGTTATCCGCCTCGGCGGCTTCTCCTTGGACAAAGGACCGAGAGCGTTTCATGAGTTCTTCAAAGGTTTCGGGAATCTTGTCGTTCAACCTCTTGATGAGTTCTGGGTTATTTATCCCGTTCATGAAACCAGAGATCTTTAGCACTTCAGGGCATGCTTTAACTTGCATACATTCATCTTTGAAGCGTTCCATGAATGCGCTTGTAGATTCTCCCTGGCGCTGCTTTACCCTGGCGAGTTCAATGGGATTTTTAGCGCACTTCTTCTGCTGAGTGAAGTTTAGGCGAAACGCCTTTCTTAATTCCTCAAAGTCATTGATGCTTCTTCGTGGAAGCTTGCTGAACCATTTAAGCCAGCGTTTCCCACCGCGTGGAGTTGAACATGTGGCACCATACGGTCGTATTGTAGCGGTTGATTCAAAATTTTGAGGTGATCATCGGATCACCTGTCACGCCATAGGTTTTACGCTTGGGGCATGCGCTCCTTTTGTTCTCTCGAGAAGTCACCGATGCATTGAGTGAACGATCCACCTTTTGACGGGCGCCACGGGAGAGATATATCTTCATCCTCCCGGTCATTATATCTATTTATGGACTTCCGCTGTCCAGCTTTCTATCCTCGTTGTCCGAGGAATTTCCAGAGAACGAATTTTCCCTCCTTTGGCGCTTGCGGCCGACCGTCCTCGAGTTTGTACTCGAACGGCTTTCGCTTGGGAATATCGCCGCCAGTCCTGTCTCAGATTCTCGCGGCTACCAAGTCCTGTGTGGACACCGGTACGCCGTTCATCCTCCTCACTTCCTTCCAGATGCTGTGAGTTGGACGTCTCATCATCCTCAACCTTCTTCCCACCTGTTAAACACGGGGGTCGGCGGTTGTCTCTACCGCGGCTTCCTTCCTGGGACGGCGCGTGGTGAGGTTTCTCAGATTCCGAGTCAAAACTGAGTCGGGTTTGTAGGCTTCGACTCGATCTCTTTCTAGCTTCCTCTTGCATAAGAGCGGTCAAGGTTTCGTAGTTTTGGGATACGAAATCCTTTGGTGTTAATTCCGGTGCGACCCCTTCTAGAGCGAGGGTATTTGCTTCTACCGCTGTGTCTTTGTTTCCATCCGGTGCATCTGGTGCTTTTGTTGGGTCAGTCTCTAGCACCGATTGGAGAGGAGTGGTAAGAACAGAAGCGCAGCGGATCCACCGCTGTGGTGGTTATAGTGGCCTGGGTTGTCCCCGAGCGCGGTTCCACCAGAGGGAAGACCAAGTCATGGCCTAATCGCTTGTTTTTAGCAGTACTGGTTGTCCCAGGAGTCTGCTTGGCCGCTGAACTGATGTGCGGCTTCTTTACGGTCAGATCCGTTTGCGATCGCTGATTTCCATGTTTCGTCATTCTAGTCTTAGGTCTTAGTGAATGGTCCCACGGATGGCGCCACTTGTTGATACAAAAGTTGGGCGTTCCTTGTTCGGGGCTCCGGTTCTCGTACCAATTAATGATTGTTGCTTGAGACCTGCGCACTAAGAGACAAAAAACACCGTTAGGCTTACCGTGGGATTGTCTCCCACGATTATCCTCCGCGTGAGAGTAAGTAATCGATTTAGGGTTAAAGGTGAGTTAGGGTTTTGAGATCGTACCTTTAACGAGGGATGTGATTCCCTTTATATGCGCACGGAATCCTTGTTGGTTCCGTGTTCCTCAACCTTCGGCGTATCCCGCCTAAGTCGGTTGGGGAATGATTATCTCCTTGATTAAGAGATATCCGATATTTATTCCGTAAATAGATTCGTATTTGGGCCTTCGTGGGCCTAAACGCTTATCAGTGTAGCCCAGCTCGTGCTGGGCTTATCAGTATTGGGTTTTGGGCGTGTCCGTGACCCGGATATAGACTATACGTCATCATTATTCATGTTGCGTGAACAAGCACGCATTTAGTTTAGCAATATCAAACATGCATTAAAAGCTGCCTCAAGAATCAAAGTGATAGTGTGTTCGAGTTTCACCGGAGTCAAAGTGATTATGTGTTTGCTATTAAAAAAACTATATACGTCCCTACGACTTTCAATTAGTTTGCCAATGACACGTTCCGTTGTTACTTGATTCATTTTACACCCTTTGCTGAGCAACAAAGCAATCATGTGTAATGTGTTAGAGAGTTAAATAATGTCCTATGTTATGAAACAATCGTTAAGCATGTTCAACTGAATATGCATTAGTATTTCACACAGGTTGCAAACAAACCAAGAAAGCATAAATTGATGCAATAACTAGTATCCCACATCGCCTGATTGAAGCCAATGGCTAGTACAAAATTCCTTATAAATTAAGAAGCCACACATCAAAACTTGTAGCACATGTTCTTGTCTTTTTGGCATGTTAACTTCATACTCTTGTTTTGCTAAATTACTAGTTTTAACACTTTGTTAAGTTTTTTGGTTGTAGCAAATTTTTATTTGATAAAAGTTTGTTGCAATTTCTAAAGAAAAGATAAAAGAATATTAAAATTTGTTTCTAAAATAAGTTTAAATGTTAGATTCCAATGTGATAGAATTTCTATGTAATCGAACTCATCTTTGCGTGTAATGGACTTACTTTCACGAGTCATAGATTTTGCAACATTTGGTCATTAGCTTTTTTTATTGATTGTGTGATTGTTTAGTGTGTTGGTGTTAGTTTGATGATTGATTATAGGGAAAATGACAAAAAAATGCATCGAACTTGACACTTGTTGTCATTGTGTGTAGCCCAACTATTTTTTTTATCATGTAACAAAACTTTTGAATTTTTGTCATTGTATGTAGCCCTGTTAGGTGAATTTGTGTTATTATAGTACCCAGTTCAGACCGTTTAGCGTTACATCGTTAGTCCTTTTATTTACGGTCGTTAGTAAATAACTTAAAATTTCGTTCTCTTACGTTTTTATTCGCTTTCATCCGTTATTATACGTTTTCGCCATTTATCTTTTTTTCGTCCGTTTAATACATTTTGGTCCAATGCTTTCATCCGCTTTTGACATTTTTGTTTGTTTACTTACGTTTTCGTACGTTTTCTTACGTTTTAGTCCGTTATTATACGTTTTCCGTCCGTTTTATATTTTTTCGTCCGTTTTATACATTTTGGTCCAATGCTTTCATCCGTTTTTTACATTTTCGTTTGTTTACTTACTTTTCTACGTTTTCTTATGTTTTAGTCCGTTTTTTATACGTTTGTGTTTTATTTACGCTTTTGCTCGTTATCATCCATATTTGTACTTTTCGTCGTTTTTTCATACGTTTTCATCCGTTTTATGCGTTTTGTCCATTTTTTCGTTTTCATTCAGATTTATCATTTCAATCATCCGTTTTCTTACGCTTTCAACTGTTGTTTTATACATTTTCGCCCAGTATTTTTAAAAGTTTTTGTCCGTTTTCTAACATTTTCATCTTTTTTTATATCGCTTTCGTTGTTTTCTTTACTTTTTCGTTCATTTTCTTACTTTTTCGGACTAAAATGTATAAAACTTAAGAATAATGGACAAAACGATAAAATGGATGAAGGTGTAAGAAAACAGATGAAAACTTAAAAAGACTAAAACGCTTAAAACAGATAAAACGTATCGAAAACATATAAAAACAGGCGAAAACGTTAGAAAATCGACGAAGACATTTAAAAACTGACCAAAACGTATAAAACGGACGAAAAATAAAAACGGATAAAAACGATTGAAAACGATAAAAACAGATTAAAACGGACGAAAACATATAAAAACAGATGAAAACTTATAAAAATTGACTAAAACGTATAAAAGCGAATGAAAACGTATAAAAGCGGACGAAAACGTAAGAAAAAAGACAAGAATGTAAGAAAACAGACGAAAACGTAAAAAACGGGAAAAGCAACGGACGAAAAAGTATAAAAACGGACGAAAACGTATAATAACGGATGAAAACGAATAAAAACATAAGAGAACAAAATTTTAAGTAATTTACTAACGACCGTTAATATAAAAGGACTAACGATGTAACGCTAAACCTGACTGGGTACATACAATAACACAAATTCACCTAACTGGCTACATACAATGACAAAAATTCAAATGGTTTGTGTTACAATGAAAAAAAAAATAGTTGGCTACACACAATGACAACAAGTGTCAAGTTCGATGCATTTTTTTGTCATTTTCCTTGATTATATAGAAGAGTTAAAGCGTGAAGTTAAAGTAATAGTGATAACTATTTAGACGGTGTAAATTTTGAATGATAATATTATGTGACAATAATCTAATGGAGATTTTTCAATTTCAAACCTAAGAAAATATTTAATTCATTGATTTAATATTTATAATTTTATTTTGTGTCTGGTTAAATTTAAAAATAAGACATTATGAAACCATGAGACTAAATTACACGGCTGTATTGTATCTTTTAATGTTTTGAGTGTAGATACCAAAGGTGTGCTTGGTTGAGGGTATTGAGAGGTAAATAATAGCAAAGATAATGATTAACGATGTTTGGTTGGCTCTAATGCAATGATCCATTACCCAATAGTGAGTAATGAGTCATTACTCAATAAACCGGGGGAATGGTTTTCTTACCTTTTCCCTTTCCTTATATTCCCTTTGTCTTTTCCTTTCCCATTACATAGTTTGAACCAAGCGTACCCTAATTTAACATGGACTGGGGCGGAGACTGAGAGGGGTTGCATGTCGGTCCCTTTGAACATGCTCAATCGCTTTGCTATTCATTCTATAAAACTTAAGCTTGGCTCAACTATATGTAAGTAACCCTTCAGCCTTTAAACGTCAAACGAATTAAGAGAAGCTTCACACCGTTTCATGCATGATGACGTATAACACGTACAACAGGCATATTGGGCTTAGCTTGTGCTATACGCATTCTGGGACCAGACTAACAAAAAAACAGCCACAAGTACCATATATCCAGTAAGCCTAATAACAAAATTGGCTATGGTCCGGACTCAAAGACACACGTAGAATACTTAGCGGACCAAACCCATGGCCGCGAAAGGCATTTTGTGTCCGCATCCGCGATTATTACGGAACCTTGCCCGACAAAGGTCCCACTCCGGCCACTAACTTTTATAAGCGAAATGTTAGGAAGCCCTGACATTTGCCTCGCCTATAAAAAAAGTTCTAATGCTCTCATAAGGTACAACTTTCTATCACATTTTAATACACACATTTTTATTATCTCTGAAAAGAATACATACTTACTCTCACGCCAAAGTTTAATCGTGGGGTTCGTCCTCACGGTAAGGCTAAATGTTTGCTTTTACTTTTGCAGGGATTCTATCTATCACTTGGTTTAGTACAGATTTAGCCTATCAGGTAGCTTGTTGGTCCAGCCCAACACACATTCTATACACATATTCTAACCCGTCACACTTTTTGTACTAACAAGTTGGCGCCATCCGTGGGACCAGTACACAACTGCGTTCTAAAAATACTCGCTATGAGCACTCGGTCCGAACCTACTCCTTCCCCTTCATCCACCGGCGGAACACGCGGAAAGGGAAATAACGTATTTATGGCGGAACTTGAGGGGTCCGCGTCCGAAACTGCCCTCAGAAAGTACTGTGACAAGTATTACCACCAGATCTTGCCAATTATGACAGAGAAAGTTCGTCAAGAAAGGAAGTAAGAGGAAAAGGCCAAGGTATTGGAAGCAATGAAAGCCCGGCTTAACTTCCAGAAAGCTTCACAAAATTTCTAGCCGGGGGTACCGAACGGAAGGAAAGATTTGAGGAAAAAAGTCGAGTCTAAGAGACGTCGAGACACGCGCGAAGGCTCTGACCGAAGAAGTGATCGGTCTAGATCACCAAGAAAAAAAAAACACGGAGCGAGAAGCGGTGTTTAAAAGATTACGAAAAGGTATATTTCATAGGTTGGGGGATATATAGAGGACCGTCTTACTGCACTCTTGAGACTCCAGACGACCAACCAACTGCAGTTCCCAAAAAAGGGAGGAAAGCTACTATCACATCTCCTATTCACAAAGACAGGGCCCAGTACCTGAAAAGAAAGCAATTTATTAAACATGTTCACCTTAAATTTATCATTTCACAAAGGTGCAAAAAGGATAATGGTTAGATGTTGGTATAGTATCCCACATCGCTCGATTAGAGCAAAGGGCCAATAAAGGGATCCTTATAAAACAAGAAACCAAACACCAACTTAGTAGCATATGTTGTTGGCCTTTTGAAATGATAACTTCGTATGTGTTTAGTTATCTAATTACTAGTTTTAACACTTTGTTACTTTTTTTTCCTCTTGAGTTTGCGATGAGTTTTATTTTATAAAACTTTGTTGCAAGTTCTTGGCAAAAAAAGATAAAAAAAATATTAAAATTTGTTTTTAAAATAAGTTTAAATGTTTGAATGTATGTAATAGACATCATCTTCACGCGTAAATGTTTGAATGAATGTGTTAAAATGGTAATTATACAAAAAATAACCTCGGAGTCTTTTCTCAAACGTTGGTTGGATGAATTTTTAATTTTAGAGATTATAGGGTTAATTATTTGAAAATGTATAATATTTGTCATTTTTTGTTATTATGTGCTGAACTTTTTTTTTTCTTATTGTGTGTACTGAATTTATAAATTTCAATTATAGTGTGTACTTTGTGACCATTTTACCCTTAATTTTTTCAAAATTTAAAAGGTAAAATAGTCATTTTACATGGCAGAACAGTTAGAAGTACACACAATAATCGAAATTTGAAAGTTAAGTACACACAATAAGAACAAATAAAGTTCAGTACACACAATAATAAAAAATGACAAGTATGATACATTTTTAAGCAATTAACCCATTGTTTTTCCTATAACCTTTCTTAATTTTGGCAGCCAAACGATACTACATTTTGGACAAAAGATTATTTTGTGATAAAAAAAAATTGTAGCCCTCATAATCTCCCAATAATCTGGGTCACCAAACACAGCCTAATTGTTGGGATTTTAGATTTGATGATACAAAAACAAGAAAGAATGAAACATGAAGGACTAAAGAAGACAAAGGATGAAACTTCAAAAGATGGAAAAGATTACTTCATATCTTTTTATTATTCTAGATTATTCCTTTGTAACCCTAATACTGTATTATATAAACAGAATACAGGGAATAGGTTTTGATGTGTCTTCCACAATGTAACATCAGGAAAAGTGTGTGTAAGTCTAGGGCGTATAGACTTATAAACGCCTATACTAGGTTAGGTCGGGTTTTGGTTTAATAGCTCTAGATCATAGATCCCTGTTACAGGAGGTAACACGTTCTACCTTGATCAAGTAGAATTAGAGCTGATGTTTGTAATTGTAGTCATTAGAGATGATGATGAAAACCTTGTTCAATAACAAAGTATTGATTAGTTTATTCCGCTGTGCATGTTATAGTCTTTGTTATTGTTAATCACTAGCGCTCTAAACGATCCATGGAGTATATCAAACTCCACAATTGGTATCAGAGCTTGGGGAGCTCGTTACCTAGGGATTCGCAAGGTTTTATTGGTCGAAGAATGGCGAAAAGAAGACAAAATTCGAATCTGGAATTTTTCGTATAAGTTTCTGCAACACTATTTTGAAACAATCATAACTTTTTGGTTAACCGTTGGATCGTGACAAAATTTTTGGTGGACGTTCTTTATATACCCATCTAACTTTTCACTGGAGGGATCGTCGATCTGAGCTCTCAATCAAAAGTTATTCAGTGTCGAAGTTCGCTGCAGAAGGAGGTTTTGAAAGTCGAGTTTTTAGGGTTTCTTTCCAGATTTTTGTTTATTGATCTTTCCAACTGATTATTATGGAAGTAAATGATGTATTTATTGCTGCCATTAAACCCTAATTAATGTGGACAAGTATTTTCATTGATCTGAGATGGAGCATGATGTGCAAGAGTTTAAAAAGTCTACTGGTTCTTCGAAGACAGTCGTGCTCATCAAGATTCTAGGCTGAGATTGTTACCTATTATCTACTACTACATATCTCGTAACCACTATTGTGTTTCTCGAAACCACTACCAAGCTTCTTGAAACCCCTGATAGCATAATGTAACTACTACTCGAGGTTTTAACCACTGCCAGGTTATCTTGTAACCACTGCTAGTACATGATTCTTGTAACCACTGCTTGCTTTGCATGATATGTTACCACTGGTGTTCGAAGTTAATTTTGTTCATGGTATCTTACTGTTGTGATCATGGGTCAGTGGGTTATTCAAGATACAACGGATCATGATTGGCTAAAAAAAAAGGTGCATGAATTCAAGATTATTATCGTACTACAATTATAAACGTGTACTGAGGATACAAGGCTACTCGTCAGTTGTGAATATATATACTTCTTGATTGGTGATATAATGGACGGTGACAATTCATCATTATTCGTTTCATAGAATCGCTTTGATATAATGGCAAAACATTGATCTCCTTTAATTGTTGTTTATTCTCATCAACTGGTTGTCGTCATTTGCATGGTGCACTTAATTTAGCTCGTTACCGATTGGCTAATTCTACTATTTATGGGTCGAATTTGATGATACCTCGTATATAAGGAAAATGATTGGCATGCCTAAATGGCATGACTAATTTTATGCCTAATCCACTCAACATATGACAAGTGTAGTATGGTGTTTCTCTCTCTTCATGATAGCCTTTGATCACTCCAAGTGTTGTAATCTAATAGTTAGGCATGAAATTAGGCATGCCAATTAGGCATGCCAATCGATACAATCATGCACTATGGTGGATATTAAATTTGATTGGTCGATGGATATTACATAACCTGATCGGTGCATTACTTAAAGTGATAAATGCAAGGTCACATGGGATGAAATTATCTTATGCATGCATTATAATGAATTTAGGGGTAATTCCCAAAAGAGGACAAAAAGGTGGATAGTGATCACTTTGAGGTACAAAAATAAAGTTTCTTCCTAATTTGGTCATGTGCGAATGTGCGACTCCATCCAACGTGCGACACGTGTCCACTTATTTAATATTAAAGTACAGTGGGTAGGTGGGACTTTGACTTTGAATTTTTAGTTAAATGACAAATATACCCCTGTATTAGATATAAATAAATTTCAATTATTCATTATCTCTTTCTATCTCATCTCTTTCTATCTTCATCTTCTCCTTCTCCTGATTCACCACCCACCACCATCGCGACCACCGCCACCACCGCCTCCAAATCCGTCATCATCACCACCACCTGATACTTCCAGCACCACCACCAAATCCGTCATCATCCACAGAACCCACCAGTAACCCAGTGATGCCATCGGTCATCCCCAAGAACTCACCGGCCGAGCTCGGTTCCGACAACTCACTATCACTTTCGCCACGATTTTAAACAAGATAATAATTAGATATTTTGTGTATGATACCAGATCTGTAATTTGTAGTTATTGTGATTTTTTGTAATAGATCTGAAGATTTTTTTTGATAGTGATTATAGATCGAATAACTGAAGATGTGGATTTTGTTTTGTTTTTTTTGTTGAGGCAAGAGACAGGTGATTATAGATCGACCCATTTTCAATAACTGAAGATGTGGATCGAATATAGATCTCTGTTTAGTTGTAGTTAGCCTAACTAGCAAAAAGAGGCTACTATTAAGGATAGAAAATAGAAATACATTTACTCTGTATTTACCTTCAAGAGCAAAATTGGTCAATCCTAGATGTGGCTAAACATAATTTTTTACTGCATATGAAAATGGGTCGGGTTGGGTACCAACACTAGTTGTCCTCTTTTAATTTATAAATCATAAATATCATCAATATGATTACAATCTAATTTTTTTAGTAAGACTAGTAAGGAGGTTGTAAGCATTTAATAATGTTTTCAGTAAGACTTGTGATAAAGAAAAAAAAAAGTTGGCCGGAATAAATGGGTGTTGCCGGAATATATGGTGAGAAGAGTTGTTGATGATGATGGTAAAAAATGGTATTTTGGTCTTTTTATCACTCTTGTAATAAAACAAAAAAAATATATATTTGAAAACACCCAACTATCAATGTACTTTAATATTAAATAAGTGGACACGTGTCGCACGTTGGATGGAGTTGCACATTCGCACATGACCAAATTAGGAAGAGACTTTATTTTTGTACCTCAAAGTGATCACTATCCAACTTTTTGTCCTCTTTTGGGAATTACCCCATGAATTTACTTATGTGATATGGTCAGGTGACATGCAATTTATGGGTACAAGTTAGTAGGCTGCTAACGTGGGTATTGGCTATTATGGTGTATTAATTTGCTTACGGTATTTATTTGGAGTTTGTACTCCTCAGCTTGTCCGAGAAGATATTTTTCTACTGCTTGTGTTGTTCGATGTAAATTGTTTTCACCGCTTATATCATTTGATATCGGATGACGAAGAATTTTTGGTTCTCGGATAATGTTTGGAGTTTAGTTGGTTCACACACACATGGAATTTGGAATTTGTTCTTAAAAGTGTTAAAAAGCTCGGATTTGGATTTATTGAATAGCTGATTACGAAGAAAGTTGATTATCACTAATTTGATGTTGTAGTTGAGTTACACAGATGAGTGTTCTTATCATATCTCAAAGTGAGTGTTACACTTTGGAGATAACTTGTTCGTGCTTCAATGATTGTGACGAAGAATTGACATAACACTTAAAGGAGTGACGTTATTGTGCTCAGTGATTATTGTCAAGAGATTGCGGTCTCCCTATACATTGGTGGTATACGTTCAGAGTCACGTGGATAAACAAGACATAAGACGCACGTTTGGGTTATTCTACTTCTTCATCAAATTCGTTATAATTGGTTTTCTTCACAAGTAATCATTACAAGGAGCTTATAGATTTGAAGAATCATTTGATATTCATGCACCACTCAAGGGAAGTTTTATGCTTACATTCCCTATTTGTTGATAACAAAAAGAGGAAGAGATGTTGGAGTGCGATGGCATGGATTAAGGGGAAGACAAGGAAGACATGGTTTGATTCATTCATGGTGAGATCCCGGATCTCAATTTCTCTACTTCGTCAAGGGAATTCGACAAGAATGTGTTTGTTTTGTCATCATCAAATAGGGGAAGATTGTTGGGATTTTAGATTTGATGATACAAAAACAAGAAAGAATGAAACATGAAGGACTAAAGAAGACAAAGGATGAAACTTCAAAAGATGGAAAAGATTACTTCATATCTTTTTATTATTCTAGATTATTCCTTTGTAACCCTAATACTGTATTATATAAACAGAATACAGGGAATAGGTTTTTAGGTGTCTTCCACAATGTAACATCAGGAAAAGTGTGTGTAATTCTAGGGCGTATAGACTTATAAACGCCTAGACTAGGTTAGGTCGGGTTTTGGTTTAACAGCTCTAGATCATAGATCCCTGTTACAGGAGGTAACACGTTCTACCTTGATCAAGTAGAATTAGAGCTGATGTTTGTAATTGTAGTCATTAGAGATGATGATGAAAACCTTGTTCAATAACAAAGTATTGATTAATTTATTCCGTTGTGCATGGTATACTCTTTGTTAATGTTAATCCCTAGCTCTAAACGGTCCATGGAGTATATCAAACTCCACACTAATACTTTTCTACACCACTCATCTTACAATTTTCATCTCACATGTCTCCAACGAGACTTAAACCCATCACCTCTAGCTTGATGAGCCACTCATATACTGTTGGGCCAAGAGGCCTTTGGTTCACCAAACTAATATGGTCATGCAATTTATTTGAAATTGAAAAATATTCCAATAAGTTATTGCCACATTATATTTGTCATTTTAATTTCACACTATTTTAACTTCACGTCAGCTTTAATAACTCTTTCATAAAATCATTCATCAAACAAATATTAATGGTGAACACCAAATCAATCAGATAAACAATAAAAAAAAGAGGCTAATTTCGTTTGGTGATTACTAGCAATGCTAGATCTTATGACTTAATAATAAGAGGAACAAAATTTGTTTTGTCAGCAAGTATTATAGGTAACTAGAATTAAATGGGTTGTAGGTTGTATATTAAACATTTAAGCAAGTCAAGTAGGTTCAATTAAAAGGTTAGTTTCGAGTCACATGAAACGCTTAAGCACCCGCGATCCACGATCTTAAGCAAATCATTGTCACCAGACACAACTTAAAAAAAGTGTTTTGGAAATAGTAAATCGTATTTTGCAAATAGTAAATCGTTAGATCTATTAGCAAGTTTGGATTTTTGACACAATGAGAAACTTTCTTATAAATTATTAACCAAATCGATCCGAAGTGAACCTTGTACTGAATTTTAGACACCTAACACCTAACGAACCGCGATCTTGAATTGCGACCCCACACAAGATTGATTTGTGTTCCTTGTATTGTTGAATTATATGAACAATGGTTTGTTTATGAGACAAGTTTAATGATTTAAAGTGTTGACGATCAAGTTTTTATTTTTTTTAGCATAAGGTCGTAGTTTGTCTGTATTTCTAATTCGTTTGTCATGTGTATATTAGTGTTCATGTGGTTGTGGAAGTTTATCTCAAATTCGAACAAAGTTTACCTTTTTTGACGAAAATGTTAATGTTTTGCAAGTACTAGAATACTTCCATCCAAGAATTTATCAAAGATGTCGTTATAACATAAATGATCAAACACGTGGTTAGAAATGACGGTACATGATAAAGAAAACAAATGAATGACTTCAGTGAACATAAATGAGACGAAGTTCTCCACTGGTATCATGTTAGATGCTATTCATGTTACGTGAACAAGCATGTATTTTGTCAATCCACATCAAACATGCATTAAAAGTTGCCTCAAGAATCAAATTAAAGTGATAATGTGTTCCAGTCGCATTGGAGTCAAAATGATTGCATATTTGCTATTAAAGAGAAACATACGTCGCCACAATTTCAATAAGTTTGGTAACGACACGTTCACGTCGTTACTTGATATACTTTACACCATTTGCTGAGCAACACATCAATCATGTGTTACAAACTTAAGTGACCAATAAAACAAAAAGTGTTTGAAAATACATTGGACGACGTTAGATTTACCCCTATGGTTAGTAACACAAACTAACATAGTAAAAAAGTAAAAATTAAGCAGCTTGCTCACCTTAAATTTATCATTTCATAAGTTGCAAACAAGAAAAACCAAGAAGCATAAATTAATGCAATAGTTAGTATACCACATCGCTTGATTGAAGCCAATGGCTAGTTGAAGGTTCCTTATAAAATTAGAATCCAAATAATAAACGACTATTACATATTCTTGGTGTGATAACTTCATACTATTGTTCTAATTACTAGTTTTAATATTTTGTTACTTTCTTGTTCCTTGTTACTAACAAATTTTTATTTGATAAAAATTTGTTGGTAACTTTGAATGAAAGGTAAAAAAGTATTAAAATGTGTTTCTAAAAAAAGTATAAATGTTGGTTTCGAGTTAAAAGATCTCAATAATGTAATATTTAAATGAAATATGGTAAGTTGTGGTGATATGCAATAGAATACTTTTCAAAACTAATCGAATTAATATTAACGGCAACCAACAACTATTTGAATGGTGACATTCCAAAACAACATGCTTTAAGCAAGTTTTAGTTTACAACCATTTAAACACAAACCTTTTAGCAAAACTATTGAAAATTAAGTCATCGTTTTAATATCTAAAATACTCTTTTAGCAATATATAATGGCGTATACACTTTCATTTTGTTCTTTATGGTTTAATAAGAGTGCTAGTGACAAATGAATTCTTGATATTGGGACAAATCTACATGGGAGACAAGTGTGACACGGGTCACACCCAATTTTGAGTCACGAAGTGCACTTTTCCTTTATGGAAATTGTCGTTTTTTCTGGAAAATGTGTTTGAATATACATTAGACGTTAGATTTACCAATCCTATGGTCAATAACACACGCTCACATAAAAAAGAAAGCAATTTAATACCGTGATCACGTTAAATTTATCATTCCACAAAGGCTACAAATAAGAGAACATAAACTGATGCAACAATATAAAGATCAATACAATGTAAAAGTTAGATGTTTGTATCCCACATCGCTTGATTGGAGAAAAGTGCCATTAAAGGGATCCTTATAAAATAAGAAGCCAAACACAAAGTGGAGCGGTACATGTTCTTCGCTTTTTGGTATGATGATAACTTCATACTTCTCTTTTGTCTAATTACTAGTTTTAATACTTTGTTACTTTTTTTTTATCCAATACTTCCAATGAGTTTTATTTGATAAAACTTTGTTGTAGGTTTTGGGGAAAAAAAAGATAGAAAAATATTAAAATTTGTTTCTAAAATAAGTTTAAATGTTAGATTATACGTAATAGACCTAGTCTTCACGTGTAATCGACTTATTATCAAGCGTAATGGACCTTGAACCAGATTTTGCAACATATAGCTGTTAGCCTTCTTTATTGTTTATTTTGTCTGTTTGGTGATCACTATTAGTATTAGTTTGATGATTGATTTTATAAAAGTTAAAGCTGAAATGAAATTAAAGTAGCGGTGATAACTATATTAATGGTGAAATTAAAATGACAAATATAATGTGGCAATAACTTAATGAAATATTTTTCAATTTCAAAGTAACGAAAAATTTAATTCATTGATTAAGTATCTACATTTTTATTTTGTTCTTTAATGGCACTATTAGTATTAGTTTGGTGATTACTAGCAATGTTGGTTAGGTTCAATTGAAAGGTTAGCTTTTAGTCATAGGAAACACTTAAGCACCCGCGAATCACAATCTTAAGCGAATCATACCCAATTTGGTACTGTAGCAATTCTTAAACGTTGTGGCAGACTTCTCATCTACTACTTAAACTATATCATTGTCAACAGTACATAACTTTAAAAAGAAGTGTTTTGTAAATGGAAAATCGTTAGATCTATTAGGAAGTTTGGATTTTTGACACAATAAGAAACTTTTTTTTATAAATTATCCGAAATGAACCTACCCCTTAAGTGTACTGAATTTTAGACACCTAGCGAACCGTGATCTTGAATTGCCCCCCCCACCGGATTGATCTGCGTTCCTGGTGACTATGGACTTAGCTATAAGCGTTGCAAGTTGTCCAAAAAGACAATATAATATTTGTGGGTTGAAACGAGTCGTCGCTGTCTGTTTTGGCTCCTAAAATATGACTTTGTTTTAACCCAAACCCACTTTGACCAGTAACCAAACCTATAAACCTGATCCAGTCATCATGCTCTCTAAAATCAACGCATTAAAGTAAAATCTTTGCTTATTATGCTTACAAGTTACGAGCTATACCTTCCTCTATCATAACTGATACCACAACTGATAACAAGTCTGCGTTTAGCTCAACTTTGGATCCAGTCAAGCACGAGAAACCTATCCAAGTTTCTAATGCAGAGACACCGATGAAAAATCCATTGATACCTAAGGAGATAAGTGTTGAAACCCCTGACCTGTCAACTCCAAAGAGATCAGTGCCTATTGATGATAAGAAGCTAAAGAGCTTGCTTAGCCAGAAAGCAATGACAAACAGTTCATTCACAAAGAGGTCCTTGAATTTTTTGAATGATGACGAAAGCGAATTTTTGGAGGGAAAAATCACTTTTGCAGGTGATTCTTCCGCAAAGGCACGATTTTAGTTTTAAAAGTTTTATGAGCTTGGATACTGATATGGTTCATGTGGATGGTTTGCTGAACCCTTGGACTAGTTGGGCCAATGGGCCAACGACCTTGATAAGAATGGATGATAACATAATGGATCAACTTGGCTCGAATCTGTTTTGAACCTTTGCCAAACCTGCACATTTTTTCATTTCTAGCTTGACATTATGATACTAGATATGATCCATGGTGCCATGTGTACATGTTACATTCTTAAAGCACCTAAGAAATTACTATTTTGGTGTTAGGTGGAAGATACTTCCAAAAATGAGGTCATTGCACAAAGTGGATTAAAAGCATTTCAACCTACATCTGATTGCTTAACTGATATTGTTGAGACAATTCACAACGTATCTCGATCTACACAATGCTCTTTTATTACACAAAGCGAACTTGTTTACAAAATCTTGGTGAATAACTTGGACATCTTGGAAAGGGGTATGCAACAATTCGTTGTACTTTTGTCTAATCTGATTTAAAGATATGTTTATTGTTAATTTCATAATCAAACTTTTTATTTATTTGAGCAGAAGAGATTGAAGAGCACCTCGAGGTTCTAGTGAACAAGGCACCAGACTGCATTACTAAGAAGGTCGATCTCAGCGGGGATACCTTGTATTAGTGAGTACTCTTTATTCTTAATCATCTACACTACATTGTAGAGCTGGCAAGATGGGCGGGTCGAGTGAATACTTGAACGGGTAACATGTCATAAGAGGTTCAGGGTCAAAGTATAAATTATCAGTGCGGGTTGAAACGGCCTGGTCGTTTTGGCCAACCCCTAAACCAGTTATAGACTTATTGTTCATTAATAAGACTTGATGCATCAAATATGATAGTACAATAGTTATTTATATTTCTTACTTAAGCGATTTAGGAGGCTGCAGAGATTAAATTATACTTTGGGTGACTTTCAACCCATTTGACACGTTTTCTCCTAAAATGTTTTTGTGATCAAACCTAACCCAAGTTGACCCGTTCACAAGTAATCTGGTTAAAATTGTCACCTATTTTTGTTGCTAAACAAGACATCTGGAGGATGCTTGGCACTTTTGTTGTGTTATAGTTTATGCTCATATTCTTGATCACCGCTAACATACTTCTTGCTTACATAATTACACAACCAAGATTTTCAAGGTTTGTAGTCCACCAATAGTTTGTTTAATTTGTCTGGTGTAATGGGTGGGTTAAAGTCAATAAATGACTAGAATCGACCCATTCATTAGTAAATACGTAGTATATCAAAACTGCCCACTTTTTTTTCTTTTTTTTTTGTCTGTATGTCCTTAAAAGCTTTGATCATAGTAAACTCCAAACAAATTCTATGTAATAACTGTGGCTCGTGTTTTCTCTTTGAACAGGTTACTGTCTGCGGGTTCTAGCTATAATTTATCGTCTTTGGGTCTCGGTAGCTTTAGTGAACTCATAGGAAGGTTTCATGGTGAAACAATGTAGGAAATTTCGTAATTTCGAGCCTCTAGATTATATTGTTTGTGGGAGTTTATACTAATTTAAGACTTGAGAATTTCTTGTTTAATTTTAATGGAAACTATTCATCTGAGTTGCATGCTAGTGTTATTTTTCTTCCCATATTCATACCGATATGGCGATATTTTGTCTAAATTTATCACATGTTTATTGTTTGCAAGTTTATTTTTATGAAATTTTTAAAAGGTATTCTAATTGTTTGGGTTATGAAAGTAAATTTTTTAGTATCTTAAGTAAATGTGAAAATAAGATTGATTTACATGCATCAAATACATAATTCACTAATCAAAATCTTCAAGATTTTCATATAAAAAATACATCACATAATATTTAAAAGCCAAATTTAATTCATTTAGTATCGTGGTAAATACCAATATTTTTTCAGTATATATATTCAAATCATCTATGCAAAAACCATCTTTTATGTATGCAAAAATGAAGAAAAACAATAAAATGAAACTATTGTTTGTTCTTCTGGTTCTTACTGCCACATTTTCACCAGCAGCTAAAGGTAAAAGATTTAGTTGCTTTTGTAAAAGATTTAGTTGCTTTTCTTGATCTCAAGATGTTATTATGTAACAATATTTATCTAGTGTATATATTGTATAAACATGCATGATGTTATTCTCTTAGTTAATATTGATTTTAGATGTGTTATATCAATTGAAAAATAATGTATACATTTTCTTTTTAGAAAAATATAGGTTTCGAACCAAACGGTGATGGGATAAAGTATTGTACATATGTTGCATGCAAAATGGGAATAGGTGATGGATTTTGCACCCATGAGTGCATCCCTCATGGTTGGACTCATGGTGAGTGTTTGTATCTTCCGGGTCAAAAAGGCGATACTGGTAACTGTTGTTGCTTTACTCCTTGAACTCAAATGAGATCCTATTCGTGTTCTGGTGTCCACGAGTTTTGGATGTAAAGTATAATGGTTTTTTGGCCGATTAATAAGAAGAATGGTTTATTTATGAGACAAGTTCAATGATTTAAAGTGTTTTATGATCTGGTTTTGTGATATTATATCAGAATGTCGTATTTTGTGCTTGTTTCTATGTCGTTTGTCATGTTTGCCCTCTGAATGTTCATGTGATTGTGGAATGTCAAATCCGCTGACCCTAAAATGTTCATGTTTAGTAAGAACTAAAATAGCTCTATTCAAGAATTCCACACTATACATTCTTATAATATAACTCATCAAGCACTTTGGTTAGAATTACGTCATTACATGATAAGGAAAACAAATGGATGGCTTGATTGAACATAAATGAGGGGAAGTTTTCTACCGCTATCGTATTACATGTTATTCAGGTTGCGTCGCGTGAACAAGCAGACATTTAGTATTGCGATAACAAATATGCGTTAAAAGTTACCCTAATAATCAAAATGATGTGTTCAAGTCCCGTTGGAGCCAAAGTGACCGAGTCTGATATTAAAAAACTGTAGACGTTGCTACTTGGATTTGCTACAACTTTCAGTTTGCATCGTTACTTCATACTTAAATGTCTTATGTGTTCAACATAAAATTTATATAGAATAATCGTGTTCAACATAAAATTTATTATTTCACAAAAGTTGCAAACAAGACAAGAAAGGGAAACTAATTAGTATCCCACATTGCTTCATTGAAGCCAATGGCCTGCAAAAGGATCCTTATAAATAAGAAGCAAAACACAAAATAAACTAGTACATATATTTGGCTTTTTGCTATTTTGGTATGATAGTGTCATACTTCAGCTTTAATTACTAGTTTTTTTTAGCAACGCTATTTCATTTTGAAGAAAATGAAAATATATGTTGTCAATCAAGAAAGAAAGGTACAAGGTTATAAAAATTTGTTTCTAAAATTAATATAAATGGTAGTGTTTAGATAAAATCTAAATCATCTAAGGCCTGTTTGGTTTGTAGGTGGATTTAGGATTGCGATTAGAATTTGGATTTGGATTTAAATTTAGATTTGGATTTGATTAGAAAAGAGAAAAAAATTATATTAAATTAAAAATATTGTTTTAAATTGTTAGTCAAAAAATTAAATAAAGATTTGTTATTTAACAAAATGTGGATATAAGAGTGAGATAGAGATATATATATGATAGGACCTACATAAAGTGGGTAAACCCACATTTTAGAAGAGAATTGAAATAGTGACTGTCAGTGGCTCTCAAGCTCATATATATTCATTGGGATTGTAACCAAACAACAATTTTCAAGTCTAAAGTAGTATCCCAACTCTAAACACCAAAAACCAAACGGGCCATATGAGAGAAAAAAAATAGAATGAAAAAAATGAAAAGTAACCTTAGTCGCACATTTTAGATGCATCTACAAAATAAGATGCATTTCCCATGAAATTCTCCTTATTCATTTGAAATGTGTGGCTACAAAAATTTCTCATTCTTCTTATTTTATTTTCTCTTCTTAGTAGATCTATTTCCATAGTTAAAAATCTAAGGGTCTGATTGGTTTGTAGATGAGTTTATATTAAGATTTAAATTTAGTTTAGGATTTGAATTTGATATAAAGATAAGAGAAAATGATGTTAGATAAAATTATATTTTTAGTTGTAATAATAATATTTTATTATGTAATATATAGATTTGTATTAAAGATAGGCCTACTAAAAAAACATAGAGAGATAGAGACAATCAAAAAAAAAAGTTTTAACATATCTTTGTTGAGCGAACTTGTAAAAAAAAAGTTTTAACATATCAGTTTTTACGGGTACTATGTTTCGGTTAGAAATAATCGAGATAAATGAATAATGAGCTTAGTACGTCTATGTGAAAGTAATTATGTAACCTCAATTAGGAATATACGTGTCGAAGATTTATCACTCGTGTATTATATTTTTTTAAGTTTTTTTTATTGTTTCTGATTGTATATATGTCCTTTTATGTTATTTTACATTTTATAACATGTTATAACTATCACTAACAGTTAACGATTACCGAAGCTATTTGTTAAAATAAGACTTATAATTTATCACATCTAAACAAGACTTTTTTATTTTAATAGAAATTTATTTTTTAAAATTTAAAACAAAAAGCTTGTAGCTCTTAAGTTTTAGCGAGACACATAATTTTCTGGCTTTTGTTAAAGGCTACTATTTTTCGAAGTTTAAATAAAATAACCAAAGTAATTAACTGGTGTAGCGTTATATTAAATTTTCCTAAACATTAAAACCAATGAATTTTATTAAAATTTAAAACTTACACTATGTAACTTCAATCAAAAGTCATATTATAATGATTGTTTTACATAATATTTACATTATATAATTGATTCCATTTTTCAATTATCATTTCTCCCAATTTATGCACGTAGCACAAAAATTTATCATCATATATTCACTCGAGGCGCCAATAATTACTACATATTAATTCTAACTTCAAACACTATTTCAATAAAAAGTTTAGAATTCATATTATATATTCGTGAGGAAGACTATCCTCGCTGATTCTTTCATTTAGCGAGGAGATCTGCCAACCACGAATACATAATACTAATCTAGACACGGAGTAATCATATACACTATGGTATATCAACTAGATAAGTTTTATTTCTTTAGTCTATGTGGGACAAACATGTTTGTAGTGTTAAGATTTGTAATATGGCTTCAATAACTCAACAACAACATACCAAATCCCGAAGCGGAGTATGGATTAGCCTCAATAGCTCAAGAATGTATATAGTATATACGAAGTAAATTGTTATATAATGCTTGAGAAGCTCATTTCGTTTGTAATTCTAGTCGCAACGACCATAAACATCTAAAGCTAGTCGAGATGCAATAGCCGAATGATACATGATATCATGAAAGTTCACCATTTGAACCGTCTTAATCCGCAACTGTTTTGCCTTCTCCTCTGTGAATCCTCCTGGGGCAAAACAGGTTCTACCTTTATCAATATCGGAAGTTTTCACAATTAATCTGTCGGTTTTACACGACCAGCAGAAGCGTGGGATCCAACAATTGTCAGATGCCAATGTGACCTTCTCGTGTTGGCTGGAAGAAGCGGAACAGATGATCGTGATCCTAGTGAAAGAAGTCACCATTGATTCATTCAAAAGTGTATAAACAGATGAAGTTTACTTGCATTTTATAAAGTTTATTTCGTACTTCTCTACATTAAAACCTAAGGAAGACTGGAATGGACTTTGCTTACAAGAAAAACATTTGGATAATTTTCACAACAAACAAAACATTAAGTATAGGTGTTAGTGACAGAACTAGGTAAATTTTGGAAGTGCTGATTGTCTTTCTTACCTTTTGTACCTAATATACATCTCGTTATTGCCAAGTTTCTGACAATCACTACAAGTGTCAGAAACAAACAAGTGAAATGAGAATACAACCCGAGTGGCTAATCCAAGCATAATCAAGAATCATCGTCTTTAAAAGAGAATTAAGCTACAAACTGCTAGAGCCTAGTTCAGGGACAAAATGTGATACTTTTACTTGGGGGGCAAAACATATAATCTTGGTCATTATAAGCTCCAACTGAAGTCATTGTATGCTTTGAGTTCATAGTAGTAAAGTTCAAATTACGAAGATTAAAGTTCAACGTATTTACAACTCTGGAATCACTAGATTAGAGCCATGACCCAATCAACTAAAACCATAGAGGAATCTAAAGGGATATGGAATTTCAGATGCATAACCAGTATAAACATCTAATGTTAGCTTTTTAGCACATAAATAAGATAGAACACAAACCGAAGCCTGTTATGCAAGGAGGATATTTAGCGAGCGAAAGTAGAAAATTATTTTTTTTACTACTATATATATATATGCACAGTGCTCAAGCTTTACATTTTAACCGTCATAAATAGTAAACTTGCCGAAATACTAACTTTGCAACACAAAACAGGCAAAGTCCGGAACACATTACCTTCAGAGGGTAAGGAACGTCATTTATGAGCTTACTTATTACCATATTTAAGTTCTCAGGAAAGTAAGACCAACCAACACATCTAGTTCGATCCATAGCAAAAAATACCATCTTTAAACCGCGATACCCAACCTGCGTGACCCGTGTATAGGAACACTTGTAACACAAAAAGTATATACAGATGAACATGTAGGTTACCTTTTGCAGTTCACCTTGACTGTATTTCCCCGTTGACTGAAACCTCTTTCCAGCAGAAGTCAAATGTTTGCCGAGTGCTAATCACCAACAGCATATGAATCAACTTAGAGGACGAAACCATTGTGTTAATGAAAGACTTATATTCAAAGCTATTGGTTTTTACTCTTGCCTGATTCGTTGTTGCTAGTAAGAGATTTGATCAACACTGGTAAATTGTTGACCAAAGTCGTTGAATTCAATGTATCTGCTGAATCCCATGCTCGAGATATGTTTAACAACACCATTCCTAGCTCTTGTCCGTAAGGTGAGTTCACATAGTCATATATATGCACTTAGTCTCATCATAACATGTAGCAAAAATACAAACTTGACCTCAAAAGTCAACCCATTGCAAGTATGAGAATACGTAAAATTAGCACATTTTTCTGGGTGGTATTCAAACCCTATCAGCATATCTTACTTTGAACATAATATATGTGAGCAGACTGTGCAAATTGTTGTCCCAGCAGGGTTTTGGTACACGAATAAATTAAGTAAAACGAAAGTAACAAACAATATGATTCAAAACAGCTTTTATTAAGAATCAAAGTATTGGTTTTCTCAATGTATTTGTACAATATATCTGGTTGTTTATGAATGAAACAATCAAGGCCTATTTATACTAATTGAAACGACACCCCTTGTGCCTGTAGAATTCCTCCTAACGTTGTGACGTTTGGTTTTTGCCGTTTCTTCCAAAAGAACCGTTTATGACAGTTAATAGGTTTGTGTTAAACCTATTTGGTCCTTGTATCTTCTAAAGTATACATGTAGCCCCTCGTTCTTTCACTTAACTATAATGAACGCCTAACTTTGAGCCATGAATCAAGATTAGTCCAACAATTACCCCCTAATCTTGATCATGCTTTAGTAGCTCCTTCATACTTCATGATTCGTCTTTCGTAGAAAGTCCTTGTCTTTATACTTTGGCTTTTTGCTCATTCTTTGCTTGACCTCTTTGTCTTGAATGTCTTTACATCTCTTGCATTTTTTGATCATTTCAGGCCATCTCTCTTTCGTTGATTTCCACTGCTTTGCTGGTTTTTCTCTAGCTGCACTTATTCCATCACTGGCGTCTATGCCTTTTACATAACCTCTTCTTAGCCCTGCAGTTACTTCCATCCCTTCTGGTGGGATCCTAGTCTTCATAGCTTCCTTGCTATCTTCCTCCACTGCCTTGGCTTTCACTAGCATCGCTTGCTTAGGTTCATGTACTAAACTTGGAATCTCCTTTGCAGTATCACAATAACTATCCAGCACCTTATAAAGTTCTCTAGTCTTTATGTCAATCTTACTTGGAAATCTTAAACTATTGACAGCCTCTCGAATCTGCTTTAGACATTCTACACTTGTCATCTCATTCTTCATCTTGTTCTCAAATGAACTTTCTCGTTCATGCATCTTCTTCTCGAACTTTAGTTCTTTCTTTCTGAACTCCTCCGCGAGTTTTTGTTTCTTTTCTTCAAAGTCATGAAGCATTTGATACTTCCATAACTCCAGTTTACTTTTTAAGTCAGTCTCAATTTCTGACGTTAAGTCTTCTAATCTTTCACTTGGGATTTCATTATTCTCAATGATAATTCCCTTCCACCTTGGTTCTTCTTCTGAAGATGCCTGTTCTAGTTCATCCTTATTAGTCATAGTTGCCATCAACAATGTAGGTTCGTTGTCTTCTTCTACAATGTTCGTCTCTTCTTCTTTATCCTTCTCTGGACAATTTCTAGCAATATGTCCAAACTCATGGCAATTATAACATTCTACACCTCGTTTGTCTTTCTTGAAGCGGTTTTGATCTCTAGAAGTTTTCTTCCTCCAATCACGATCATCTCCATCCTTGCTTCTAACATTTGTTGCCTTTTCGTCACACCAATTGTCTTGAGACTAATTAGCTCTTCCTTGTTCACGGTTCTTAAAACCTTTCCCATGACTAGACTTGTTGTCATGTTTTGTGAACAATAACCTTTCCTGATCGTCACTTGGGCTTCCGTTAAAGAGGGTTACTCTTTCCTCAAAGGCTTTTAGCCTTCCAATTGTCTCACCTAGGGTTGTGTTTTCTAGATCAGAAAATTGTTCTATGGCTGCTACAATATGTATAAACCTTCTGGGTACTGAACTTAATAGTTTTCGTACTAAGGTTTGTTGATCAAAAGTTGATGCTAAGCCATTAGCCCTTGTAGCAATACTATTGAGCTTTGCCGAGAAAGCATCAATACTGTCATCTTCTTTCTTCTTTAACATCTCAAATTCCGTTTTGAGAGTTTGTAGTCGTGCTTTTTGCACCCTATCTACACCTATGTGCCCAATTTGTAGTGCTTTCCAAATTTCTTTTGCACTCTTACAACTAGCCACTTGCAAAATCATATCCTCTGGTAATGCCTGGTAAAGATATGCAGTTGTAGCCATATCTTTCTTTATATCCAGCTCTTCATTACCCTTAGGTTCTATTATTTCCCAAAGCCCATTTTCCCTTAGTATGGTTTTTATACGCAGAGCCCATACTATGTAGTTTGTAGGTTTTAAAATAGGACATTGAAATTGGGTAAATGATGTAACCTCCTTGTGAATTACGATTTCCTTGTTTTTATCTCCTGACATTGTGCCTAAAAACTATTCCTAATTCTAGTATGAATCTAGGAAATCTTATAACTTCAACTAGGAATCAAAAGCAAAGTTTCTAATCTTATCTATGTATAATAAGACTAAAAATTATAAAAATTCAGATTTTAGTTTAGAATATAAAACCTGAATTCTTCCATTCCTCCACGATATGATTTTATATCCTTGTTGTTTTTCGGAGCCCGCAAGAACACCAAAATGTGTCCTTTTCCTTCCTAGTACAATCAACCAAACGCACCCCTTGGTGTCTTCTTCCTTTTCTATTTTGTTCGAACCCGAAAGTAAAGAAAAATCTTTCCTTTGTTTTTCTTTTCCGAAGCAGTAACCACAATTGTTCCTCTTCCTCCTCTTTCCTTTTCGAACCCCCAAAACACCAAACCAATGTTTTGTTTCTTTCGCCTTCTTTGAAACAACCCAAAACAAACCCCCTGAACAACTTCCAATTTGTTGTCCTTTTTAAATCAGAAACAAAATGTCAATCCTTTTGTTTTTTTTCGAAACCAATAAACACCGAAAGTGTTCTTCTTGCTTTTCTTTTCGAACCAGCAAGCACCAACAAAGGGTTCTACCCTTTCTATCCTCGAACCAGTAAACACCAACAAAGGGTTCTACCCTTTTGTGTTTTTTGCTTCACAAAACAAAACACGCCCTTGGTGTTTCTTCTTCTTCCTTGTACAACCACTCAAACGCTCCCTTGATGTTTCTTCTTTTTTGCTCTTTTTTTTTCGACCCAGAAATCAAAAAAAAAAAAAAAACTATCCCTTGTTTTTTTTTTCTCTCGAACAGTAAAACACAAAGAATTGTGTTCCCCTTTCTTCTTTCTTTTTCGAATCAGCAAAACAAACACCAATGCAGTTTTTCTTTTCTTCCTGCACTTGTTCCAACGAACCAGCACACTCAAAAAACCACCAACACCTCCCTTTGGTGTCTTCCCCTTTTTTCGAACAAAAAAAAACAACCTTTTGCTTTGTTTATTTTTCGTTCGCGCAGAAACAAAACAACAAAACGCTGCTTGTTTTTTTCTTCGAAATCGCGAATAACACCAAAGAATGCTTCTTTGTTTCTTCTGTTCTTCAAACCAATACAGAAAAACAAAAATCAGCACCTTCCTTTTCGCCCTTAATCTTCTTCGCCAAGGAACGATTGTTCCTTTCCTGGTTTCTACCTGAACCAACAGCAGGTCCGCTGCGTTTTTGGTTCCAGAAACTTAACCCCAAACTTTCTTCTTGATCTTCTTTCTTGATGAAACGAGCCAAGCTCTGATGCCAATTTGTTGTCCTAGCAGGGTTTTGATACACGAATAAATTAAGTAAAACGAAAGTAACAAACAATATGATTCAAAACAGCTTTTGTTAAGAATCAAAGTATTGGTTTTCTCAATGTATTTGTACAATATATCTGGTTGTTTATGAATGAAACAATCAAGGCCTATTTATACTAATTGAAACGACACCCCTTGTGCCTGTAGAATTCCTCCAAACGTTGTGACGTTTGGTTTTTGCCGTTTCTTCCAAAAGAACCGTTTATAACAGTTAAGCAATGGATGACTCGAAGTTTTCGACTGGGATTACATTACATGTTATTCATGTTGCGTGAACAAGCATGTATTTTGTCTAGCGATATCAAACATACATCAGAATTTGCCTCGAGAATTAAATTAAAGTGATAGTGTGTTCAACTGCCATTAGAGTTAAATCCTATTGAAGTCTAGGTGATTGCGTATTTTCCATTAAAGAAACTATATTCGTCGCTACAACTTTCAATTAGTTTGCCGACAACATGTTCACGTCGTTACTTGATATATTTTACACCATTTGTTGAGCAACACCTTAATCATGTGTTACATGATATGAAATAGATCGTTAAATCAATAATGCAAAAAGTGTTTGAAGATACATTAGACGTTAAATATACCGATACTATAGTTAGTACTACACACATGCACTTTGTTCAAAAGAACACACACACACATGCACATTAAAAACAAAACAATTTTCACAAAGGTTGCAAAAAAAGACAAGAAGTAAAAATTGTAGATTTTTGTATATAGATATCTCACATCCTTTGATTGAACCAAATGGCCAATAGAAGGATCCTTATAAAACAAGAAGCCAAACACCAACTCAAGTAGTACATGTTCTTGGCTTTTTGGTAATGATATTTTCATACTTTGGTCTTGCTAATACAAGTTAGAATAGTTTGTTGATTTTTGTAAGTGCTAATAGCAAATATTTCTTTCATGAAAATTTGTTGTTAGTTTTAAGGAAAAGTTAAAAAGGTATTTAAAATGGTCTCTAAAGTAAATTTAAGCTTAGGTAGTATTAATAAACACATTTAATTTAAAAAAAAAAATTATTTGTATATAAAACAATGATAAACATAGTAAACATTGTCATTTAAAGAAACCTAAAAAAAATTATTTGTATATAAAACAATGATAAACATAGTAAACATTGTCATTTAAAGAAACCACTAAAATCAACTAGCATGTAAATATGATAAGTTAACTTTGTTTAATGGCTTAAAACTTGTGTCATCATGACACAAGTTAGAAAATCCTCGAAAATGAACTCATTAATTAAGTATCTTAAATACACTATTGGTTGAGGGTGGTATTGGCATTAGAAGATTGGAGTGGTTCAATAAAGCTTTGATCACTTCTCATATCTGGAGACTCTTAACGCATAGGGAATCTCTTTGGGTGCGATGGATTCATTCTTATAAATTAAGGGATCGTAGTACCATAAATGATCAAGCCGTATCAATCACTAAAAGTTGCCTCAAGAATTAAATTAAATTGCTAATGTGTTCCAGTCCCATCGGAGTCAAAATGATTGCGTATTTGCTATTGAAAAGCTATATACGTCGCTATGACTTTCAATTGGTTTGGAGACGACACATTCAGATCGTTACTTACAAGACAACAACCATGTGTTACAAACTTAAGTGTCATAAGATATGAAATAATCGTTAAACATGTTCAACAGAATATGTATTATTTCACTAAGGTTGCAAACAAGCCAAGAAACACAAATTAATGCAATAACTAGTATCCCACATTGTTTGATTGTAGCTGATGGCTAGTACAAGGACCCTTATAAAATCCAAAGCCAAACATTGAACGACTAGTACATATTCTTGGTATGATGATAACTTCATACTTTTGTTCCAATTACTAGTTTTAATATTTTGTTACTTTTTCAATGTTACCATCAGATTTTCATCTGTTGACAATTTGATTGAAACTTTGAAGAATTAAATAGGTATTAAAATGTGTTTCTAAAAAAGTATAAATGTTAGTTTCGAGTTAAAGATCTAAATAATTTAAGATTTAAATGAAATATAGATGTGGTGATAACCAATGGAACACTTTTCAAAACTCATAGAAATTTTTTTTATTCGGCAACCAAGTGACCGACAACTATTTGATTTTCCAACACAACATGTTTTAAGCAGGTTTTAACTTACAATCACTTGAACACAAGCCTTTTAGAAAAATCATCAAAAATTAAGCTATCGCTTTAGTATCTAAAATATTCTTTTAGCAATATTTAATGGCAGATAAACTTTTATTTTGTTCTTTATGGTTAATAAGACTGGTAATGACAAATGAATTCTTTATATCACGGACAAACTGCCAGGTGTGACACGAGCCACACCTAACTGTGAGTCACTAAGTGCAATTGTTTTATGAAAATTGCCCTTTTTTTTTTGAAAAATGTGTTTGTAGGAAGATACATTGAACGTTAGATTTATCAATCTTATGGTGAGTAACACACTCACATAAAAAGAAACAATTTAGTAACATGTTCACCTTCAATCTATCATTTCACAAAGGTTGCAAACTAGACAAGAAAACATAAACTGATGCAACAATAAAAAGATCAGTACAATGTAAAATTTAGATGTTTGTATATAGTATCCCACATCGTTTGATTGAACCAAATGACCTGTGATCCTTATGAAATTATATTCCAAAGACTAAATGGGAGTGGTACATGTTCTTGACTCTTCATTATGACAACTTCATGCTTTTGTCTTGTTAAATTACAAGTTTTAATATTTTGTTACTTTTTCTTTTCCCTATGCTTCCAATGAGTTTTATTTGATAAAACTTTGTTGTAAGTTGTGGGAAAAAAAGATAGAAAAGTGTTAAAATTTAGACTAAAATACACCGTTGGTCCCTAAACTTGGCAGGGCGCATCGCGATGGGACAAAACTCGCCTTTTTCATTGCCACAGGTCCAAACCTTGGCCATTAAATGTCAGATTCGTCCCTTGACCAATAACGCCTATGTCAATGTCTCTTTTATGTTAGTTATTGGAGGGTATTATAGTCCATACACATTTATAACTCAACTTAGTTAATTCTGAGAAACGCTTTACCGTATACCATCTTGATCGTTTCCCTCCTTATTCACACAACCCTCACACACACTTTAACAATGGCAGAGAAGGAGGTTACTTTTACAGATGTAACTGATGAGATGGTAAAATATGTAAAGGCAAAATATGGGGATACTTGGTTAAAAGAAGATGAAATGTCTGATGAAATGTTTGATGATTTATGCAGATTTGCGAAAGAAGCTCAAGTGATGAAAGGTTAGTCGGGTTTTTTTTTTTATTTGTGTTATTGCCATTTTAAGGGAAGAGCATAAATAACTCCAATTTATTTGACAGAAATTCGAGCAGTGTCAAAATCTGTCAAAAAAAGGGATTATAGCAAGCTAAAGGTATCTGACGATATGGTTGACTATGCCATGGCTACTTATGGGAATAAGTGGGATATAGGAGATGACATTGTTGATGTGATACTTGAAGACTTGTGGGAAAAATATGGGAATAAGGAGTCTGAGAAAGGTTAGACTTTAGAGTTAATGTTTACAAGCTAAGAAAGTTGTAATGGGTCAACTCTGATTATTTATCTTTTTTCTATCTTTCCAGATACTAACGTGAAAGGAAATAAAGTTGATGTCATCATTATTTCACACATCGATGATGAGTGTGGGAACATGTCTTCTAAGACCACTAATTTGAAAGGTTCCACTTCCGCTTCCAAGGCCCAAGGCTTCCGCCTCCCAAAGTTGTACTTGGTCTTGTAGGGCCGTGGGATGCTCCCAAAAAATAGGAATGAGTGGTATGTGCCTCCCCTAAGGACCTCAAGTCGCCCCATGAATAAAAAGCCTCCCATCAAGAAGTTCAATTCATATTTTTAGTTGTTGATGCAATGAAGATGTATATTTTTTGGCTGATGATGGTTACTGAAAACGATAGTTGTTAACATGTATATTTTGCTTCATATGGTGTAATTAGGTGGTGGTGTAGGTATATTTTGGATATGTTGTTTTCATTTTGTGGTTTGCACTTGCATATCCAGTTTAGGTGGGTGCTTGGGAAAACCCATTTTGACTTATAAGGTCAACATAAACCAAAATATTAGAGGAACCACACCGCTACCAGTATAAGATGTGTTTCCCCTTATCTCAAGGCACACTGGACAAACATACCACATGAAAGCTCTATAAGGTGGATGCCTAGCAAAAAAGGTCAATCCAGCCCTATTTTCCCTTTGAACCCAACAGTCAATGCATACCATTTGACAAGCATTGTCTACATCCATTGTGATAATATGTTGGTATGATAAACAATTGTTGACTTAAGATGTATTATATAAGTAGAAGGGAGTTGTGATTGTTGAACAAGTAGATAAAGAGTAAAGACAACATAAATTCTTACAAGCTAGTCAACTTTTGAAGTCAACAAAAAAAACAAAAACATGTTCAAACATAATATTGTCGATATTACAAATGGCTAGAAGAGTAGCCTTACAACCTTCAAAATCTGGAATTTGTGCTGGTCGTGAATTTTATCCAGCACATATGGATGTCATGGATATAACTCTTCCACAGACACTCCATAGTAAGTCAGCCTCATACTCTGCATCTTCAAGCCAATTTTTCCTCTCCCATTCCTCTTCAATTCTTTTTTACATTCTCTCCTCTTCCAAAAACTGCTGGAATGCTTCTTCATCCAACCAACCTTCCTCCTCTCATCTTCCTCCAAATTTTTGTGTTCTTTTTCTTGCTCATAAAGAGCATCATAAAACTCTTGTTCCATAGTCTTCCTTATATCGTCTTCATCCATCCACTAAAAAAGTAATACATTTGCACATCAACTAGAATGTAAACACACTAGAACAATCGTTAACTAAATGACAATTAAATGAATACTGTTGTCTTCTCGCCATCACAATGCCTTTTTCTACCTCGAACCTTAGTTTCCTTTGTTGTTTTGGTACCGATCCTTGTGACAGCTAGACTTATTATGTCCAACACTTTGACAATTGGAGCATTTAATTGCTTATTTAGCTCTAGATTTGCCCATTTTGACGAATTTGTCCTGAAAGGGTTGGTTTATGTATATGAATTCAAATTAAAATGTGAGAATAAGGTGCTTACTATAAGTTAATGCAAGACAGGATAGGGGACTAAAACCTGTGTCCCCTATACTCTAAATCTGTTTGAGCAAGGACCATAGTTCTACCAACACCCAATACAATCAAAACCATATAACAACTCTCTTAGACGAATACAACAATTAACAATATAATTAACAAATTAAAACGCTAGAACATAACATATAGATTCATAAACTTCATATTAAACATTAAATATTCAGGACATATTTTCCAAAAAAAAAGGGGGAAAACATAACCATAGCATTTCCTTCTCAACATTTCCTAAGATCATCAAGGAAGTTGTTCCTGCATACACATGAGTGTGTCCACGATCATCCTCCTTATCTCCAACGCCTTCAAGACATTAGCCTTTTGCCCCGCGAAGATCCTCGATAACCTTAGTATCACCGTAGTTCAAAGCCTTCGATCTCGAGAGATGTATTCTTGCCTCATACCCCGAATCAAGTCAGTCAAAGTGTTTTCCTCGATAAAAGAGAGAAATCGAGTCAAACATGTAGTCCAGTTCAAGCTTTGGCGAAGTTCTTCAAGTAGTGGGAAGTCAGCCATTGGGAGGTTGTTGAGATTTTCATAGGATATGTTTCTTGTGATTGTTGGTATGCATTATAGTGTATTAACCAATAAATACCAAAATAACCGACGCCCAAATTCAGAACTAATTGTGAAGTTAGTAAACAGAGAAAAAGTCAAGTTTGTGTGAGAAAAAATACGCGGGAATTTTAAGTGCAAAAAACGGCTAACTGGCCAAATTGAGGGACCAAGTGTGACATTTTAAACCTACTACCCTGCAAATTGACCTTTTGCCTTCCTTGATACGCTTATACACAATTAATGTGTTCAGAATCACCAAAAGAACCCAACTAACAAGATCCGAAACCATAAACACTATCATAATAACCCGACCCAATTAACAAAACCCAATCAAAATGAAACCTAACATACATCCACACTCACGCATCAAAACACACATCTAGTCAAACCCATTCTTAAAAACAAAAAGTAAGAATGCAGGACAGAAGCATATTTGTCTCCACTTTTAAGGATGTGAAGGAAGAAGAAGAAGGTGAGGTCCCGTTCGTAATCCACTATAATGGGGTTTTTGATTATACCACTCGTGTATGAACGAGGTTCATTAATTAACTGTGCCTTTACCGCTGATAGGGATATATTTAGTTCAAGCCTTGATAATGTGTTATCGATATTAATGAACAAAATGGGCGCTGTTTTTCTGTGATCCTAAAAAATCCCTAGAAAAATGGTTTTCATTTGATTCATACTGATGTTGATGTTCATACTTTGTTTGGAATGGTCAACAAATGAGTCAGTTGATATTCAGAAGCCCACAAGCCCCAAAAGTTAGCTCAATTTTACTTAAAAAAACATTTTGAAGTTGTGGGTTGGGTAGAGTAGGATGCTAACTTTAGGATGCTTAGTCAAACACCTTTTAGGACTAGACGTTGGCGGGGATAGATAAGAAAAAAATGCGGAGTGGAACCAGACACCAAGAGTGAAAGGTGTTGTAATCAAAGAAGAAGAAGGGGTTGTAGCTAAAAAGGGAGAAAATCAAAGGAAAAGGAAAAGGCAAGATGGTTGATGAAGAGGAGGTTTTGCCCAGAAAAAAAAGGGAGAGAAGTTGTTCAAGAATTTAAGCGAGGTTTAGATGGGAAGGGAAAGGCTAAAATGGTTGAGTTTGCAGGGTTTGATGTTGAGAACTTGCCCGGTTTTGATTTGGGGGGAAGGTCGAAATGGTTGGTGGTGCTCGCAGATGTTTCAAGCGGTGTTAAGACACCTTTCGAGCAAAGAAAAGATTACTAATCAGCTGCCCTATCACTGTCGCCCAAAGGCGACCCTTGGTGATGTTTCAGTGATGAATACCATGTCATGTGTTAAATTCCATTCAACTGTAACACTACAGTTCATAACTTATATGTTTGTAGTTTGTATACTTGTTTTTGCGCACAAGGTGGCAAAGAACATCATCAATTTAGGGTTCATGTTTTGTCGGTTCAACAGTTTCTGGATATCAATCACAACTGTGTAGATCATTTGAAGATTCAGTTGAACGCTTTGAAGTTGGGCCCAAATTCATCTTTTATATTTTGTGTAATGTAAAGATATTAACATGTATCGCAGACAATGAGTCCAGTAGTATCGCTTATGTTCCATTTCATCAAACATATATAGTTGATGTTATAAGTCAACTTGCTAAGTAGTTGATAATGTATAAATTTGTTTGTTAATCTTGGGTAAATTTCTGTGAGCTATTACTTTCTTTTACCGTTGACTTTTATGAAGTCATACTTAAGTGGTGAGGACTCAGGTACACCGATATTATTTGTTCAAACAACATCCCTTTTTTGTTTTGGTGGAATAGTTCTTGAGTTAGAATTAACTAAGTTGAGTTATAAATGTGTATGGACTATAATACCCTCCAATAACGAACAGAAAAGAGACGTTGACATAGGCGTTATTGGTCAAGGGACGAATCTGGCATTTAATGGCCAAGGTTTGGACCTGTGGCGATGAAAAGGGCGAGTTTTGTCCCATCGCGATACGTCCTGCCAAGTTTAGGGACCAACGATGTATTTTAGTCTAACATTTATAAGATGTTTTGTCGAGCTTAGACAAACACCCCCTTAATAATGACTTAAAGAAGGGACTTTGGCTCATTGGTATGATGGCAGTTAGTTTGACCATTGCTTAGGACCAATATAGTTGGTTTGGAGTTGTTGCTTTGAATAAAATGCACAACAATTCACGATATGTTGCGTAACTTTAGCTTTCGTTGTTTTTTTTTTTTTTTATTTATTTTATTTTTTTTAATTTTTTATATATAGATTGTATTAGTTTTTATTTTTGAAATGTTTTAGTGTGTTTGAGTAGAGCATTTAAAAATTTATTCTAATAGCTTATTTAATTTGTACCATGTGATTTATTGATTGTATTTTTGTATTGATAGATGTTTTAATATTTACATTAATTTAAAGTGTTAAATATATATGTTGATGCATAAATTAATTGTATAACATGCATTTATTGTTGTATGGCTTAATTTTAAATTTTAAAATATCTTAATAATTATTGAGAATGATTTTCTAAATTATGTAGTGTAGATAATCTTATCATCTAGAAATAAATTATACCCAAACACTGATTAAATTATATTAAAATAACTTAAATATAAAAATGTTACTTTTACTGACATATGGAATATAACTGGGATACACTATTCCTACGGGGGCTATCCCCTAGACCTGTCCCTATTTTTCAGAGAATATTCCCTTTGTCCCCACTTTTTGATACAACACAGCTTTTTGTCAGCTTTTATGTTCAGTATTTCACAGCTTTTAAGCGTTTGGCTAATTAAACTTTATATTTACAGTTCCGCATTTTCAGGTTTATAGCTTTTTGATATAAACAAAATTATAAAAAAATAATAATAAATAAAATAAAAAAAAAACAAAAAAGTAGCCACCGTATGAATAAAATACTAGCCACCGTATGAATAACTTACGCCATATAACTTTGACTAAAAAAGTGTTGATGCTTTTATGTTATGTTAATGATTTTCTGACGTGAGAAAATATATACTGATAGCACTAGCTATTATGTCGACTAAGACCATGAGAAAAGTAAATGAATATATAAATCAAGTTTAAAAAGACCTCTAATAAATTAAAAGTATTTCTTATTTGGAATGTTGTTAATTGTATTCTTATTCTTATTTTTTATATGATATAAATTGTTTTGTTAAGTTTATAAAATTTACTTTATAATGTAATCTGATAATAAGAAAAAAAAAATGTTTTAACATATCTTTGTTGAGCGAACTTGTAAAAAAAATGTTTTAACATATCAGTATTTACGGGTACGATGTTTAGGTTAAAAATAATCGAGATAAATGAATAATGAGCTTAGTACGTCTATGTGGAAGTAAATATGTAACCTCAATAAGGAATATACGTGTCGATGATTTATCACTCGTGTATTATGTTTTTTTTTAAGTTTTTTGTTGTTTCTGATTGTATATATGTCCTTTTATATTATTTGACATTTTATAATATGTTACAACTATCAGTAATAGTTAACGATTACCGAAACTATTTGTTAAAATAAGAGTTATAATTTATCACATCTAAACAAGACTTTTTTATTTTAATAGAAACTTATTTTTTTTAATTTAAAACAAAAAGCTTATAGCTCTTAAGTTTTAGTGAGACACATAATTTTCTCGCTTTTGTTAAAAGCTACTATTTTTCGAAGTTTAAAGAAAAGAGCCAAAGTAATTAACCGGTGTAGCATTATATTAAATTTTTCTAAACATTAAAACCAATTAATTTTATTAAAATTTAAAACTTACACTATGTAACCTCAACCAAAAGTCATATTATAATGATTGTTTTACATTATATAATTGACTCCATTTTTCAATTATCATTTCTCCCAATTTATGCACGTAGTACAAAAATTTATCATCGTATATTCACTCGAGGCGCCAATAATTACTACTCCGTATTAATTCTAACTTCAAACACTATTTCAATAAAAACTTTAGAATTCATATTATATATTCGTGATGATGATTATCCGCGCTTATTCTTTCATTTAGCGCGGATATTTGCCAACCACGAATACATAATACTAATCTAGACACTCGAGGCACGTAGTACAAAATTTTGCCAACCCAATTTATGCACGTAGTACAAAAATTTATCATCATATATTCACTCGAGGCACCAATAATTACTACTCCGTATTAATTCTAACTTCAAACACTATTTCAATAAAAAGTTTAGAATTCATATTATATATTCGTGATGATGATTATCCACGCTCATTCTTTCATTTAGCGCGGATATTTGCCAACCACGAATACATAATACTAATCTAGACACAAAATAATCATATACACTATGGTATATCAACTAGGTAAGTTTTATTTCTTTAGTCTATGTGGGACAAACATGTTTGTAGTGTTAAGATTTGTAATATGGCTTCAATAACTCAACAACAACAACATACCTAATCTCGAAGCGGAGTATGGATTAGCCTCAATAGCTCAAGAATGTATATACTATATACGAAGTAAATTGTTACATAATGCTTGAGAAGCTCATTTCGTTTGTAAATCTAGTCGCAACTACCATAAACATCTGAAGCTAGTCGAGATGCAATAGCCGAATGATACATGATATCATTTAAGTTCACCATTTGAACCGTGAAATGAGAATCACTACAAGTGTCAGAAACAAACAAGTGAAATGAGAATACAACCCGAGTGGCTAATCCAAGCATAATCAAGAATCATCGTCTTTAAAAGAGAATTAAGCTACAAACTGCTCGAGCCTAGTTCAGGGACAAAATGTGATACTTTTACTTGTGGGGAATAACATATTATCTTGGTCATTATAAGCTCCAACTGAAGTCATTGTATGCTTTGAGTTCATACTAGTAAAGTTCAAATTACGCAGATTAAAGTTCAACCTATTTACAACTTTCAGCTTTCAAAACTAACATAACGTTTTTTCTTTTTTGTATTTTTTAGCGGCAACTAACTACATCTTACATATTCTAAGTAGAACTCGAACCCACAGTGATTTGGTCGAGCTTTTCACACCCACGCTTTTTTCATTGAGCTTTCCGCACAAAGTTAAGTATCATTAGGGCACACGTTTTTTGGCCGATTTATAAGAAGAATGGTTTATTTATGAGACAATTTTAATGATTTAAAGTGTTTTATGATCTGGTTTTGTGATATTATATCAGAATGTCGTATTTTGTACTTGTTTCTATGTCGTTTGTCATGTTTGCACTCTGAATGTTCATGTGATTGTGGAATGTCAAACTCGCTGACCCTAAAATGTTTATGTTTCGTAAGAACTAAAATAGCTCTACTCAAGAATTCCACACGCAATACATTCTTATAATATAACTCATCAAGCACTTTGGTTAGAATTACCTCATTACATGATATGGAAAACAAATGGATGGCTTGATTGAACATAAATGAGGGGAAGTTTTCTACCGCTATCGTATTACATGTTATTCAGGTTGCGTCGCGTGAACAAGCAGACATTTAGTATTGCGATAACAAATATGCGTTAAAAGTTACCCTAATAATCAAAATGATGTGTCCAAGTCCCGTTGGAGCCAAAGTGACCGAGTCTGATATTAAAAAACTGTAGACGTTGCTACTTGGAATTTGCTACAACTTTCAGTTGGCATCGTTACTTCATACTTAAATGTCTTATGTGTTCAACAGAAAATTTATATAGAATAATTGTGTTCAACATAAAAGTTATTATTTCACAAAAGTTGCAAACAAGACAAGAAAGGAAAACTAATTAGTATCCCACATTGCTTGATTGAAGCCAATGGCCTGCAAAAGGATCCTTATAAATAAGAAGCAAAACACAAAATAAACTAGTACATACTTTTGGATTTTCGCTATTTTGGTATGATAGTGTCATACTTTGGCTTTAATTACTAGTTTTAATATTTTGTGTCTTTTTTATTTTATTTTATGGACAACGTTATTTCTTTTTGAAGAAAATGAAAATATTTGTTGTCAATCAAGAAAGAAAGTTACAAAGGTTATTAAAATTTGTTTCTAAAATTAATATAAATGTTAGTGTATAGTTAAAATCTAAATCATCTAAAATTTACGTATAGTTAAAAGAGTAAGGATTAAATGAGAAAAATGAGAAGTAACCTCAATCGCACATAAGATACATTTCTTATGAAATACTTTTTTTTTTTTTTTTCATTTGATTGGGTTTGTAGATGAGTTTATATGATGTTAGATAAAATTATATTTTTAGTTGGAATAATAATATTTTATTATGTAATATATAGATTTGTATTAAAGATAGGCCTACTAAAAAAAACATAGAGAGATAGAGACAATAAAAAAAAATGTTTTAACATATCTTTGTTGAGCGAACTTGTAAAAAAAAGTTTTAACATATCTATTTTTACGGGTACGATGTTTCGGTTAGAAATAATCGAGATAAATGAATAATGAGCTTAGTATGTCTATGTGGAAGTAAGTATGTAACCTCAATAAGGGATGATTTATCACTCGTGTATTATATTTTTTAAATTTTTTTATTGTTTCTGATTGTGTATATGTCCTTTTATGTTATTTTACATTTTATAACATGTTACAACTATCACTAACAGTTAACGATTACCGAAGCTATTTGTGAAAATAAGAGTTATAATTTATCACATCTAAACAAGACTTTTTTATTTTAATAAAAACTTATTTTTTAAAATTTAAAACAAAAAGCTTATAGCTCTTAAGTTTTAGTGAGACACATAATTTTCTGGCTTTTGTTAAAGGCTACTATTTTTCGAAGTTTAAAGAACATTATATAATTAAATTTTTCTAAACATTAAAACCAATGAATTTTATTAAAATTTAAAACTTACACTATGTAACTTCAATCAAAAGTCATATTATATTGATTGTTTTACATTATATTTACATTATATAATTGATTCCATTTTTCAATTATCATTTCTCCCAATTTATGCACGTAGCACAAAAATTTATCATCATATGTTCACTCGAGGCGCCAATAATTACTACTCCGTATTAACTCTAACTTCAAACACTATTTCAATAAAAAGTTTAGAATTCATATTATTTATTTGCGGAGGAAGAATATCCTTGCTAATTCTTTCATTTAGCAAGGAGATTTGCCAACCACGAATACATAATACTAATCCAGACACGAAGTAATCATATACACTATGGTATATCAACTAGATAAGTCTTATTTTTTTAGTCTATGTGGGACAAACATGTTTGTAGTGTTAAGATTTGTAATATGGCTTCAATAACTCAACAACAACAACATACCCAATCCCAAAGCGGAGTATGGATTAGCCTCAATAGCTCAAGAATGTATATAGTATATACGAAGTAAATTGTTACATAATGCTTGAGAAGCTCATTTCGTTTGTAATTCTGTCGAACGCACCATAAACATCTGAAGTTAGTCGAGATGCAATAGCGTAATGATACATGATATCATGAAAGTTCACCATTTGAACCATCTTAATCGAACTGTTTTGCCTTCTCCTCTGTGAATCCTCCTGGGGCAAAACAGGTTCTACCTTTATCAATATCGGAAATTTTCACAATCAATCTGTCGGTTTTACACGACCAGCAGAAGCGTGGGATCCAAGAATTGCCAGATGCCGATGTGACCTTCTCGTGTTGGCTGGAAGAAGCGGCACAGATGATCGTGATCCTAGTGAAAGAAGTCACCATTGATTCATTCAAAAGTGTATAAACAGATGAAGTTTACTTGCATTTTATAAAGTTTATTTCGTACTTCTCTACATTAAAACCTAAGGAAGACTGGAATGGACTTTGCTTACTAGAAAAATATTTGGATAATTTTCACAACAAACAAAACACTAAGCATAGGTGTTAGTGACAGAACTAGGTAAATTTTTGAAGTGTTGATTGTCTTTCTTACCTTTTGTACCTGATATACATCTCGTTATTGCTAAGTGTCTGACAATCACTACAAGTGTCAAAAACAAACAAGTGAAATGAGAATACAACCCCGAGTGGCTAATCCAAGCATAATCAAGAATCATCGTCTTTAAAAGAGAATTAAGCTACAAACTGCTCGATCCTAGCTAGTTCTGGGACAAAATGTGATACTTTTACATGGGGGGCAAAACATATTATCTTGGTCATTATAAGCTCCAACTGAAGTCACTGTATGCTTTGAGTTCATAGTAGTAAAGTTCAAATTACGCAGATTAAAGTTGAACGTATTTACAACTCTAGAATCACTAGATTAGAGCCATGACCCAATCAACTAAAACCATAGAGGAATCTAAAGGGATATGGAATTTCAGATGCATAACCAGTATAAACATCTAATGTTAGCTTTTTAGCACATAAATAAGATAGAACACAAACCGAAGCCTGTTATGCAAGGAGGATATTTAGTGAGCGAAAGTAGAAAATGATTTTTTTTTACTACTATATATATATATGCACAGTGCTCAAGCTTTACATTTTAACCGTCATAAATAGTAAACTTGCCGAAATACTAACTTTACAACACAAAACAACCAAAGTTCGGAACACATTACCTTCAGAGGGAAGGAACGCCATTTATGAGCTTAATTATTACCAGATTTAAGCTCTCAGGAAAGTAGGACCAACCAACACATCTAGTTCGATCCATAGCAAAATATACCATCTTTAAACCGCGATACCCAACCTGCGTGACCCGTGTATAGGAACACTTGTAACACAAAAAGTATATACAAATGAACATGTAGGTTACCTTTTGCAGTTCACCTTGACTGTATTGCCGCGTTGACTGAAACCTCTTTCCAGCAGAAGTTAAATGTTTGCCGAGTGCTAATCACCAACAGCATATGAATCAACTTAGATGGATCTAAACCCTTGTGTTAATGAAAGACTTATATTCAAAGCTATTGGTTTTACTCGCCTTATTTGTTGTTGCTAGTAAGAGATTTGATCAACACTGGTAAATTGTTGACCAAAGTCGTTGAATTCAATGTATCTGCTGAATCCCATGCTCGAGATATGTTTAACAACACCATTCCTAGCTCTTGTCCAGAAGGTGAGTTCACATAGTCATATATATGCACTTAGTCTCATTATAACATGTAGCAAAAATACAAACTTGACCTCAAAAGTCAACCCATTGCAAGTATGAGAATATGTAAAATTAGCACATTTTTCTGGGTGGTATTCAGACCCTATCAGCATATCTCACTTTGAACAGAATATATGTGAGCAGACTGTGCAAATATAGTAAGAAAGAATGTGCACTAACTCGGATGTTCAAAGTTGTTAAAATCAGATGATCATTTCTAAGATTGTGTTTTGATACACTTTTGATGTTTGTAGTTGAGATATAATCAGGCCTTGACTGTTGTGAAAAAAGACCTTATAGGCTTAGAATATCAGAAAATTTTACAAACTTGCTTATTCAAAGTGTTGTCTGATTTGTAATTCAACTTGTTTATCGGACAATTTTGAATGAATAAAGTTGTTTTGAGTAAGCAACTTATAACATCTTTCCAAAGTAGCTTATTTAAAAAAGAAATAGGCAGATAAGCAATTCTGATTAGGAATCCCCAACCGTTCCTAACCAAAACTGCTTATTTGACTCCTAAATTATCAGAATAAGTTTCACTCTACTCAAACACTAGAAAATGAGATATGTATATTTAAAGCCGAACAAACATAACATAATTCTTGAAACGTAATCAAAGATTTTAAAAAGATTGCTAACCTGCTCATAAGCAACAAAATTTCCACTAAAATTTGGTAAAAACATTAACTACAGTATATAGCAATTTCATCCAAACCCAAAACCGATTTTTTTTTTTTTTTTTTTAAATAAATCAAAATGGAATCTCACTAAGATCTAGACGAAGATCACGGGGGAGCTGGGATAAGTAATCAGGCGGAAGATTGAAACTCTCCTGCAAAAACCAACATTATTACTAGGTGTTTTTCATTGCTTACTACTCTTTGAAATAAGCTGAATAAGTGTGTTTTAAAACTGACCAGCTGTAACAAAATACGATGTCACAGTGTTTGGATTTGCTTCTACTGCAGAATGCAGATATGCAGTTATCTGAGTGATTGGAAATGATACTTATCCATGGATTTAAAAGGTTTAATAATCAGTCATACAGCAGTTTGTTTCCATCCAAACACAGCTGCTTATCAGATGCCTCAAAACATATTTTAAGTAGAACCTGAACCTACAATTATTTGGTCAAGCTTCTCACACAATGTTAGGTATCATAAAGAAACAATACAAAGGTCCGCTTTGCCTCTTCTCAGGCGGCTCTCCTTACCGACGTACACTCTCACTCCAAGCTACGACGCCTTTTAGCAAAACAAACAGAAAGTTTAACTTCTTGATCAAGTATCTAAAAGACACTTTTAGCAATGTTAACTGACAGAAATACTTTCATTTTGTTCTTTATAGCAAAAGTGCTCTTTTAACTAGCAATATGACGAACGTTATCTAAACATTGGATGACTCAAAGTTTTCGACTAGTATTATATTACATGTTATTCATGTTGCGTGAACAAGCATGTATTTTGACTAGCGATATCAAACATGCGTTAAAAGTTGCCTTGAGAATTAAATTAAAGTGATAGTGTGTTCAAGTCCCATTAGAGTTAAATCCTATCGGAGTCAAGGTGATTGCGTATGTGCTATTGAAAAAACTATATTTGTCGCTACAACTTTCAATTAGTTTGGCGACAACATGTTCACGTCGTTACTTAATTTACTTTAAACCATTTGCTGAGCAACACATCAATCACGTGTTAAAAACTTAAGTTTCATATGATATGAAATAAATCGTTTAATAAAGAATACAAAAAGGGTTTGAAAACACATTGGATGTTAGATTTACCTATACTATGGTTAGTAAAGCACATTAAAAACCGAACAATTTTCACAAACGTTGCAAAAAAGACAAGAAGCATAAACTAGAGGTTTTTATACATATCCCACATTGTTTTATTGAGCCAAATGGCTAATAGAGGGATCCTTATAAAATAAGAAGCCGAACACCAAATGGAGTAGACCATGCCCTTGGCTTTATAGTATGATCTTTCATACATTTGCCTTGTTAATGCGAGTTTTAATACTTTAATACAATCACTCACCGTTCATACAACAGATATTCGTTTGATGAAAATTTGTGTTATTTGAGATAAAGATAAGAAGCTATTAAAATTTTTCTCTAAATTAAATTTAAAATTAAATTATGTAAATTTTAAAGGACATAAATAATACAACCTGATAGTAACTTAGTGGGTCAAAATGGCTTATACTGGTAATTGTTGTTGCTTTACTTCTTGAAAATCAAACGAGATCCTATTTGTGTTCTCTTATACACGAGTTTTGGATGTAAAGTATAGTGTTTCTTTTGCCGATTTATAAGAATAATGGTTTATTTATGAGACAAGTTCAATGATTTAAAGTGTTATGTTATGGTTTTGTGATATTATAGCATAAGGTCATAGTTTATGTATGTTTTTACTTAGTTTCATGTTTGCACTCTAGATGTTCTCATGTTCATGTAATTGTGGAATGTCAAATTCGCTGACCCTAAACTATTCATGTTTAGTAAAAACTAAAATGCCTAGATTCAAGGATTCCACACACAATATATTCGTAAGCAATTTGGCATTTTGGTTAGAATTATGTCATTAGGAAAACAAATGGATTGGCTTCATTGATCATTAATGAGGCGAAGTTTTCTACCGGTATCATATTACATGTTATTCAAGTTGCGTCGCGTGAACAAGTATATATTTGGTATAGCGATAACAAACATATGCTAAAGTTGCCCTCAAAATCGAAATGATTGTGTGTTCAAGTCCCATTGGAGTCAAAGATATAATTGCTTTTGTCGTATATAACACAAGTTTGTTAAACTTCAAATATATAATGTAATTTAACATACGATATGATCTTTTCTAGATCTCATATGATATTCTGTAACAATATTTATTTAGTTAATGTTGATTTAGATGTGTTATAGCAATAGAAAAATAATGGTATACATTTTCTTGTTAGTAAAATACCGGTTTCGAATCAAGCGGTGATTGGATAAAGTATTGTACATATGTCGTGTGCAAAATGGGAATAAGTGATGCATTTTGCACCCGTGAGTGCATCCCTCGTGGTTGGACTCATGGTCAGTGTTTGTATCTTCCGGCTCAAAGAGGCGATGTTGGTAACTGTTGTTGCTTTACTCCTTGAAAATCAAACTGGATCCTATTTGTGTTCTCTTGTCCATGAGTTTTGGATGTAAAGTATAGTGTGATCTTTTGCCGATTTATAAAAAGAATGGTTTGTTTATGAGACAAGTTCACTATTTAAAGTGTTTTATGATCTGGTTTCGTGATATTATAGCATAAGGTCATAGTTTGTGTGTGTTTCCACTTTGTTTGCCGTGTTTGGAGTCCGGATGTTCATGTGATTGTGGAAGTTTTTGTCAAATTCGCTGACCTTTTTTGCTAAAAAGTTCCTGTTTAAGTAAGAACTAAAATAACTCTTTTCAAGAATTCCACACACAATATAAATTATCAAGCAATTTGGTTAGAATTATGTTTACATGATAAGTAAAACAAGTGGATGACTTCATTGAACAAAAAATGAGGTGAAGTGTTCTACCGGTATCGTATTACATGTTACTCATATGTTGCGTCGTGTGAACAAGTAGACATTTGGTATAGCAATAACAAACATGTGTTGAAAGTTACTCCAAGAATCGAAATGATAGTGTGTTCAAGTCCCATTGGAGTCAAAGTCAGCTATTAAAAAATATGTACACGTTGCTACTTGCTACAACTTTCAATTAGCATTGTTGCTTCATATAAGTTTCACCATCTGTTGAGCAACACATCAATCATGGGTATGTTTGGCAAAATGGGCCTGACCTGTCCGGAGGTTGGGCGGGACTAGAGTCAGCTTAAGTTTTATATTATGTTCTAAACTAGAATTTTTATTTTATAAACTTGTCTGGCAAATTAGTTTAAGTTGAGGCTTATTATTATAAATTACTAAAAAAAGACATATAATTAAATTAACATATGTATATATTAGATATTTTTGTGGGTAATTAGGTAATTTAACATACTATAAGCCCCGGTCTAAAAAATTTTAGCCCCATTTTTTGGGCTGGGGCTCGTAACTTCAAAAGCCTGAGGCTAATAATATAAGTCTTTTGCCAAATAAGGCTTATTTTTGAAATTTAAGCCCTTGACAAGCCCCTCCCAAACACACCCCATGGGTTACAAAATTAAATGTCCTATGATACGAAATAATCGTTAAACACTTGAACTTAAACGTGTTCAATAGAAAATTTATTATTTCACAACGAACAAGACAAAAAAGCATAAACTAATGCAAGTACTTGGCATCCCACATTGCTTAATAATTTGTTAGTTTCTTTCCTGGTTGGCAAGAGTTTACCATTTAATTAAAATTTCTTGTTGATTATGAAAGAAAGAGAAAAGGTTATCAAAACTTGTTTCTTAAAATTAAGAGTAATGATAAATAAACCTAACAACTAAACCTACAAGTATGCCTACTCCATTCACAATTTGACAAGTGTACTACACTTGATTCTCTCTCATCATATTCACCAATCAATTTTAACTTCCACCAATCATATTTGTAGGTTCATTTTTAGGTTCATCAATTAGGCATACCAATCATTTTTCTAAAATTAATATAAGGAAAATGATTTGGAGGCCTAAAGATGAGACTAATTATATGCCTAAAAAGATAGTGGCAATAAGTTATTGGTTTGTGAAAAAGCGGGTCCTTCTAATGTCCACCAATAGAACACTGACACATAAGTTTAAGCATGTAATTAAGCACACCATTTAGTCATGCAAATCAATGCTCTTAATATAATTGCTAGGATTGAGTTAAAATCTAAATCATGTACGAAATATAATACGATGTGGTAGTAGTGGCAGACCTTTTAAGGGGCAGGCCCTCCCAAACTTTTGGGCCATTAATGCATATTAGTATATTGTTAATGGATAATTTTAGTTTTTTAACAACGGTTATATTGAAAACTAGGGGTGTTCATCGGTTCGGTTATCAGGATATTCGGTTCGGTTACTTCGGTTAATTTTTTTTCTGGGTATAACCGAAAACCGAACCGAACCAAAATTAAATTTGATTCAACCGAACCAAAAACCGAACCCCTATAAACCAAAACCAACCATAACCCGAATTACATAATATTAATTATTTTTTTTATTTAATTATATGTATTTTTAGCACAGAATATTTTTTTCAAGCTTAAATCATGTTATATTTATACTAAAAAAGAGTTTTAGTGATTTTTTTCCATATATATATACATAGAAAAAAAATATATTTTATATGAATTCGGTTTTCGGTTTTCATTGCCAAAACCATATCCAACCCGATAACCAAATATTTAGTTCGGTTCGGTTTTGACCAATTCGGTTCGGTCACAAATTCGGTTCAATTATTTTATGTTCGGTTCAGTTTTGGTTTTCGGTTACTGTGGATATTACCCAATCCGTGAACACCCCAATTGAAAACACCTCACTTTCTTTGTTGACTTGAGTTTACTGAGTAACTTGATAACGTGTTTGATTTCAAATTATAGTGTCTATAATGTGTGACATTTTATTTTTTTCACATACAAAATATAGCAATTTTATCTAGGGAAAATGACAAAAAAATGTATCGAACTTGACACTTGTTGTCATTGTGTAGCCAAACTTTTTTTTCATTGTAACACAAACCTTTTGAATTTTGTCATTGTATGCCAAGAATTTGTGTTATTGTATGTACCCAGGCTTAGCGTTACATCGTTAGTCCTTTTATATTAACGGTCGTTAGTAAGTAACTTAAAATTTCGCTTCTTTACGCTTTTATTCGCTTTCATCCGCTATTATAACGCTTTCTTCCTTTTTACGCATTTCGTCCGCTTTTACACGCTGGGTCCGCTTTTACACGCTTTCTCCTGCCCGCTTTACCTGCTTTCCGCTTTACACGATTTCGGCCCGCTTTTAAGCACATCGCTACTTTACACACGCTTTTACATCGCTCGTTTTTATATCACGCTCTGCTACATTTACTCATCTCGCTTACACGCTGGCTTTTCCATCTTTACGATTATATCGCTCATATTATATCGCCTTTTTACACGCTTCCTCATCCGCTTTACGTATTTCGCCCGCTTTTACACGCTCGAAAGTTCGTTACATCGCTTTTTGACGATTTCGCCCGCTTTTCATACGCCAGTCGCCGCCCTTAATGCTCGCTTTACGCTGGCCCGCTTTTTACACTTTCGCTCGGTTTCCAGCGCTCGCTTACACGACGCCTTACACGTTGCTTTTGCTTACGCTTCCTTTTACACGATTTACATCGCTGGCCGCTTTTACATTTTACGCTCGTTACATCGTTTTCCGCTTTCATCCGCTTTACACGTTTTCCGCTGCCCTGCTTTACCTTCTGCTGTGCTTTCACTGTTGATTGCCGCACGCCGCGGCGACAAAGCTCGACAATACGCTGATTACATCCGGTTAAGCAACCGCAAAAAGGAATAAAACGTGTAAAAATGGAAGAAAACGGTAAAACGAAGAAACGCGGTAAAACGGATGAAAACGAAGAAAACATGTAAAAACATGTAAAACGAGCAAAACGCGTAAAACCGACGAAATCGCAAAAAAAAAAAAAACGCGGTAAAACGAAAGAAAACGTGTAAAAACGGATGAAACGGTAGAAAACATGTAAAAACGTGTAAAAACGAGCGAAAACGTGTAAAAACGGACGAAATCCTGTAAAAATGGAAGAAACGCGGTAAAAACGGATCGAAAACAGTAAGAAAACGTAAAAATGTAAAGACGGATCTAAAACGCGTAAAAAACGGAATAAAACGTAAAACGGAAGAAAACGGTAAAACGAGCTAAAACGTGTAAAAACAAGAAAACTAAGAAAACGTAAAACGGAGGAAAACGTAAACTAAGAAAAACGTGTAAAACCGTAAAGACGGACGAAAACGCCAGAAACGGAAGAAAACGTGGTAAAAGAAGAAAACGCGTAAAAACGGGAAGAAAACGGTAAAACGTAATAAAACGTAAACGACGTAAAAACGGAAGAAAACGTGTGTAAAACGGAAGAAAGCGTGCAGTAAAACGGACTAAAACTAAGAAAACGCGCAAAAACGCAAAAGACGGATTTAACGCGTAAAACGGACTAAATCGCAAAACGAAGAGAACGGTAAAATAAGAAAACGCGGTAAAAACGTAAAGACGGACGCAAAAACGTAAAACCGACGCAAATCGTAAAAACGAAGAAAACGTGTAAAACGGACGAAAACGGAAGAAAACGTAAAAACGTAAAACGGACAAAACGTGGTAAAACGGACATCAAACGCAAAAAATGAAGAAAACGATAATAACGGATGAAAAACTAATAAAACTTAAGAACGAAATTTTAAGTTACTTACTAACCACCGTTAATATAAAAGACTAACGATGTAACGCTGCCTAACTGAAAGTAACTAATAACACAAATTATTCAATCAAGGCTACATAAATGACAAAAATTCAAAAGGTTGTGTTACAATGAAAAAAATAGTTATTACACACAATGACAAAGTGTCAAGTCTACATTTGTATTACTTTTATCTACCGGTGAATAAAAACATTAAAGTTTATTTCTCCAAGTATATCGGCCCTCCTAAAAAAATTTCAAGTTCCGCCACTATGTGGTAGTAACCCTATAGAATATTATTCAACTTTCAAGACTAAGATAACGTTTCTTCTTATTATTATTATTATTTTCTTTTAGCGGCAACTAACTACATCTTACATAATCTAAGTACAATTTGAACCCATGCTTATTTAGTCGATCTTTTCACGTAACGTTAGGCCTCATTAGGATACACTAGCGCTGCAAAAAAAAACCAAACTTATATCAAACAACTCGAGTCGAGATTTTATCGAACTCGAGCCTGAGCCCAATAAATCTAGAAATTCAAAACACATAACAAGTCGAGCTCGAGCTTTCAAAGCCTGATATGTTATTTTTGTTTGCATATGTATGCAAAACCTAAATGATAGTGTAAATATTGGTATAATAATTAAATGGTGCATGAGAACTTTTAGACACTAATAATTTATGAATGTTTTGTATAAGTTCTTTGTTTCTGAGTTCATTACTATTTTCTTGACATTATTGATGAGTTTGGCAAACGCTGCACATTAAAAACCAACAATTTTCACAAACGCTGTAAAAAAAGACAAGAAGCATAAACTAGAGGTTTTTATACATATCCCACATTGTTTTATTGAGCCAAATGGCTAATAGAGGGATCCTTATAAAATAGAAGCTTCAACACCAAATGGAGTAGACCATGCCCTTGGCTTTATAGTATGATCTTTCATACATTTGCCTTGTTAATGCGAGTTTTAATACTTTAATACAATCACTCACCGTTCATACAACAGATATTCGTTTGATGAAAATTTGTGTTAATTGGGAGCGAAAGATAAGAAGCTATTAAAATTTTTCTCTAAATTAAATTTAAAATTAAATTATGTAAATTTTAAAGGACATAAATAATACAACCTGATAGTAACTTAGTGGGTCAAAATGGCGATACTGGTAATTGTTGTTGCTTTACTTCTTGAAAATCAAACGAGATCCTATTTGTGTTCTCTTATACACGAGTTTTGGATGTAAAGTATAGTGTTTCTTTTGCCGATTTATAAGAATAATGGTTTATTTATGAGACAAGTTCAATGATTTAAAGTGTTATGTTATGGTTTTGTGATATTATAGCATAAGGTCATAGTTTATGTATGTTTTTACTTAGTTTCATGTTTGCACTCTAGATGTTCTCATGTTCATGTAATTGTGGAATGTCAAATTCGCTGACCCTAAACTATTCATGTTTAGTAAAAACTAAAATGCCTAGATTCAAGGATTCCACACACAATATATTCGTAAGCAATTTGGCATTTTGGTTAGAATTATGTCATTAGGAAAACAAATGGATTGGCTTCATTGATCATTAATGAGGCGAAGTTTTCTACCGGTATCATATTACATGTTATTCGCTAGGCCGCTGCGAACAAGTATATATTTGGTATAGCGAGCACAAATATGTAAAGTTGCCCTCAAAATCGAAATGATTGTGTGTTCAAGTCCCATTGGAGTCAAAGATATAATTGCTTTTGTCGTATATAACACAAGTTTGTTAAACTTCAAATATATAATGTAATTTAACATACGATATGATCTTTTCTAGATCTCATATGATATTCTGTAACAATATTTATTTAGTTAATGTTGATTTAGATGTGTTATAGCAATAGAAAAATAATGGTATACATTTTCTTGTTAGTAAAATACCGGTTTCGAATCAAGCGGTGATTGGATAAAGTATTGTACATATGTCGTGTGCAAAATGGGAATAAGTGATGCATTTTGCACCCGTGAGTGCATCCCTCGTGGTTGGACTCATGGTCAGTGTTTGTATCTTCCGGCTCAAAGAGGCGATGTTGGTAACTGTTGTTGCTTTACTCCTTGAAAATCAAACTGGATCCTATTTGTGTTCTCTTGTCCATGAGTTTTGGATGTAAAGTATAGTGTGATCTTTTGCCATTTATAAAAGAATGGTTTGTTTATGAGACAAGTTCACTATTTAAAGTGTTTTATGATCTGGTTTCGTGATATTATAGCATAAGGTCAGTTTGTTTGTGTGTGTTTCCACTTTGTTTGCCGTGTTTGGAGTCCGGATGTTCATGTGATTGTGGAAGTTTTGTCAAATTACACTTTTTTTGCTAAAAAGTTCCCTTTAAGTAAGAACTAAAATAACTCTTTTCAAGAATTCCACACACAATATAAATTATCAAGCAATTTGGTTAGAATTATGTTTACATGATAAGTAAAACAAGTGGATGACTTCATTGAACAAAAAATGAGGTGAAGTGTTCTACCGGTATCAGATTACATGTTACTCATATGTTATGCCGGTGAACAAGTAGACATTTGGTATAGCAATAACAAACATGTGTTGAAAGTTACTCCAAGAATCGAAATGATATGTGTGTTCAAGTCCATTATCAAAGTCAGTTATAATCAATATATGTACACGTTGCTACTTGCTACAACTTTCAATTTAGCATCACGCTCATATAAGTTTCACCATTTGTTGAGCAACAACAACTGGGTATGTTTGGCAAAAATGTATCGGACCTGGGTCCGAGGCTAGCGGACTAGAGTCGTAGTCGAATTTTTATATTATGTCAAACTAGAATTTTTATTTTATAAACTTGTCTGGCAAATTAGTTTAAGTTGAGGCTTATTATTATAAATTACTAAAAAAAGACATATAATTAAATTAACATATGTATATATTTGATATTTTGTGA